>CAOLHI010000044.1:600000-1151578 GCA_948474755.1 Ctenosaura bakeri | reverse complement strand
GAACATTCTTAGAGTAGCCATACATCTACATATTTTCTAAGTAGATAGCAAAATACTTGTGAGAAATACCAGTTCACTTAATAATATTAAAATAATATTAAACAACATTAAAACTGTACCTACAGTTGTGCCAGCAGTTTTCCATCAGGGTTTTCCATCATAGTAGGAAGAGATTTTCCTGAATAATCTTCACATGGTCCCTGAAATTCCTGAGAGGATTAGGGAAGCCTAAAAGACAACATTCTCTCAATATTTTTCAGATGTTTGATTCATTTATTCTGAACATGCCTTTGATATATAGATGTCCTTGGACTGAAAGTAATAAAGACCTGGAGGATCTGGAACTGAAGAAAGACTAAAGCAGAGCTAATAAGGCTATGCTATGTCAGTACCAAAATACGTTCAGGCCATTGTAATGTGCAATTCTAAGTCACACTTTAAATATTTAATATCATTCATAGAAATACTATAAGCTTTTTACTTTTTGGACATGTCACAGACCATCACACATCCCACTTTTGTCACTAACTCTGTTAATCTAACATTGTTTGAATCTGTTTTTTAATGAAATCCTATCCCTGATACCTTCCTGGATAGGGGCCTACTGTGCCAAGCCTTCAGGCTGGCTCTGAGCTCAGCCTCAGCCTCAGGTGAAGGCTCACAATGGGCCATGAGATTATGGTCATTAAGAAACTTCATTCTGGAAATCTCTAACCATGGAAAAGAAGTACAATAATAAAACATAAAAGCCACTTTTCACTTTTTGCTTATAAATAGATTGCAGATCTATGTTAGGCCGATGTTCAAAAACTGCAGAAGGTGATTCATTCTGAAAATGTTGGCACTAATTGTTCAAAGGAGTAGTTTATATGTTCTAAAGAAATTAAGGAGATATATTACTTTTATTATCTTATTATCTTGAATGGTAGATTTCATATTTTATTTTTGTAACTTTATTCGTATATTTTTTCTTCTGTTTCTCTGTTTAATAAATTCATATATAGAATTGTACAGACAGCAGAAACTGTGTTTTTTGGAATATAACTGTATCTTCCAAATAAAATTCAAAAAAGTTTCTTAAAAAATGTGATGTCTAGAGAAGAATAACCAAACCAGCAGATTGCGTGTTTACTTTTTATCTTAATATCACAAACATGACAATATGTGTCTAGGATCACTCATACTTGCTCTTATAAAACAAAGTTATATGTAGAACCCAGTTTCAAGAATGTTCAGTCAATGGAATCAATACTCATGTCTCAACAATAGCTTGCCTTCCAAAACTTGACTAAGCTTTACAAATAGGATAGAAAAAAGTAGTAGAATGTTTTACTTCCAATGCCTAGCCTTATATCCTGTTTCTACTCTTCCCTGCCTTAATTTTACACTGACATCTACATCTGGGACCCAAGACTGCAATTTAACAAACTATGACATTGGCCATATTTTCCTCAACTGCCCTGTATAACTACATCATCTGTTGCGCTATGAAGAAAATAAAATGGTAGCCACTGGGAGTATGTGTTGCCATTGCTAGTGGTACTAATAGCATGTCATATTGCTAAGAAATTATGAAAAAATCCTCCACTGAGACAAATTTTGAAATTTCCATTCCAAGTAAGATGTGCACTGCTCTAAACTGGCACAACTATCTTTCAGTCTTTGTTCCTCTCTCTGTCCCTCTTTCTCTCTCTTTCTGATAACTGCTGCTCTTTTACAGGACTGATAGTTCTACTAAACTGCTGCAGATATTTTTCAGCATGTGTTGACTGTAAGCTTTTAGTGTCCTTAACATTTGATAGACAGTAGCAGCACTGATATTTTATTGCTCATAAAATCCTGCTTTACTTGAATTCATTGTTGTCCTGGTTTTAACATGTATGAGTATCAACACCACATACATTTTTACCTTTAGTGAATAATGAAGATGTAACAGATACAAATCTCAGTGATCATCTATGGCCCAGGAGAGGAAAATTTATGTATAGTTTTGTATGATTCATTCCACAGATAGTATCTATTAAGGTTTGCAGACAAGTTGTCATGTATAACTTTTTAACTACATGATTTTTTCCACATAAAACTGCTACAGGATTCTTGGGCAATGTATTCATTCTCTATCTCTGTGCATAGTGACATTCATAACACTTTCTTTGTGCCTGTCTAAATAATAATCATTAGTATAGTGTTCTGATCTTAATGATCAGAATGGCAATGGTGATCTTAATAAATCTCTCAAACATAGGTCCTTTTCGCATTAAGGCTTCTAGCGCAAGTGGGGGAGGGCGGCTCGCGCAAGAAGCCTTCTCCAGGAGGCTGCTGTTTCCCCCTCCTTCCTTCTGCAGGCGAAGGAACGAGCGGGGAAGCGGCAGCCTCCTGGAGGCGGCAGCGGCTCGCACGTCCATCCCTCCCCCACACGCGCGAGAAAGGAGGCTGTTGCTTCCGTCCCCCCCGCGCGCGTGAGAAAGGAGGCTGTCGCGTCCGTCCCCCCGCGTGCGCGCCAAGCAGGAGGTGTTGTGTCCGTCCCCCCGCGCACGCGCCAAGCAGGAGGTGTCGCGTCCTTCGCGCTAGCTCCCCGCCCCGCCCCTTCCTTCCGCAAGCATGGAGGGAAGGAAGTGCGACCCGGCCGCCTCCCCGACACCCCGCACAGGAGGTAAGTGCGTGTGGGCGCTGGGAGCACTGTGCGAGCGTGGGTGATTTTCGCTTTGAGGCAAAAATCGAAAAATAGCGCTCACGCAGCGTCAGCCCCATGAGAGCGACGGAAGTGGGAGTGCGTCGTGCAGAGCGACGCTCCCACTCCCGCGAGGCTCACGGGGCTGTCGCGCGACAGAAAGTCCGTGCGAAAAGGGCCATAGTATTTGTTTGAACTACAAACACTGCAGAAGGTGCTATGTGAGACTTTTGGAAGGATCAAGTGAAATTGGGGAGAATTTGTTTTATATCTTCTAAGATCACACATAAATGCTTTAACAAATTTTTAAAAATCCTTACCTTGGGGGATGGAAACATATTATCTTCCAAGTGTTGTTGTACTAACAATTAGCATCATTCTTCACTAGGGACCAGTCTGGCAGCTGCTGAAGGAGGTTTAGTTCAACAACATCTTGAGGGCCATACATTGCCCACCTTTGAAGTACAGGTGTATAAACTCTCTACAGTCCTCCTCCCACCTGATTTAAGGAAGTAGTGCCAAATAATTTTAAAAGATAGAACCAGGAAGCTCCTTCCTCTACCTATGACATCTTAAATCCCTACATCAGTGAAACTATGGACCTTTTCGCACGCAGTTTCTGTAGCGCAAGAGCCCCTTGAGCATCATGTAAATGGGAGCGTCAGTCTGTACGACACACTCCCATTCATGCAACGCTCATGAGCCTAAAGCGGGACGTGCGTGCATTTTCTTATTTTTGGCTCTAACCTGAAAATACTGTGTGGTTGTGCAATGCTCCTGGGTCCCTTGCGCACTTACCTGCATGTGGTGCGTCAAACGAGCTGGGCCGGTCACGCTTCCTCCCCCAGCGCAGCCTACAGCTCCCAGACTGCACTGTGGAAGGAAGGGGCGGGCGCTAGCGCAACAGTTGCGCTACCAGGAGGCGACCTGCGGGACAAAGGAGCAGGGAAGTGGCAGTGTTCCATATGAAGCTTTTCGCACTAGATGCCCTCCCCAGTTGCGCAAATGGGTAATGTGCGAAAAGCCTCTTGAATCATTTTATGACACAATTAGCATTAATCTGTGTTGGAGGGTGCTACTGCTCAGACTGTAAGGGATTACATAGTCTACTCCAGTGCTTCTCAATCTTTGGTCCTCCAGGGGATTTGGATCATCTTCCAAATGTCCAAGCCAGTATGGATAAGGTCCAGAAATTCTGAGAGCTGAAGTACAAAACATTTGGAGGACCAAAGACTGAGTGCCACTGTTCTACTCTTCCCTAATTATTACCAAGTACATAAGAATGTCAAAAACAATCTGGATTAAACAAAAGTCCTGTTCAGTCTGGCTTCCTGATTCCTACACTGGCCAATAACATAGCCAGATGTGTAGAAGGCCATGGCTACTGCATTTTTTTTAATTATGTAGAAGAGAAAAGTTCCTTAGATGAAGCTTGTCACAGCCGGAAACACACACGCACACATTTTTAGAACAGCAGAAGTAGAATGATCAGTGCCAACAAATAAAAATTTCATGACTTTCTTCTTAAACCAAGAGAGAAAAGATACCAAGTTACAGGTTTCTTTGGAGTACAACCAACCAAACACTCTTATGTTTCAATACTGGTTGCTCCTTAAAAACAATGAAGTACAGTGGCCAATAAAATAAAACAATAATAAAAAAGTAAGATACCAACAAAAATTAAAACAGTTTAATCAATTGTCCAAAGAACATGTAAATTATATACTAAGATTTCTGAACATGAAAAGATAGAACATAAAACTTACAGCAGAGATGTATGAATTTATTAAAAATGAAATGTGAATTATTTTAATGGTTAGATAGTTGAGCCTGAAGAATCAGATCCTATCATCTCTGATGAACAAGTATCTTTATTCAGAAGAAATGCCTTGTGCAGTTTTCGATGACATCCAAGCCACAAATAACATTTAAAGTATTTTACATTCTGTTCATTCCTAACGTATGTGACACGAGAGAGTGAGGAACCAGGAAAAGCATCAAAGTGTCTACTTCCCAAGTATCCCAAAGATTTTCCATGTAACATTCTGGGGGAAAAAACAAAAACAAACTTAAGGTCTACTTTTGGAAAAGAATATGAATCACCCTCTCTATATTATTAAAAGGGATTTACAAGAAACAACTGGAACAAATTTTCAATAACGTGTGCCTAAGCCTAGATATTTTTTATGCTGTTAATGAGGGTGTTAGAAACTAAAAGAAGTATTAATGATATAGCCCTCAGCAAAAAATCTCAGGCATTCAACAATACAGCAAGAATGGTTAAGCTACCTTGCAACCACGTTTACCAAATGTGAAGATGGAAGAGAAACTATCAGGAAGAGATAATTTGTGATTTCCCAAATGGCCAGAAAAATAAATCCTTAGGGGAATTGGACTCATGCTTGCAGCCTTGTGCCTATGAGAATTGGGGGGGGGGGTCAAGACATCAGCCCTTTCCTAACCGTATCCCATAGTGTGTTCTTCCATTAAAATCCCAGCATTGCCACTCATGCAATGGTAGCATTGCATGAGTGGCAATGCTCTCTTTCACACCCTTCTGCCTTAAATGGATGAGTAGCAGTATTTCCACTAGTGTTCCTTCTGCATTACAGTCTCCTTGGCCACTCCCTTGCCCTGTCTTCACTCCACCCTGACAACCTGATTAGGCTCCCCCTGCCCTTGTTTGTTTGGAAGCCATGCTAGCACAGCAATGTTGTAATGGCAAGACACACCAGTGCACTATTGTATGTTTGCACTATCACACTTAAAAATGTATTTTAAAAAAATATAAGTTTCGACTCAAAAGGAGAAATTTAAAATAAACATGGAGAGGTAGTAGATTTTGAAGTCACCATCCATGGGAGTCTCTGGCCCTTTTCGCACGGACTTTCTGTCGCGCGACAGCCCCATGAGCCTCGCGGGAGTGGGAGCGTCGCTCTGCACAATGCACTCCCACTTCCGCCGGGCTCACAGGGCTGAAGCGGCATGATCGCGGGTTTTTTGATTTTCGCCTCAAAGCGAAAATCACCCACGCTTGCGCAACGCTTCTAGTGCCCACGCGCACTTACCTCCTGTGCGGAGCGTCGGGGAGGCGGCCGGGTCGCGCTTCCTTCCCTCCACCCCTGCAGAAGGAAGGGGTGGGGCGGGGCACTAGCGCGACGGACGCGACAGCCTCCTGCTTCGCGGGGGGGACGGACACAAGAGCCTCCTGCTTCGCCTGGGGGGAGGGCGGCTCGCGCGAGAAGCCTCCTCTGGTGCTGCTTCCCCACTCGTTCCTTCGCCTGCGGAAGGAAGGAGGGGGAAGCGGCAGCCTCCTGGAGAAGGCTTCTTGCGCGAGCCGCCCTCCCCCGCTAGTGTGAGAAGCCTTAATGCGAAAAGGGCCTCTGAAGGAGAGGCAAGCTGTGCATACCCCCACCCAGCCCACTTCTGAATCCAGGAGGACAGGAAGCACTATCACAGTATATTCCTGAGCTGGCTAACAGGATTGAAGTGCTAAAGGAGGCTCTTAACAGATTCTTTTTTTTTTTTGTAATGGTATAAGGCAGTTTTGCAATGTTTGGGGATTGGAGAGCAGCTGGATAGCGATAATGTCATGCAGTAGCATGACTCCTGGACTAGAGACAACCTACTGCTGTTGTGGGATAGTGACACCATGTGGAAATGGCCATCAACATAGGTAATTTCCTCTCTACACTGTGATAGTGTTATTATACCACTTTCAACATTCTGTGTAGTTGTAGTTTACTGAAGCCAAAGAGCTCTCTGGCTGAGAATTCTAAATACCCCTCCCTAAACTTCAAGTCCCAGGATTCCATAGGATGTTGAAAGTGTAATACTAGCACTATAACAGCCTACTGCAAAAATGGCCTCAGTGACAAATTACATCCCTTATAGGAGGTGAAAAACATCACTGCACATGGCAATTTTAATATAAGTTATCTTGATAAGTCAAGAGACCCTCTTTTGGTGAAAAACCCATTTGTGAAATCGCTATCAATGAAAGGCCAGTTTATGGTTGTCCATCCATGCTCATCCAGTGAACTTTAGTGCCTCACCAATTTACAAACCCCAGAGCTCCATAGGACTCAGCCATGGTAGTTAAAGTGGAATCATAGTAGCATAATTGTGGAGTGTGAAAAAGCGCTGGGGCTGTGCATTAGTTTGTGTGCTGCACACAAAGATTGCAGCAAGGGAGCTACTCTTCTTATTTTGGCATGTTAGTATAAGTATGGAGGCACAGGCCATTTCTGCACTAGACTGTTTTAGCATTATTATTCCACTTTCAACATCCTATGGAATCCTGGGGTTTGCAGTTTAGAGACATGTCGGATGTTGAAAGTGGAATAAATAGCACTATAACAGTCTAGTGTGGAAATGGCCATAGTCATGTATATTCTTTCTGCTCAGATACCTTTGCTTAGATGGGGCTGCAACACAGACCTCTGGAAAACTTATTAAAGTACTGTTATGAATGTTCAACTAATAATTTTGTTTGAAAGTTTAATGTCTCTATAAAATATCAGTATTTATAGGCCTATTCTGTTTTAAAGAAAACAAATAGGTGTCTTTTAAATAAACATAAAGAAATGTTAACAAGAATTATAATTTGTTTCATACTAGATACAACAAGCAAACAATGAAAAATACATATTGGTTCTTTGCACTGTATAATGACTTGCGTTAATAGAAGCCAATCTAAACTCCCAGCACCCTGATGACATTTTCTGTTAATTATTTCTTCCTTTAATTTGTCCTACCTGACCTTCCCATTCAAAAGTGACATACATACAATTGGTATTTTTGATATGTTAATGTATGCTCTCTATCATTTCTTTTTTCCTCCAAAGTCTTATTAGTTTATTGCCAGATGCAACACTAAATCCCTTAGCAAAGAAAATTGTCAAAAATATTTCATATATTTTAATACACCATATAGAAATATCTTTAAGACTGCTTAAACATACCCTTCAAATATTTAGGTCACAATCCAGCACAAGCACATTTAAGCTTATTGATTTCAAGGGGCTTAAAAACACAAATTCTGTGCTGGATTGTAGAGAATCTAATATTAAATTCCTGGTAAAAATAAAAGGTGATTATTTTTAAAAGAACACTGAGTTCCAGCATGTGACCGCGTGCTCTACATTCACTGGGACTTACTCCCAAGTAAGTATGTACCAATAAGTAGTCAGGGATTTTCAATCAAATCACACAGTGGAAACAATGTTAATATGTTTTTAAAGGAAATTTTCTTGTCAAAAAAGCTGGTGACAGATGGAATCTAAAAAAAAGGACCCAACACATTTGAAGTGCTGCAAGCTAAATTCATTCACACTTAAACTGACAGATGAGTATGGCAGTGAAGTGAACACAGACACAAATCAAGACAGAAAAGGCCAACCAAAATTAGTAGGAGGCTCCAAACCCTTTCCTATGAGAAGAGATCAACCTTAGAAGGAGCTTTTTACTTCATTGAGATGTTGTGGAAACATCTACTAGAATGGGGGTGAATATCAGTGTGCACATATATTCTTTTATACAGAATGAATAGATGATGTCTTCATGAGATCTTGATATGACCTTTTAACGTAAACCCAGTAATTCAGTATCCTCCATTTGTTTTACTATAGATTTTTGTCCTTTAAAAATTAATAAATACATATATATTTTAAAAACTAGAGGGAGTATGATAGACATCTAAATGATTAGGAATGGCATGGAGAAAATGGGAAGATTTTTTTTTCTCTCCTCCATCTTTCATAATGAAACAACCCAAATTTATCTAACAAAGAAGATTGGCAGGGGAATCAGGAAAGAGAGACCAACTAATGTATCATTAACATCTAGACAGTGGTTAGTACACTAACAGAATCCCTGATCCATCCCTGGACTTCAGACTCAGGTGCACACATTCAGTGTGATTCTATTCCCTAATAGGTAATCTGGTCATGGTAAGAGATGGTCTTTACAGACCACTATAACTCTACCCCCTCCACACGCACCCTTTTTTTCCTCACCCACTCCCTTCTGGGAGAGCCTAAGATCATGTCAGGACACTATCATCTCCCAGACAAGTTTCTGTAAAACATGCCAAGTTGGCCTCCTCAACCATAAGGAAATCATAGATTCTATATTGTTTTTAATTAACCTGACATTACACAGCAACAAAGTGAAGTGTTGTGGGTGGATTGATTCCTTCTCCAGTTCTTTGGGATTTCAGGGCAGCTGGAAAGTAAGAGATGTATCAAGTATCTCTCTCTTTCCTCTATAATGACACTTTGCCCTGCTACCATCATATCTCCCTCTGCCCTGCACAACTCATATTTCTACCCCGTTTCCTTTCAACATTATGCTCAGGTGAAACAGTCCCCATAACAACAATAAACCCAGAATACACAATTAATAATCAACACAATTTAGCAATTAGCAGACATTGATTCTCAATCTGTACATACTGGATTGATAGAACTAAATGGTTTCCTAGTCCAGTATAACCTTATTCAGACTAAGGTGAAGCCTTATAGCCTTGTAGTCATCTGGATGATACTACCTTGCACTCCCACCACTACCTTGTTTTTCAGCTGCCAGTCTCACTGCCAACTGAATGTATCATTATTATAATGAATGATATCACTTCATAAGCACCTAGTCAAGCTCTGGTGGGATTCTAACATACAGCAAGAAAACAAACACAAGACACAACACAACTCTCCACTCACTTCAGATGTGTCACTCTCACCGCTTAGACCTCCATCTCTGTTTCTCTTATGTAATGTTGTATATCTTGCTTTGAGCCTCCTTTCATTTAATGTGCAATGTGCAGTGACAGGAATACATATTGTCACTGAACAAGCACTAAAAAGGTGAAGCTTTTTGGCACCACCCGTTGACTGCTGTCCAAGGCCTCTAGACTTCTGCTGCTAATAAAGGTGGTTGACCACACCTCTGCAGGAGCAACTTGTGATTGCTAGGAGCAGGTAGCAGCTAGCTCCTAGTCCCACAGAAACTAGTTGTTCTTACCCCATCACCAACAAATAACCCTTCAACAATTGCTTGAGGTATCCTGAAGGCCTATAGATTCCATACTAGCTAAATCTTCAATGTGACCCAGCAGAGCTCTCTTTATGTTCTTGCACAACTGAGACTTTTTTAGACTACAATTTCCAAAATCCCAAGTTACCACGGTGCCTGTCCTGGCTGCAGGTTTCTGGAATCTGTAGTCCAGATGAGTCACTTGTCACAGCTCTGGTTTGTACGTCTACCATCTTTCTGTATTTTTTTGGCTCTTCCTCCATCATTATTTCCGTAGCTGAGGTAATATAGGAAATGTCTGTGTCAACTAGCATTCAATCTTCTGATGTGCTCATCTGTCATTTTATTTGTGAAAGTAACTCAGAGCACAACAAGCCCTCTTTAGATTATACCTGTCTCCAGTCATGTTGTGCTAAGTGATCTTATAACTGGGTACCCAAGATCTTTCAAATTCTGTCATCATTAACGCATATAAACAGCAGCTCATCTCTCTATGCTTAATAATGCTTGAGATATTCTGAGTGCAAAACCACTTAACCAGTGACAGTCAACAAATTGAGAAACCCAACCCCAACTTGATGACATGTAAACTGCATCTGTGGCCTGATTCTCACACAATCTCTACACTTGACTTTTTTTCTAGACTGTTCCTTCACTTTGTGAATGTTTGAAAAGCAGTGTGTTGGAGATGATTAGAGGACACTGGGGAATTAGACAAGATTCTGTTCACTACCTTAAATTCATGAAGGCCCATTCTCACATAAACTTTATGACCTAAGGTGGCTGTCATCAAGTGATAAACATACATATGTGAATGGGCCTATACTTAAAATGTATGGTCAAAAAAATACCCGTTATTTGAGCAACAGGTCTTTCTTTTTCCATTTTATTTAAGGGCTTAAAAGATACTGATGTATAAAGAGATAAATCACCATCTCTGATCCGTTTTCTTTTCAGTCTCTTTTCATCAATACAAGTATTTGCTTTGCGTTTGGGACTGCAGCTTGGTGATAGAACAGAAGATCACAGGTTCAGTCTATGACATCTCCTAATAAATTATCAAGCAGTGTATGATGGGGAAGACATTTCCTCAAGATCACAGAGAACTACTCACAGCAGGCAATGCAGGACTAGATGAACCCAGGATTGGATTATAGTCAGTCTGCAAAAATTACTTTTTGGACTATGACTTCCCGAATCCCACTGTCAATCTGGCCTCTGAATAAGTAGGATAGGGAATTCTGAGGGCTGCAGTCTGAGGTATAACATTTCTAAGCCTTCCTTTTCGAAGGCCTTCTTTTTTCTCATAAGAAAAAAATATCCATTGAAATCAAGGCTCTCATTTTCCCTAAACCTTTTACCCTAGGCAGAAAGAGAATTTCTGGCATTCCATAGGCACACTCGTCCATATGTGCATATTCCAGCTGACATGTGTTTTACCCTTATCCAGACTGGGGACCTTCCTATGAAGTCGGATGATCCCTGAATTATTCAAGGTTCTGAATTTTGTAGCTAAAAATGCCTATGTATTTTCTTGTGGCAATGTTAATATTTCCTCAACTTGACAACTTGTGCTTTTTCTGGGGTGAGAAAATGTGAACTGTAAAATCTTTCTATTGAGTCATTTATTTGGTATGGCAAAGAGTGGGTTACACATATCCATTCACTTGAGGTAGAATGACTCAAATGCAACTGACAGAAGTAAATTTAGTTTTTATGCAGGATCTAAACATGCATAGAATACTAATGCACCCATAAAGGACATTCTGACTACAGCCATTTGTCATTTGCCAGGCTGTGTTTACCGACAACCTGGGAAGGGCTGTAAGAAGAGAGAATCCTCCAAAAAGCCAATTTCTTTATTCCTCTGCCTTTATCTTATTTTTGTCTCATGAAATGTAGAAACAGTGGCTGGTAATTTGGTATGTGTCACAACCTCAAAACTTCAGTTCATCAAGATATATAATTTATCACCTAATTCCTACAAGGAAATAATGCAAAGACTTCTCTGTTTTGCCAAGCGAAGAAGCATCATAGAAATGCAAAGCAAAATAAGTAAGAATTAGTATACATTCCAAGAAATGTCAGCAGTTCTTTATTATGCATTTCAGATACTGTGCATATTTGAGAATGCCCAGTAAACACTGCATACTTTAGTAAAATGTGTACAAACATGCCTTAATTTAATGAGGCACGTACCCATTAATGTTCCCATTTGAGAAATGTAGATAGAGTTTTCTTTAAAAATATTTGTAGAAATAAAAATATACACAGAACAGACTTGGAGGAAGGAGAAGGGGGAGGTCTGCAGAAAGACATGATTGATCTGCCCATCCTATTGATATGAAGCTTTCCTTCTCCACATGAATTCAGTATTAGGATAAAAGCTTAGAGAAGTTACTTCCAGTATTCTTTAGCCAGCATACTTACTGGCTATGCTCGTTAGATGATTCTGGCAGATGTGGTTCAAAAAAGTAACTTCTTCAAGCTCTGATTAAGAAGAAGGTCCACATTGCATTTGTTGCCAACAAAACCAAGATCTAATGCTGAATTCTTCCTTTTATCTGTCAGAAATGTGATTACTTCCTCCATGACTTAATACCTCTCTACAAGGAAATAGTTTAATATTAGCAAACATATATCCTTCCCCCACACTTTGCAATCCAGAGCAATCATGTGATGGAGAAGAAAAATGCCCTAAATATCTGTGTGCTAGAAGACTGCTACTGTTACATTCATTTCAGGGCTGTATAATGCCGACCTTGAAGCTAAAAATGAATGAACTGAGGGCAGGAGAAGTGAATATGTCATTCTCATCTAGTACATCTGGAAAGCAATCAAAAGAGCATCTTAATATGTGGTTCAATATATACAGCATCAATATCATGACACAGCAAGTTAACTGCAGGGGTGGGCAACTGTGCAAGGGGCTGGAGACCATTTTTTGACTCTGTAGCTGCCAGGCAGGCTGCATTGGCACATTTTGGCATGACCAAAGTCATGTGATGTCACTTCCAGCCAACAGCTTTTTGTGAGGTTTTTTAGAGGGTTGGGGAAACAAACTGCTACAGTTTTGGCACATTTTTGCCAGTTTTTGTGCAAAACAAACAGACAAACATTTAAAATCCAGCTGAAAATCCTCCCATTCAAAAACTTTATTTGCGGTCTGAGGGCTTTGGAGGCCTGCAGGGGCCACACGTAGAGGTCCCAAAGGTCACATGCAGTTTACAGACTGTATTTTGTTCACTCATGTTCTACTGCATGACAAATGTCTGTGAGAGGGTAATAAATTCAGTCCTGACCAAATGTGAGCTTTGATTTAAGACAATGTTAAGATTTGTTTTGTTTGGTTTGTTTGTCTACTGTGTCCTTTTGAAATGGTAGCAGGGAGAAGATAAACGTAGAAGGGATTTAAATCCAAATGAGGGTTTAATTAGAAATAATGCCTAATGGACTAGGGGCCCTTTCACACTACACTATTACAGCCCTCTGATTCCACTTTAACTGCCATTGCAACATCCCATGGAATGCTGAGATCTGTAGTTTGTTGCAGTACTAAACTTCTCTTTCTTACAATCATAGGCCATTTCCACACGGGGTGAGGGAATCACCCCATGCCGGTACTTACCAGACTTCTTGGCTCCAGGCTTGGGTCCAGGCTGGTCCGGAGCAGTGTGTGGACTCTGCTCTGCACTGCTCTGGGGACAAAAATAGCAGCTTCCGGTTGGTCGAGGCTCTCCACCAACCGTTGAAGCTTGCCAGCCTTAATCCCACCCCTGGCAGATCGCAGACTCGCACTGATGTGAGCTTGCAAATCTGCACCGGAGCGCAGGCACGGAGTGGTGCGCTCTGTGCTTTTGAAAGACCTGTTTCAAGAGGTCTTTCAAAAGCACACTGGATGACCACTTTGGGTCGTTCTGGAGAGGGCTGAGGTGTGGAACTACACTAAGTAGGTCCAACTCAGTCTGCTCCCAGGTGCAGATGTTCTCCCTGGAGGACACTTTGCACCATTTCTTTAAGCCCGTGAGGAAATGGTCATAGATATCTTTCCCTAAACCCCACCCCTCCTATGATTCCATAGGACAGAACTAGGACAGTTAAAGTGGAATCAGATTGCTATAATTGTGTAGTATGAAAAGGCTCAAAATGAATCTTCATTTAAGAATGCAATCTAGATTCATACTTTTATCTATTTATGTGCATGCTCATGTTGCTTGACAAACCATTGCAGCACATTTGGTGGTATTAGTTCTAATCACTTTTAATTGTTAACCAAGATATTCCCTGGCTAGTAATGGCCTAGTTTAAATCACAGATGTGTAAATGTGTTCCTTATTCCTTTCTTTCTAGCATTCTCCAGACCAGTTGCTCTGTATTTTTTTTTCTCTACAGGACAGCAAACACACAGTAGTCCATGAAATCTAGAACTGGCTGAACCAGAAGAGGTCAGAACATAAATGCCTCTTACTTACACTGCTGCAAAAAGTTTTGTGAGGCCTGGGAGGGTGGGAGAGGGTGGTTCCCCTTTAGGGACTCAACAGGTATACTTTAAAAGTTTCAAAAGAACTTGTCCCATTTCCTAAGGACTAAAATTATTATCTGTGTTCCAGTCTGATTTCAGAATAGAAGTTGCTTTGTCCATGTTGGTAGATTATAGAGTAATAAAGGAATGTGAATCTGAAATTAAACAAGAATCCATGGCTAGAATAGGTCCACTGAATCAATGAGATTCACCTACAAGCTTATTTACAACTTAGCAATTGATTCAATGGTCTACATTAGATGGGACTAGGAGACCTAAATACCCTAAAGGCACCAGATCCTGTCTTATCTCCGGGGCTAAGCAGAGAAGCTCAGGGTTAGTATTTGGATGGGAAACCACCAATGAATACCAGATCCTGTATTTCAGAGGAAGTGACAATACCACCTATGAGAATTCTTTGCCTAAGAAAACCCTATGAAGGTCATGAGGTTGCCAGAAGTCAATAGGTGACTTGAAAGCACATAGGCCCTTTCTGCAGCTTACCTGTGTCCCAGCAATATCTGGTAACAATGGTGGCAGTGGGTCTCCTGGGAAGGGAGTGTAATGGAATGCTCCCCTCTGTACTGGCTGCCTGAGGGGTCAAGAAAGCATGATAGCTATGCCTTTTCCATCTGCAGTGCAGGCTGACCTGGGGCAGGAAATTCAGCCATTATGCTTCCAGAACCTCTGTAGCGAAGGTAAGTGTGGGCACGCAACAGAGGGAAGCATGGTCACCAGTTATTGATGGGGAAAATCCATCAATGATTTGTGGTGTGATCATGCCTAGGGATGGGAAAAAGATAGGTCTGGGATGATGTCATGCATAAGCATCGTCCTGGCACCATCCTTCTCTCATCCCCATGGCAGGTTGGGTGCATCATGTGGAAAGAGATGAAACTAACCAACAGAATTCAGGCTTATGTCTGTGCAGGCTTTTGGCCAAAAGAAGTATCAGAGAGGTTACTTTTTGAATAAATGCCATGTTCCTTTTGGCAAGAAAATAATCTAGTTCTTAAATATCTCACCATTTTCTATAACGTTTTAAAAACCCTTCCTTCTTTTTGGACTACAGTTTATATTTCACTGCCTTATCTGTTTTAAATTTGCTTTTAATCTGTTTTTAATTTTTTTAAAAAATTCTTTTATAACCTGATGCTACTCACTGCTTCAAGCACTATTGTTTTGTTTGTTTTTCTAATAGAAAGGTAAGATAGAGATTAAATAAATAAATAAATGCCAAAATGTAATTACTGGCCCAAGCTAGAGGAGACCATTGACTCAATAGCTGAATAATAAGATAATCATTTCCATTGATTTAATGAACCTGGTCTAATTGGGACTGGTAGTTGGATTTAGGCCAATTAATATATTGAGAGAATAGGCCAACAAATAATATGACAAGTGCTCAGCCAGATGAAGCTATTGATTGTATGGAAAAATTTAAGATTACCATCCAGCATGGAAGTGTTCATTTACTGAAGCCTGATCATAATGAAGGATTTTGTTCAAGATCAGGGATGAAATTCTTTGCTAATCTTCTTCTTAAAGAAAGATACAAGTAAATTTAGGAATTTTCTTCTTGCTGCAAGAAAGTTTTTGAAAAATGTGAAATTTTCAAAGATTATTTTAAGTTCTGCACAAAATGTTTTCTTTGCAAAACAACCCCATGTGAATTTTGTATAGAATAAATCCTGAACTGCTAAAGTTCACATCAGTCCTGGGACTCTTTTACACTTTGCAATTATAGCACTATGATTTCACTTTAACTGCCATAGTTTCATTGTTGTTGTTAATTTTAAGCCTGGGATTTGGAATTTAGGGAGGGTTTTTTAGAATCCTCAGCCAGAGAGCTATAGTGCCTTTCTAAACTACAAACCCTAATCTTTCATAGAATGCTGCCATGACTGTTAAAAGTAGAATATTGCTCTATAATATATAATTGTGTAGTGTGTAGTGTAGTGTGAATGTCTCCAGGATTTTTCTCATCAAGGTTCCTCAACATGTTTTTCTAAAACAATTTTTGAATATTCTTTAATATTCTTTCTTTCTTATTCTGGACTATGCATCCCCATTTTGACTTAACCTCTTTTCTCCATTCCATTCCTTCTGCACTAGTGTGCCTGCAGTCACTTTTTGACTATAAGAGAATTAATGAATTTAAAATTCAGTCCAGACAAGATGGAGATACTCATTGTAGTAAGGCTGGATCTAGACTATCTGACTGATCTAAATGAGCTTGCATTCTCCCATAGGCATAAACTGAGACTGCTCATGAACCCAGTACAGAGCTACTTCTACTACCATTCACAGAATACTGCAGCTATCTCGAGTGTCCTGACCTGGCTTATTGACTATGCTATAGGCAATACTGAGTTAGAGATATCTGTAGAATAACTTGTGCAGGGACCATACAACTCCTTTATTGCAAAAGCTCTCCCGGCTGCCATTTCTGTTTCCAGGCACAATTTAAGCCTTGTATGGCTTGATCACCAGTGTGGTGTAGTGCTTTGAACATTGGACTACAACCCTGGTGCTGAAGATTCAATTCTCCATTTGGCCATGGAGACTCACTGGGTGACTTTGGGTGTGCCACACACTCTCAGCCCCAGAAAAATCAATGACAGGTTCATTTTAGGGGCACCATAAGTCAGAAATGACTTGAAGCAATGGCTTGAGTTCAGGCTGTTTGAGGAAATGTATGTCTCTATATGAGCATGCTTGGGCTTTAAGATCTTCAGGAGTGGTCCTTCTCTCTGTCTCACTTTCTTCTTAGGCATATTTGGGATGAACAAAGGAGAGGACTTTCTGGTGGCCATTCCCGGAGTTTTGAAATCTCTCTATAGGGAAGTTAGGATGACTATGGCCCTTTTTGCACGGTATTTCCAAAGCAAAAGGGCCCCTTGAGCATCGCGTAAATGTGAGGAGCAGTCCTCACGATGCACTCACATTTATGCAACGCTCAAGAGCCTAATGCGGACCACACACACATTTTTTTTTAATTTTTGGCTTAAAGCCGGAAATGCTGCACAGGCGTGCATCGCTCCAGGGCCCCGTGTGCAGTTACCTGACGTGCGGAGCCTCGGGAGCTGGGCCAGTCATGCTTCCTGTGCAGTGCTGGCTGAGAAAGGTCCCAGGCTGCACTGCAGAAGGAAGAGGCGGGGAGCTTGCGTGAGCAGGAAGCTGCTGCGGAGCCCAACCAGGAGGGATGTGAATGCGTTCCTCCAAAGTCTTTGTGCGTGAGCCCTGCCACCCAGCACCGGGAAAAGGTAAGGTGCGAAAAGAGCCTACATCTCTGCTGCCTTTCTACTGTCATGTGGAAACTTTCCTGTCCCATAAACTCACCATGATGGGCTTTTAATGGCGTTTTGTTTTGTTACTTTTTTAAAAAAATAACTTTTTCTTTAATGGATTTTAACTCTATAGGTTATTTAATTGATTTTTAAATAACACACTCACCTACCAATTTTTTTTTTCTGTATGTTTTTAATCTGTACTGGTTTAAATAATTTGTAAGCGTCCTTTCATCCTAGTATTAGGGAAGAGGTGGGGATATAAATTGATCTCCTCCTTCTCCTCTTCCTTCTCCTCCAAGGCAGCATTCTGTGAATTTTCTTCACACTGAAATTCACAAGAGCTGTTCACTGTGACTTTTAATAAACAGGCTCACACTTTTTTTTGTTTGATTCACCACACTTGATGGCTTTTTTCTTATCTGGAAAAATGGTCTTCTGATCAAGTGATAAATTACATTTTCTTTCTTTCTTTCTTTCTTTCTTTCTTTCTTTCTTTCTTTCTTTCGATACATTGTTTTTAAAAATTTTCTTTGTAGAACTGATATTCCTCGATGTAATAGAGAAGTTTATGTAAATTGCACTGAGGACCTTGGATCCAAAAATGATATAAATATACAACCAGGATGGGATATTGTTTGTATCTCTTTTCATGTAAGGAAGGGGTAATTTCTGCCAATCTCCACTTTGTCTGCACCTCCCTGAATCATATCCCACATAGTCACTGTTCACAGATTTTCAGGTGGCTGCAGAAGAAAGGGGCCATGAGCATAAACTATGTTCCATTTATAACAAGAAATTTAGTATCCATGCCATATAATACACTACAGTTAACAAAGAATAACACAAACGTAGTACTTTGTGAAATGCCTGTTCCCTTTGTTCTGTCCTCTAAATTATTTCATCAATTATTGCTCATTAATTTTAAGTGCACTCCTGATGTGGTAAGAGGAATTAAATAAAAAGTTGGCTCTGGGGGGTGGGTATGTATATATATATATATATATATATATATATTTTTGTTTGTTTGTTTGTTTTGTTTTGTATTTTTTATTTTTATTTTATATTACGCGTGTGTGTTAAACTAGTGATCTATTGATGAAATTGGATATGTGATGTTTAATTTTTAAAAGGAAAAAAAAAGTTAAAAGTTAACTGGCTTTGAAGTAATAAGATTATAATTAATAATAGTAATAGGTTAAATGGAAGCCGAAAATATAAAATTAAGAATGAAATTATAATATTAAAAATGAATATAATGAAAATAAGAATTAAAGATAGGTAACAAAAATGTATAAGCTGTATGATATGGAATAAGCTGAATAAGGTTATGATTTTAAGTGTAAAAGAGAAAAATAATAATGTAAGTTTATGTTGTTTAAAGGAAAAAAAAATTTTTTCACTATTATGTATAACACATGGTGTTTAATTTTTTGCTTTTGTTTTTCAGTTATATAATCAATAAAAAATTATTATAAAAAAAAAAGAGGAATTTCTTTAAATGCGTTCCTGCTTGAGAATATAGTTACATGGGATCTTATTGTTAAGTTGGGAGCTAAGACAAAAACCAACGCTAAATAATTCATTAATTAAAGAACGCCAATATAAAATTGTAATGAAGTGTTTGTCAAGTTTGCCTGGGAATAGGTTAACACAGAGCACAAATGATTTCACTGAAGAGATGGTACTCCACTCTCTGTACCTTTAGTCATAACATTGCATATGTCTACCAGTCTGATACAAATTATTTTAAAGCATAATATTAGCAGTATACAATTATGGTTGGAAGGTATGTCAGTTGAAAATCCCTGTGGTCTCTGAATGCAGTTAAAGTGTCTCAAGTAGGTTACTTTTTTAAAAGTCTTGATCAAATAACACTTTTTTAATATGAAGAATTTTTCAACAACTGGATTCTTATCTCTGTCCAATTCTTATCTTTGAATTCAAAGGAGAAGTTGGGGTCCAGCAGTGTGCTTCATTGTCATTGTTGCTGCTTACACACATTTTTGTAACTCCAAGTGTGACCAAATGGCAGATCATTATAATGCATATTAAACCCATTGGAAAAAAACAAATAAAGCCCCAGTTAACTCCACAATCAGTAGCTCAAATCATAAATCAGATGACTTCACAGCTGCTACCATTCTAGCAAATTCCATAGAATAAATATAGATGGAGAAAGACCAGTCTTTTCCAACATGGTCCACCACAAATGTGTTGAATTACCATTTCTGCCGTTCCCTTCCAGATCCCATTCTCATAACTGGGGAATATATGAGTGATGGCCCAAAAGATTTCAAAGGCACAGGGTTGAATGCTGTCATAGAATCATTCACCCCTTCTGCGTTGATATTTCCCCAGCCACATTAACTTGAAAGTAGATCGGTTCAAGAGGAAGCAATTCTATTTGTTCAACATAGGGAGTGAGAGTAGGACTGTCACCAGCTTCCTTCCTGCCATGGTGACAAGCCACCAGATTTTGTGTAAAGGAAGTTGAAATAGATTTATTGTATAACCACAACAGGTTCCAATCTAGTTCATGGTACTTTCATTCCCCTGGCCTCACCTACTGACAAATTTGGTTTAGCCAGCTTCCCATGTGTGCCTGGGCAACAGCCAGGTTCCAAATTTTTCTGAATAGTTCTTCCTGCTTTCCAAGCTCCTGAGTCTTGGCCTTTTGAGACTTTTTGCTTGCTGGCCCATCTTCATTGTTAAAACAATGCAGCATCTTTTCCTGTATTGTGCCTCAAACATGCTATTTTCTTGGCTATTTGTGCCCCAGCGCTGGCACTGATTACCAAATAAATCCAGATATGATGGTAGCATTCCACCATTAGCGTGATCTTAAAAAAAAAAAATGAAAGTAACTCCCATTGCTTCCAGCTGAATTGCTTCCAACCACGTGTTCTTAACATTATAGGCTTTTCTCGATTTGTTTTCATTTTCTTCATATACTTATGGAGATGTCTTAAAAATTACGAAACACCCACACCATTTCTGAATCACGCCTGTGTTCAAGGTGATTCTCTTGCCTGCACCCACCTCTTTCTTATACAATTCAGATTTTTTTTTCACTCCACTTTTTATTATATATTATTAAACAATGAGCTTTATTTGTGATAATGGTAAGTGTTGAAATGCTCTCTTTGCAGGCAGCCAGCCTTTCATAAATATTACATTCTTACTCTCCGTAGCTGAATCCTAAGACTGCGAAAATTAAGTAACTTTAGAAGATGAATTATTTATTCACTTTCTAATTTACATAAAGAGAAATGTTGCTTGCTTATTAAATTTAGAGTGACAGAGATAGGGTGGGTGGAATGGCTATCCACCACTCATGAGCAGGTTGCTCTGTTGTTGTTAGATTAGGAGAAACCTACTGTATGGAAAATGCTCTATTATAATGGAAATATGTGTAAGGAAGATTCATCCCCTCATAAGCTTGCACCCACTCAGGTGTCAGCCATGTTTGTTAAAGCTATTATCCTTCCTTATTTTATGTCTCTCCATACAGGATTATTAACTTTTCAACTTTGCTTTAATTTTCTTTTGAAGATGTCTTTGTTCTTCCCCACTCAACATGACTTATTAGAAAGGCGTCTCCCATGTCACTAAAACACACAATAATATAAGAAGGAAAATAAGCTCAGTAGCACATGTTGCAAATGCATAATTGCCTTTTTTTGTTCAGTTTAATACTAACTAATGTTTTTAAAAGAGTGATTTCCAAGCCATCTTCAGTGATGTTTCAATTCTTTAATATTTCCTGTTACACCTATTATTTCTTCATCACAACTGTGCAGAAATATTGATCTTGTTCTATTCTGTTTATATATTCAAACATGTTAAACCCAATGTTTTCTTACAACCCAATCCTGCTAAGTGTTTGGGTGAAATTATATTAAGTACTTATCAGATTGTAAATCATAAAAGCGTCTCATTCTGATAGTACTGGAGTAAATATGGTAGTAATTCAGTAATCAAGAATGAGAGCTCTTCACTTGAAAGGGGAATTATTTCTTGTGTGTAAATATTTAAATAATTTTAAAATTCTTTATATAGAGTCTATAGGGTGAGCAAAGATAATGCTGACCAGGATATAGGGACAGTTGCTTTATGAAAGGTGCTGACTGTTTTTTGTTTGTTTGTTTTGTTTTGTTTTTGTTTCGGTAGTGATACCCTGCAAAAGATCTCCAAAATGGCTATTATTCCTCTGAGAGAAGCTTCCACTAGTGCCAATGAGATTTTGAGATGGAAAATAAAGACTGTAGTAATACATACTTACCTGGGAATAAGTCACATTGAACTCAGTGGGATCTCAATAGATAGACTCAAATAAGATCACACTGTGTGACTGCATTTCTATGACACATATTTTAGGTTATGTCTTATATAACTTAATAAGAGTTACTCTTGAATAAATAAGCACAGACTTACACTGTAAGGATGCTATGACTGATGATAAGCACAAACTACTAATTTATCCATTAGCATTCAAATGCATAAGAGAGTCCTGTAAGTACAAAAAAGAAGCAAAGGATACTCTTAAATAAATACTCTTAAATAAACATTCAGCATATATAACTCATGGGCCTTTACTGATCAAGACAGACTCATTAAAATCTGAATGAAAAAAACTATTCTCAAGATCTGAAATCATTTTTTTCCCTTTTGGATGTGATTAGCAGTACACACATAACTCTCTTGATCTCTTCCTCTGATTCCACCTGGAGTAAAATTTGATTATAAATGAAAGTTCAGGAAAAAATTAAATTGCACTTTCATTTACATAGTGTATTAAACACAATACTACAGAGCATGGCTCTTTCATTATATTCCTTAATTTGAAAAATAAAATATATTGTATCATTTGCTATAGTTCAGCTTAATCAGAATAAGATACAAATGATATGTTGAGGAGAGGAATCACTACTATCTAAAATGAAATATAGTGCTGTGCAAGACTCTAAGAAACTTCCTATAAGAAGCTATTGTAATATTAATGGATGCATATTGGTAATCCATGTAGGAGATGCTGAGCTCACTGAAGGAGCATGGTTAGTATCTAACAGTGCAATCTTATTTACATCTACTATTCTGACTACATGAGGAACATAACGTGTCTGAATGTTCTGCTGCTACCCCCATCAGCAACCTGCATTGGATCAGGTTACAATAGATTAAACTGATGGCCAGTTAAATCTAAGAATATTTGAAATGAAAACTTTATTTATATCCCATCTTTCCTCCAATTAGATTAAGGTATCATGCAGCTTTGTCCCTCCCTCTGTATTTACACCAATCCTGTGATTTCAGCTTTTTTGGTGAGGTTAAGAGGTAGAGAATGACTAGCCCAGGAACACCTAGTAAATTTCATGGCTTGGTAACAACTTGAACTTAGGCCTCTAAAGCCCAGGATTTTAACTACTATACCCCACAGGCATAACAGATCAGACCCAGCAGCATTCTACCAGGAAAAAAAAAATCAACAGATATAGTATGTTGTTGGTTTTGCTGCAAAAGTTTTCTACAATAATGTGGACAGAGACATATTCATGTGAATTATTCACCACAAAAAGTGGTCACTATATTATTATCTTTTATTTCAATTTGCCTCCATTCTACTTGATGCTTTTGTGAAATAGGCCTTAGAAAATGATGGAGACAACAATCATATCTCTAAGGCATTGTCTAAAGATTGTGAAATTATTATTATTATTTAACTGTATTCCACTGGGAAAGTCACATTTATCTTAGGTTTTATGCCCTCCATTTTTTAACCATCATACCTTCCCTTGCTTTGTAGATTATTTTTCCTGGTTCTGCTTCCTACAGTTTTAATAACACAGATTTCTCAGATCTGGAATGGATGTGTTGGGGATGTAGGTTTCCTGTTGCTACAGAAGTGCTAGAAAATTTCAAAATGTAGGAAATGTCTCATACAAATATACATGGATACACATTATGAAAGTTTGGGGCAGAGCAGCCCCCTCCCTCATAAAAGACAAACCCAGTCAACACTAATATGGTTGAAGGTACAGGAATTCTAATTGAGACTTTTTAATGATAAACACTCTCAAGTTTTGGGTCTGGATAGGCAAAAGTGACACGTGAATTTGTCCCGTATTCTTCTTAATTCTGACCTCAGTTTAACTGAAACAAAAATGCCATTCTTCTCTAATCTTATATTATGGATACTGTATATGAAGCTATTTTGCTCAATAGTTTTTAGCTTACTTCTTAAGAAAGTTGGGTGCAAAGCTGAGTCAGAATTTGGATGTTGTCATAGTTGACTGAATCATTGTTAATTAAATGAGGATAGACTGAAAGCAGTTTCTTTTTTGGATGATATATTTTTTAGTATTATATACTACACCATTTTGATATTTTATATATAGTTCCAGTTCAATCAATAACAAACGTTACTTTGAAAATTACTGTGGACCTTTTTCTTTTCTTTTTTCTTTTTTGAAGAACTCCTGTCCCTCAGAGAGCATGGCAGAAGTAGGGGTACAATGAAGGGAAATGCAAAGTGAAACTGAAAGAATAATGAGGGAGCTAATGAGCTTTTGCCTTGGAGCATACTGGTTGCTGAACCATTATCTGGTTCAGTTGACATCATAACAGAGTTGAGTATGAAAAGAACATTTGAAAGAGAAAAAGACATTTCCGAAATTGCATTTTACTATGTGCTCAGTCATCAGTTATTGCCCTTGGAAGATTGCCCAATCTGTCTTTCTAAGCAG
This sequence comes from Ctenosaura bakeri, assembly GCA_948474755.1. NCBI lineage: Eukaryota > Metazoa > Chordata > Lepidosauria > Squamata > Iguanidae > Ctenosaura > Ctenosaura bakeri. The sequence continues at coordinate 1,127,317 of CAOLHI010000044.1, read as the reverse complement.
CCCCCTGAAACTAAAACTCAAAACATTCAGAAAATTTACAAAGCAAATTGTTAGTTGGTTGACAAGGGAAATCAAATTGTCATCAGCCTCAGAAAACCCTTGCTGAGCTGTGGTGTCAAAGTTGAAAAAAAAGGGGGGATCCTTTTCCTCCTAGATGTAGCAGATGAAGTATCTTGCAATGTAAGAGGTGAGGAAAACCCTCAGAAATAGTCATAAGAGAGATAAAGTTGTAAAACTTGTTAAAGGCAGAAAATAAGTGTCAGTCACTGAAGCTGTGTTTGTATTAATTCTCTAGATAGATTTTGTGGTATTAAAAGGGATGCTGAATCATTCTGATGACTGAACACTTCCTTGGATTTAAAACAAGCTTTAACATTATTTTCTTTGGCATATTAACAAGTGTCAGTGCATCCTCCGGATGTGGCATTATGGTCAGTCACATTGATTTTTTTTTTCTTCCAGGATGTGGGATCTTTTGATTGCCTGAGGAAGTAATTCACATGGCACATTTCTGCTTAAACATGGAATGCATCTAACCCACAACCCCTCTTCCTCCAAACAGCCAAAAGCACATTTCTTTTCTAGAGCATTTGTCAGGATTATCTACAATCAAAGATTAGTTTGGGCAGCATTTCACAGTGCAAATAGAAGAAAGGTGCATTATCTTTTTCTCCCCAAGGCCTAATTAGCTTATTAAACTATACTTTACTAAAGACGGGATAAATACTTCCTGATTTTGTCCCACTTAGCTGACTTGTTTCAGAAATATAACCATCTTCAGGTGATGGTTTATGTAACAAAGATTCGTACAGCTTTCCAACATCTATATGACCATGTAGTTTCTGTTAACCCCAAAGGAGGGGAAACCAGAGTAATAGTATACAATAGGTGAAAAATAATAAGGAACAAAAATAAGCTAATGCTCACATACACAAAAGACTTATTTCTTTTAAAAGAAATATTTCTTTTAAAAGTAATATTACTATTACTTCATAGTAATAAGAGCTACTTCATGTTGCCTGATGAATGACTCATTAGATCCCATGACTTCTGCATCTAATGGAATAAATACATATAATATTTATTGTGATGGCACCAGTTCAACAGGAGATTAATATGCAGCTGGAACACAGCAGATCTGAAAATATAATATATCAAAAACAAAGGAAAAGAGATCTGGTCAGAAATTTCTCAACAGGTCAGGAGATGGGAGAATGAATTGTTAACTACCCAGCCAATACCATGGCCCTTTCCACACAGCGTTTTCCATGCGAAAGGGTGCCTGGATCCCACTTAGGGATAAATTCCATCCCCTTCCACTTGGTCCATGAGCTGCTGCTGTTTCATACTCCTGGGATGTCTGTCAGATCATTTCATCACCAGATGATTTTTTTTAAAAAAAAAAAATTCTCCCAAATTCTGTATCTTACCAATTGTTCAGGATCCAGGATTTTATTTGCAGACTGAATTCTGGCCCTTGATGCCTGTGTGCATGTCACATTAGTGCTTTTTTTCCACTCAGCTAGCTAGCTGACAGTTGGGCAAAAGGACAGTCTAAATTATTATCCTAAGCAGCATTCCTTGAAAATAATTATAAATTTGAAGAAATGGTAAGAGATTAAGGAGGGATCAAACAATATTTTTGATTTATAAATATTGACATTTTACTTGAGGAATTAATTATACAAGCCAACTGTCAGGCTTTTCAAGATGATTAGATTTTATTGACAATTCTATTATATCTGTTGTCAAAAATATATCTGTCACTGAAATCCAAATACCAGAGCTGCAAAAATGTATCCAGTTTAAGCTGATATGGGCTCATTGATTTTTGCTGGCTTAAACCTACATACTCTGTCTTAATTGATCTGCATGGATTTAGTTGTAAGAAATATATTGAATCAACTCTAGGCAGATTGAGTCATAAAAGGGGTATAGGATGAGATGAGCTCATTTAAAGATGAAGTACTGAAAATGAAGACTAAAAAGCTAAAGCACCATTTTGGAGAAGAGGGATATGGGCCAATCAATTTTTGTAGACATGAGGGCGGAGAAGATAAAATTATTTTAACAGGCAGGACAAAAATATTGAACAAGATTGCCACTGCAATGAATGAGCAGATTCTAATCAGTTCAGTTGGAACAAACACATTTTGAAAAGGGCTTGAAATGAGAAAATGATCATGGGTGACTTTATGATTCACAGACTTAGGGAAAAAAAACTGTCCTAAGTTTTGGACCTCTTTTCTTGAGTGATCTCCTACTCTGTAGATACCTTGGATCTAAAGAATGTTAAGAGAGAAATATTTTGCTCATGCAGAAGGGTCAATGGTTTTTCCCTCTTCAATCTATAGCCCTCTGCACCTCCGGAAAAATTGATCTAGATGTTCAGGCATCTATACAGAATTGGTTTGTGGCAATGCTTGGGCTATAAAAGGATATGGAATTAGGATATTGGATGGATAATGGAACTGAGTTTTTGGATCTCACATGAGGGCATGGCCGTTGGATTTTTGGATCTCTCTGATTTGAGATCATGTACTTTCATTTTCATCTACTCAGTGGTAGTCTGTTCTATAACTATCATTTTGTATTATAACACACTGAAGAGTGAGGTTCATCAACAATAAGTTCATTTTATATCTTGGCAACAGTGTTATTATTTTCTGGCAGAATGTCCATAGTGTTACTGCTGGGGTCCTTTCACACTACATGTATACATCACTATGATTACACTTTAACTGTCATTGTTTGATCTTATGGAATCCTGAGATCTGCAGTTTAGGAACAGATACTGAGAATTCTCAGGCAGAGAGCTCTTATGCTACATCAAACTACAACACAGATGATTCCAAAGTATATTGCCATGGCAATGAAAGAGAACTTACAGTGCTAGAACTGCACAATTCACAGGGGCTCTCATTATGACTGTTTCACAGCACATAGATCCTCTGTATACATAAACAATGAAGATGCTAATAACTAAGAGTTAAGCGTAACCCTACCCAAGACTAACACATTTTGTTTGATGTGTGCTTTTGAGGAATGCAGCTTACTTCTTCAGATGCCTGATGCTTAGCCTCAGAAGACAGACATGTATGTTTCCATGGAGGGAGGGCAGGGAGGGGAATGTAATGGCCTTAATGCTCCTACTGTTTGCATTTCTCATACATTTCCAAAGGTGCCTTTCATACACATATAAATGTCTGTCTGCTGGTGTTACCCTGTATGTTGGGGGTCCTGGGAGGGGTGCCCAAATAACCAAGTTTAAAAAAAAAAAACAAGATGGGGAAATTAAGCTCGAGCACTCTTTTAAGCTAAACGAGAGGCAGGGTAACTTCAGCTAGGATCTTTAACCCTATGTATACAGCTTCGGGTCAGAGAGCGGCTAGACAAGGTTTTAAAGTAACAAATAATATTTTATTGAAAACAAGATGCACGAAAGACACAACATACACTAGCTAACTGAGAAATAGAAATGGAGAGCTTTGGGGGATAGGTAATACGACACCTGGTCTTGTAGTCCTGGAGAGAAGAGGAGGTTGCAGGGATGGAAGCTCAGTGCGGTTCGCTGAGGGGAGTTCACTGGACAAACCAGCAGCAAGGCGAGATGGAAGTCCAAAGTGTTCCAAGAAGGGAGGCAGACTCAGTTATTGGGAACTGAGGGGAAAACTTCACTGGACAGAGTGGCAGCAAGGCTAGATGGAAGTCCAGGGTGATCCAAAGTGTTCCCAACAAGTGGGGACTTTTTATAGGGTGGAGTTTACCTACAGGTTATGCCATGCTCGGTGAGAACAAAGAGAATTTGTAGCTGGACAAAGGAGTTGGAAAAGGTCAGGTTTTGCATGATGAGCTTAACGCTGGATGACAATAGTATGGCCAGCATGCTGATGGCCTGACATAAAGGAATGGCTCGGTTCTTGGCTGTGTGGTTTTGTGAAGATACGCGCCAAGCAAAGCCGGTTTGCAGGGAGGTTTTTCCCTAAAGCATTGAAGAGGCTTAAGTTGCCTTCCTGAATGAAGTTTTGGAATGTACAACCATTAACGGCTGCACCCAATACGTGCTTGTCCGGTGGACCTCTGCAAACACGTGGAGTAGGGTGGCAGAGAAAGGTCAAGCAAAGGCCAAATTATTTGATATCAAAAGGGTATCTAGTGCTCTCACCAGACATATCATAACTGTGATAACAACTGGGTCCTTAACTGGAGAACCAGGATGCTTAAGCCAAATTAAGAGTTAGTCCTTAAAGTACCAAAAAGTCTCTTTTTTTCTTGCAACAAATGGCTATTCCTCAGGAACTTTAAGCATACGTGGGTATGCATACTTGAATGCTTGTAGCATAGCAGTGTTAGGCATGAGTCAGCTGCTACATTACCTTCTAGGATCATACAAGTATGAACCAGAGCCAATGAAAGCTTTATGAGAGTGTAACAATGAATAGACTTGATCCTGTTATTAGTTCCAACTGGAGTAGACCCATAAAACCAATAGGATTTACTTGTGTTTAAACAGGCTCATAGAGAGAGATTCTATTCTTCAAATAGCCTGAACCTGACCCACATAGGGCTTTATTAGTCATAAACAGAAATTTGAATTGCACCCAGAAACAGATTACCAGCCAATGGAGCTATTAAAACAAGGGAATTTTGTGCTCCCTGTAGTAAGGTCCAAGGTCATGAAAGAAAAATGAAGCCGGACAGGTCAGTTGTGAGCAACAATCTACCAGGAAGGTACTGGGTATTTACAGGTGGCTTTCTTCACACACCTGGTGTTAATTAGTATCCCTTTTGTAAGAGCCATTGGGACCTATGCAAACTTTCTTTGAGGCTTCTTCACTTCAGAAAGGTAGGTACCACATTCTCAGCATCTTCCTCCCCCTCCTGGGAGGTAGAATCTCTATCTGTCTTCTGCCTCATTCAGATATTGCAATTTCTAAGTCTGTGTTTGACTCAGGCCATATCCACACTTCACTCTTATAGTGCGATTATTCCACTTTCAACATCCTATGGAATCCTGGGGTTTGCAGTTTGGAGAGGGGCTCCCCAGACTGCAAACCCCAGGATTCCATAGGATGTTGAAAGTGGAATAATCGCACTATTAGAGTGAGGTGCAGAAATGGCCTCAGACTCACTCAGCGGGTGAGGCATGACATAGGAGCATCTCTGATTTATCTGGATAAACTTTAATTTGTTCACCCTTATCCAGATCACACCAGTTTAGCACAGAAACACCTTCCTTGAAGTTAGGTAGAAAGGAGAAATAGAACTGGGTGTCTTCAGCATACAGGTGGCCACTGCCCTCCACCTCAAACTGTCTGTACCTTCTCCCCATGGCTTCATATAGACGCTGAATATCATGGAGGACAAAACAGAATCCTGAGTGACTCCATGAGTCAATGTCCAAGGAGTCAAACAGGAATCCTCAAGCAACACATTCTGAGCTACTCTTCTTCTTCAAAAAATAAAAGTGTTGCCAAATCTCACTCTTGTGGATTTGTCCAGAAGAATACCATTGCCAACACTAAAAGGAAGGTCCAGAAAATCAACAGGGAGATACTCCTCTTCTTGAGTCTTCATGTAGGTTGTCCACAAAGGGAACCAAAGCTGCCTCCATATCATAATCATGACTTAAGCCGAACTGAAATGGATCTAGATCATTTATTTTATCTAGGAACACCTGGAGTTAAGAGGCCACCACATGCTCTAGTATTTTGCCTAAAAAGGTGCATTGTTCCAAATCAGCTCCAATACACTAGAGACTGGTCAATATATATCTAATATAATGAGGTCCAGGGAAGGGTTTTCAATAGATTTCTTACAACAGCTTCCTTCAGATGTGCTGGGACTCTTCCTATAGAGAGGTTTTACAACAGCTGTCTCTACGCATGCTGACCCCTCCCTATAGAGGGGCATTGACCACTCCTATAGCCCACTTGACAAGTCCTCCTTTGGCCTGTGGACCAGCAAGGGTCTAGCACACATGTGGTAGTTCTAGCTTCTCCAAGGATTCTGTCAAGATTCACAAACTGAATCTTTGTGAGCTGAAGAAGCAGAGACGAGAGTTACATTCACCATGTGTATATATATAAACTAAAGAGTCCAAATCAGAATGAATGTGAGTTATTTTTTTCTGCACTGTGCTGAGCAAATGCTTCTTGGTGGGATACTGAGCGATCAAAGTATAGAGACCCACAACCACTTGAAACAGATCCGCTGGTTTCTCCTTGCAATGCAGTTATGGCAGAGATTTTTTTCTGCTTGCAGCACCATAGTATAGGCCCCCAAATAAGCTCCAGTCTGAGTTCAGCCAGACCTGCTCTGAGTTTTTCTCCAATATCATTCAAGTCACCATCTCACTTGTTCCATTGCTGCCAGCTGCCCAAAGAACCAGGGGGCTAGTTTAGCTCCACACTGTAAGGGGGATACTCAAGATCAGTTGTGTCCACCCTGCTGATTTCCCAATTCCAGAAATAAATAAGGACTCCAACAGAATAGCCTGCTGAGGCAGCAGAAAATCACTAAGAATCATCAGGAAACCGACTAGATGCATCACTCCTAGGGAAGACTGTCTTAATTGGTCCACTATCCATGTAAAAGGTCAAAGTCCAAACAAACCTAAACTACACCTGGTAGTGATCTGAGAATTATGGAAGTCTTATCTCTAGATCAACATGATCCCATCCAGGAAAGATCACAAAGCCTAGAGTGTACCTAGCAGCTCTGAGTAGGTCAAGATACCATTTGGGACAAACCCATGATTGCCAAGGTGGAGACAAAGTCCTGAGCCACTTGTGGCAAGGCATTTTCCATCTGGATGTTGATCTCCTCAGCACCACAACCCCAGAGGACTCCAAGAAAAATCCTGAGATCAGCCCAGCTAGCTTGGGAAGATATATTGTTGAGCAGTGGGGTATGTGTTTTTTTTTTCCTAAAAAAAAAAAAATTTAAAACTATAAAACAAAACAAAACAAAACACCACATGATTACCATAAAAGTGAAAAAGAAAACATTACGATGAAATAGCTTATATTATTATTTCTTTCCAAATCCTTTATCATCATATACTTATTCCACGTGTTATATATCATATTGCTTATATACTTTTGTTACATTCTTAACTCTATCCTTTTCAACTATATTTAACTTACTGCTGTTGCTAAATATGATCCTATTACTAAACATATTAATAGTAACCCCAACCCTAAATGTAATCTTAAATATAACCTTTAATGAAACCTTAAATATAAGCCGTAACACTAAGTATAAACCCATTCCCTGAGCCAATTATCTTTCAGTTTATTCTACTTTCCAAAAGTGTAATTCTTCTTATATATCATGAAGCTGGAATGTAGAGATGGAAATGCAAGAACCAAATGTAATATTAGCAGTAAAATGTAGTACAATAATATAAGCATGTTAAGAGATATTGAAAATGAAATCTAGATCAGTGTGGAAGATGAAAAAAAAATTCATGTAAACTTACAGTTACAATTGTTTGTTTTATATTTGAATTTGAATAAAATGATTATAAAAAAACCAAAAAACACACCAAAATTGTAATTCTTCTTGTGGAGGTGTGACACTTCCATCCTTTATTAGGACTTTTTCCACAAATATCTTCCATATGTCTTCAAAATCATTCCCTTTCATTATTCCTTTTTTGACTTTAATTCAACGTGTTAGCTTATCACTATTCACTGTTTTCCACACTTCTTTATACCAATCCTTTATTTGAAAATCTTCTTGCATTTTCCACTTTCTTGATGTAATTAACCTTGTAGCAGTTAATAAATTTGTATTTAAATCCTTCATTGTCTGGGTAAAATTAACCTTATCGAATATAGATAATAATGCTATACTTGGACATATTTGTAAGTCAATTCCTGTTATCTCTTTTATATCTTTAAATACAATTTGCCAAAATTTCTGTACACCTTCACAATGCCACCTCATATGAATATATGTGCCAATCTCTTGACAACCCCTCCAACATAACCTTGAGTGTTTCTTATCTATATGGTTTAACCTTACTGGTGGTAGGTACCATCTCCAAACCAATTTATAATAATTCTCTTTTATCCTTACAGATAATTTTTTAAATGATGTTGATTCCAAATCTTTCCTCATTCTTGAATATCTATTTTTTTGTGCTAGTTCTTCTTCCCATATTTTTCTAACACATTCATCTTCATCTTCATATATTGACAATCTTTTATATATTTCACCTGTTGTACCATTCAATATTTCATTTTCCTCCATTCCATCTCTTGGCTTAATCATTTGTTCAGATCTAATGTGTTCTCTAATATCTTTATTATTACTTTCCTAATTCTTTGTCCACTGCTCTAACTGAAAATTAAACCATGATATCTTAGTACCCTGCAGTCTTTCTTTTATTTTATCTTTATTCAGCATTATATTCATCCAATCTTTTAACTTATATATTCTCTGCTTCCTTAGTTCCTTCTGTAATTCATCTCTCAAATTCTTTGGAAATTTTTCCGTCATCACTACTGGGGTTAATGGTGAAATAGCCGGCATTAATTTTTCCTTATTTTTCTTCCAAATTTCTAATATATTCTTCAAAAAGGGGTTGTCTACTTTTTTCTATTTCTCTCTTACCAAAGTTAAAAAAAAAAAAAAAATATTCTCCAATCTCCTCTCAATTTCTATTGTTTCCATCCCTAACCATTCTAAATCCCCTTTTCCCAGGACTCCATCTATGGTATATCTCATTTGATTTGCATTACAATACCATTTTAAATTTGGGAGCAGTGGGGTATGCGGTAAGCAACAAAATCTCCAATCTTTCTCAGCTATCCACCTTCAAATACTTACAGTTCAAACCTTGCAGATAGTGGTTAGGACACCTGGTCAGTGGAATGGACTCTTGATAGACTGCTTCAACTCTGCTCATCCTCCTCCCGGGTCTCACAGAGAATCCCAGTGGACAGAGCTGAGAGATCATAAAATCATAGAGTTGGAAGATACCCCAGGGGCCATCCAGTCCAACCCCCTGCTATGCAGGAACACCCATCAAAGCATTCCCAACAGTTGGCCATCCAGCCTCTGCTTAAAAATCTCCAAAGAAGGAGACTCCACCACACTCCGAGGCAGCATATTCCACTGCTGGACAGCTCTGACCATCGGGAAGTTCAAGTGGAACCTCCTTTCCTACAGCTTGAATCCATTGTTCCTTGTCCTTGTCCTAGTCTCTGGAGTGGCAGAGAACAGGCCCGCTCCTTCCTCAACATGACATCCCTTCAAATATTTAAACATGCCTATCATATCACCTCTTAACCTTCCCTTCTGCAGACTACACATACCAAGTTTGGGGCAGGGAGCCTTTGTTAGTATCGCGCGAATGTACGGAGGTGTTTGCCGGAGAGGTCCCTGAAGCGATGAACCGGCTCTGTCTGACCTGCCTGGGTGGAGAATGGAATGTCCAGCAATTATCGGCCATGCCTGTTTATGTGCTTGTCCGGAGGCCTTGCAAACACGTGGAGCGGGATGGCAGAGGAAAGCCGAACAGATTGATATCGAAAACGATATCAAGTGCTATCTCTGGGTAGGCTTGAACTGCAGCAACAGTATCATCTGCTAATTTGATCAGCATGCCCTCCGCTCCTTCATCCAAGTCATTGATGAAGATGTTGAATAGCACTGGGCCCAGGACAGAACCCTGTGGCACCCTACTAGTCACTTCTGTCCTGGATGAAAAGCAGCCATTGGTGATAACCCTTTGGGTTCAGTCGGTCAACCAATTACAAATCCAACTAACAGTAGCCCTGCCCAGCCTGCATTTTACTAGCTTCTTTGTAAGAATGTCATGTGGAACTTTGTCAAAGGCTTTACCAAGATCAAGATATGTTACATCTACAGCATTCCCTTCATTTATCAAGCTTGTAACCCTATCATAAAAAGAGATAAGATTAGTCTGGCTTGACTTATTTCTGAGAAATCCATGCTGGCTTTTAGTGATTATGCCATTGCTTTCTAAGTAATTACAAACTGACTGTTTAATGATCTGCTCTAGGATCTTTCCTGGAATTGACGTCAGGATGACTGGGCAATAATTATTAGGGTCCTCTTTTTTCCCCTTCTTGAAGATGGGGACAACATTTGCCCTCCTCCAGTCTGCTGGGACTTCTCCTGTTCTTCAAGAGTTCTCAAAGATTATTGCAAGTGGTTCAGAAATGACTTCTACCAGTTCTTTTAATATCCTTGGATGTAATTCATCTGGCCCTGGGGACTTGAATTCACCTAGTTTAGCCAGATATTCCTGTACTACTTCTCTACTTATTCTGTGCTGCATTCCCACCACCCCGCGTCCTCACCTGCTCCCTATGCCCCAGGTTGGGTACTTCTATTATATTAACACCTAGGGTATGAATCCTGTTCCCTCTAACATTTCACAGATGAAAACTGGGACATATACGGCCAAATGATGTCAGCGTATGGTTCACATGACAAATGTCATTTATGAAGCTGGGAGAAAATACAGCACCTTGCTTTTGCTTGAACCTACAGATGGGCAAGATTCCACCCTGTTCTCTTTACTAAACCTTACTGAGCACTTTTGTACTTTGAGCTCAGTTTGTAGCAATTGAAATAAGCTAAGGACAAAGTGAGAAGCAAGGAAAGGAGAAAGAAACTGGGACTTTTTAAAGGCAGCTGAACAAGTGGAGTGGTAGAGGACTAATTGGGGTTGTAGCTGCCAAACTGGGTCAATTGGAGGATCTTCAAGCCCTATTTCTTTATCTTCCTCTACTTGTATGACTGTGGAGATTGCTTCCTATGCCACATCATCTCTTTGTTTGTTGACAATGTAAAAAAGAATGGCCAGCAATTTCTCCTTTTTTTATATAATAATTTTTTTTATGATTATACAGAAAAAAGCAAAAAAAAAAATACACCATGTGATGTGATATATCTAATAGTGAAACAAAGAAATTTCAACAAAAACAAGCTTACATTATAATTTCTCTCCAATACCATTACAATCATAAACTTATTCAGCTTATTCTATATCATACTACTTGTATACTTTTGTTACCTATCTCTAGATCTCATTCTCATTATACTCATTATTATTATAACAATTTCATTCTTAATTCTATATTTTCCCCTTACATTTAATCTATTGCTATTACTAAATATAATCTTATTACTTAACATATAAAACTATCTCTAAAGGTAAACCCACTCCCCAAAGCCGATTATGTTTCAACTTACTTTTTTTTTTTTACAAAAAAATTAAACAACACAAATTCAATATAAACAATACACCACATAATTAACAAAAAAAGTGAATAAACTCACCCCCCAGAGCCAACTTTTTATTTAATCCAGTTTCCAAAATTGCCATTCTTCTTGTGAAAGGGTAGCTTTACCATCTCTTATCAAAGCTTTTTCCAAGCATATTTTCCAAATTTCTTCAAAATCATTCCCTTTTACAAGACCTTTCATAAATCTAATTCTACAAGTTAATTTATCATTAATTGCAATTTTCCACACTTCTTTATACCATTCCTCTATTTGAAGTTTTTCATTTGTTTTCCATTTTTTTGCTATTATTAACCTCACTGCAGTTAACAAATTTGTTATTAATTCCTTCGTTACCTGGGTACACTCAACCTTATTATATATAGACAACAACCCTATATTTGGACATATTGGTATCTCAACTCCTATTATCTCTTTTATATCTTTAAAAACCTTTTGCCAAAATTCCGTTATCCTATTACAATTCCACCACATATGCATATATGTACCTATTTCTTGACATCCTCTCCAGCATAATCTTGAATATTTCTCATTTATCTGATTTAATTTTACTGGAGTCAAATACCATTTCCAAACTATTTTATAACAATTCTCTTTTATTCTTATTGATATTTTTTTTAAATGATGTTGTTTCCAAATTTTTCTCCATTCTTGTATATCTATATTTTGTGATGTCTCTTCCTCCCACATTTTTCTAAGATAATTCTCTTCTTGTTCTTTTGCCAATATTTTATATATTTCACTTGTAATACTCTTTAGTATTTCATTTTCTTGCATATTTTCTCTTTGAATAATAATTTGTTCAAATTTAGTATATTCTTTAAAATCTTTAACATATCTTTTCATACCCTTTGTCCATTGCTCTTTAATCTATATATTTTTTGTTTTTTTATTTCTTTCTCTATTATTTCTCTTTAATTTGTTGGAAATTTTTCCATCATTGCTATCGGAGTTAATGTTGATATATTCGGTAACAATTTTCTTTTATTTTTCTTCCATATTTCCATTATATTTTTTTATAAAAGGATTTTCTATCTTTTCTATTTCTTTCTTTGAAAAATTTCTAAAAAAATATATTTTCCAATTTCATCTCAATATTCATATCTTTTATCTCTAACCATTCTAAATCACCTTTTCCTGAAACTCCTTCTATGATATACCTCAGTTGATTTGCGTAATAATACCATTTTAAATTTGGAAGTCCCAGGCCACCTTCTTTTTGACTTTTGTACCAATATTTCTTGTTAATCCTCAGTCTCTTATACCCATTACAAAAATTATTTAATAACTTTTGCCACTCTTTTAATTCTTCCTCTGATACTTTTATTGGTAACATTCTAAACAAAAAATTAATTTTAGGTAATATTTTCATTTTTACCACTGCTATTCTACCAAACCACAATAGCTTTATATTTTTATAATCCTCTAATTTCCGTTTAATTTCTAATTTTAATTTCTTATAATTTTTTTCCTGTAGTCCTTGTAAATTTTTTGTAATATCTATTCCTAAATATTTAATTGAATCTTTTACTTTAAGTAACATTCTTTTATTGCTTATAAATTTTTGTACTTCTTCTTTAGTATAATTAAACAACATTATTTCTGATTTGGCCCAATTTATTTCTAATCCTGTCTTCTCCCCAAACTCTTTTAAATGTTTATCTATCCTATCTATCTTTTTAACTGGATCTTTAATTGTTAACAATGTATCATCTGCAAATAAACTTATTTTATTTTTCTCCCTAGTTCCAATTCCTTCCACATTCTCATCATTTCTTATTACATTTGCTAAAGTTTCTATAACTATTGCAAATAAAACTGGAGATAATGGATATCCCTGTCTCGTTCCTCTTGATATTTGAATCTTTTCTGTAATTCCATCATTTACCATCACTACAGATGTATTATGTGAATATAATTGATTTATTAACCCTTTGAATCTCTCTCCTAATCCTATTTTATTTAAGATTATTTTCAGCGCCGGCCATTCCACACAATCAAAAGCTTTAAATATATCTAATGCTAAAATTCCAGCTTTTTGTTTATCTCTATCCATTATATTTATTTTATTTATCATTTTCCCTATTAAATTTGCCATCTGTCTTCCTTGAATAAAACCACATTGATCTTTATGTATATACTTATAAATAAATTTATTTAACCTCTTCGCCATTATTGCTGTCAAAATTTTAGCATCTTGGTTTATTAAAGATATTGGTCTATAAGAACCTGGATCAGTAGGATCCTTACTTGGTTTTAAAATTAATATTATTAGTGATTGCTTCCATGATAATGGGATTTTATCACCCCTTAATATACTATTATATAATACTTTTAATTTAGGAATTAAACATTTTTTAAATGTTTTATAATATTCTGGACCTAGTCCATCCAATCTTGGTGATTTCTCTCCTTTTAAATTATTTATTACTTCTATTTCCTCTTCTGATATCATTTCTTCCATCAACCCTTTATCTTGGTCTGTTAGCATTACTTTCCAATTCTTATTAATATATTCCTCTAGATTCTCTACAGATTTTTCTTCTGCTGAGTACAATTCTCGAAAAAATTCCTCAAATATTTTTAATTTATCTTTCATCAGCCTATTTTCTTTGCCAAATTTATCTTTTACTACTCCAATCATATTCCTAGTTTTTTTTATTGTACTGATTTAGCCAGCATTTTAGAATTTTTATTACTATGTTCAAAAAATTCCCTTTTCAAATATATTATTTTTTTCTGGACTTCATCCATTTCTATCTTTTCTAATTCATTTCTTTTTGCTTGTAATACTATATATTTCTGTTTAGTCCTATCTATCATATATTCATTCTCTAGTTCCTTTATTTCTTTTTCTAACTTCAATTTTTCCCCCCTAGTTGTCTCTTTAATTTTCTTGATTCTTTAATACATATTCCTCTTACCACTGCCTTCATAGTATCCCATAATACATCTTGTGTTACAATCGAGCAATTTCTCCTGACAGATAGATGTCAATAAGAATGCAGCCTCCCCTCCACTTTCTAAAAATAGCAGAACAGACCTTTGGCCTTAATCCATCTCCTTGTAACTTGTACCATCTCCAAAGTTTCTCCTGAAAAGTGTTGACCTCCCCTCTCCTCCACTTTGGTGCCTCCTCCCTCAGCAGCAACTCCTACTGATGATGAGTCCTGTTTATATTCCTCAGCCCAGTTAGCTGAAACCATACATCTGGCTACTTGCTGGAGACTACTTGCTTGTGCCAAAGCCCTGAAAAGAATCAGTGTTCACATGCAGATGCAACTCTAGACATTCCTGACTGTAGCAAGCTGAAAAATTGCCCCACCTTCTTCAAAGTCCTTTCTCTCTCTGCAGGTGTGCTGTACAAGCAGAAGCCTGAAGCAGATCTACTCGTAATGCTCATCACATGTAGAAAACCCCACGCTGCTGGTGAATCAATTAATTGAATGGGTCTGCTCCAGCTAGGGCTAACCAAAAGACATCAGACCAACTGCTTAGACCTAGGAAGTTTAGACCTGGATGTTTCTAGTCTGTTACTGTTACCCACAGGTAAGCACAACTTCTGTCATTATCATAAAATAACAGCTAAAACTACACACTCAGGAATTGATTTGAAACAGGGCTTTTTCCTGACACCTGTTCTGAATGTCAGAGTTTAGTAGAAATGAACAGTAGGTGCAAACATCTGTACCTCATCACTGAGCAACTGCAGAGATGCTTCCCCTCACCCTTTTTTGGCTTACTAGCTTGTGCTTTCTAAAATAACTCAAGTTATGAGGCTGATTCATAACAGCACATGGCGCTAGGTAGGAAAAATATTAGAATTTACCCTGGAAGAAATCAGGTTCTTCGAATTGATGTGGTAGGTAAGCATGGACCCATATTGAGCCCCAAGTGACAGATAGATTGACTGAAGATTGGACATGGTTCTTTCTGAGATTTTGGATCTGTTTTTTAGGCTTGCCAATGTATTTTAATAAAGAGTGAGACATTAATATAATTTAGTGTTCAGATAGTGCATTATCGATCCAAAAACATGATTATATAAACTTACATTCCAGGGGCAGGAAACTGGTGGCTCTAGGGTACAGTTGTGTGCTCCATGAACCCACTGTGGGTCATACTTCCTGCTGAAATTCAGTAGTGTTCTTGCAACCAGAAAAGAGAGAAATCACTTTCATTCTGCTGACAGCATGTTTTCACAAGGCATTCTGAGAGCATTTTTTTTTTTTAAGAGGTGAATCATATTATCAGAAACCTCTGAAAAATTCAGTTCTCCTCTCATATTCAGCATCTGCTTTTGGAGTACCTTGTTTTAGTGTGAAAATGCTGTCTTGGGGGAGCACGGGAGGTACAGTGCTGCACAGCTGTGCTGTAGAAATTCAGCAGCACAAAGCTGACTTCAGAGGTGACATTGGAGAGCTGTGGGAGCTGCATCTTGTTCATCTATACCAGCTCTATAAGGTAAATAAACGTCATTGCTCGGGGATGGAGTGAACCTAAGGCTTCTTAATAATGTCTTACCAAAGCCTACTTAGTGATTTCATTGCAGCAGTGAGATTTGAAGCAGAGATTTCATATTTCAGTGCTTAACTTCTAAGTAACCATGCTACATTGTCACTTTGTAAGTTCTTCTTCAAGGCAAATATCTGAGGAATTTTGAAGGAAAGCAAGATAGTTTAGATAAGACCTCCCAGATTTCTATGTGTATCTCCCATCCTTCTTTTCTTTCCAGTTACTCAGAAATTCGTTGAAGTGGAAAGGAATGAAAAAACTAACCAGCGCATCACAAATCTAAATAATCTGGGAGTGACATTGTAAATAATATCCAATGAGTGACTCTGTACTCTTGACCTAATGATAGATGTAGACTTAAATGCTTATGAAGCATAAGCTTGGAGGAGGAAAAATGTGGAAAATATTTTCTGAGAGTTGCCAAAATCTTTGTATTTCAAAAACTCTAAATAAGTGCCAGACTAGCACTCATGGGCAGTAAACTGTATAGTTGATTCAAGAGTGGTTAAAATATTAATAGGATACCCAGTTTGAGTTTTACTGTGCCTATAAAACATTCTCTTTCAGAATGTTCAGAAGCAATGTTGCTTCCTAACAGCTTCTTCACCTGAAGGACAACTAGATAAGCTGAAGAGATTTATGTAGTGAAATTTCAGCGAAGAACAAAAACTAGTTCCTTGTCCATTATGGGGTACTTCATCACTTACAGAAAAAAAGAGATTTCCACCTTGTGTTAGCCAGAAAAGGCAGATCTTTCTATAAAGGGAGGAGGAAGAGAGAACCAGAGAATTTTGACTGTAAGCAGTCAGTAGGCAGAATTCTATGGGTAATTTTGAAGGCATGCATAGCAACAATGGAGGCAGCTTTCTTTCCATACAGCATTGGTTTTTGTTTTCCCTCTCATTTTTTTTAGTATTAGTGGCTATTTTACTCTTCCTGCTAAACTATCACCACCTACATCACCACTGGCACAGCTAACAGAACTGTGCATAATGTGTCCAGATAAGTCAGCTTCACCAATGCATCCTTTTAGACATGGGAAAAGTGAATGAAAGATGAGATGTGAGAGCCTGTAGGCTAATAACCTCTGTGTACATCTAACTCTTCACAAGTATGAGAACCTTCACGAGCATGAGTATAATGTTTTTATCCTGATATTTATACATTTTGCTGCTTTTGAGGAACACAAGCTTGTGGAACTCTGATAATTGCAGTCAGTGTCATTTCCATCATTCCTATTTGGTTATGAATGATAATTCTAGGAATCAGATTATACAACTCAATAATGAGTGTTTCATAATGTTACATGCATTTTCCTATTTTCCTAAGAGACAAGACATTACAGGAGTGCAACGTTTAATCCAGGTTTGGTGATCTTCACAAAGAAGTCACTGGTGGCTTATGGGAGTATTAACAGGGTTTGAATCTTTACTTAGCCATAGACACCCAGTAGGTGACGTTGGGCAAATCACTCTCTCTTGGTCTCAGAATTAGGCCATGGCAAGCCTCCTTAAACAAATCTTGCCAGGAAAACTATGCATGGGTACACCTTAGGGTTTCCATAAGTTAGAAAGGATTCAAAGTCACATCACCATGACAACCACTACCACCATAAATATATGAGTTTATATACAAGTATAGAGCCAGCATGGTGTAGTGGTTTGAACACTGAACTACAGCTCTGGAGACCAGAGTTCAATTCCCTGCTCACTTATGGAACCCACTGGGTGACCTTGGGCATATAATACATAATCAGTCCCAGAAAAAACAATGATAGATTTGCCTTGGGTTGCCATAATTCAGTTACACAAAGACAACAACAACAATATAAAAGTATACAAAGTGAACATAGATGGAGACATATTAAACATTTCTATGGGTGATGGAAGGTCTCCACTAGCACAATTGAGTTCTAGGAATACATTCAGAATGCTAACATGCTTATTATATTCAATGTCTAACTTGCATTTAATACCATTATCCTATCTAAATTTCATATTTTAATGGTGTGACTGAAAAACTATAGACTCCTCTTTAGACACAGACCCATGTTATCACATCACTCATTCACTAAAGTGGTAGGGGAAAATCTGTATAGCACACTGAGTCTGGAATGGTCTTGACACATGAACAACTGGGGATTGTGTAAGCTCAAGTCTTTTTCCAAAGTTGCACAAGAAGCTATCTAGCACATCCCTGTAAATACTTCCTCCATCTTTGTGAATGACAGTTATATGTTTTGCCAACCCCGAATGCCGCTGGTTGGCTGTGGGGGGCACCACCTCCCAGTTGGCCACAAGAACTCTCTCATCACTGGATGGCCAGCATAATTATTTTGGCATGATTTTACACCAGTGTCAAAGAGGACAGCAGGCTGAATCTTTTATTAGCCTTACATGAAAATTTCAGCCTTCTCTCTACACAGACATCCTAAATTAAGGAGTCTGTATTTTTGTGTAATTAGGTCTTTATCTACAACAATTCCCAAAGGGCCCTATACCAGGAAGAAATTAGTGATTTAGTTCACATAGCAGCACATTATCCATAGATTACTAAAAGATGCCTGAAAGAGCAGACTCAGTCTGTCATACCCTATGCCTGAATGAGCAATTTCATTACAGACTATACTAAAATTCAGAAGTCCAGCTAATTTGGTAGAGATTGAAAATAAAAGGTAGGTTTCCAATCTCTTATCAAACATAAAGCCTTCTGTCAAAATGGCCTTCCCATTCTTGGAAGGAATGTTATAAATGTAACAAATGCATTCAAAATGCATCACTTTCTAAGGCCTAGTTTGGTGTTATTCACCCATCATCATATAAGTGGGAGACCACCTAGTCATTGTCTTCCATCATCACTTTCTTCATGTGGAAAATGATGCATCTGGCAGGTTCCTGGTAGTGTGGGGACTGTCCAAATGAGCAAAAATGCATTATTTTCCAGGGCTCATACTTATGTGGAGAGTGTCTATGTTATCAGGAACATTTACTCTTCACACATCTCAATTTCCACATGAGGAAAGTGATAATGGAGGAGAAATAGCCAGACACTCCCCTGTTCATGTGTTGAAGACACTTAAGTGAGTAATGCCTGACCATGATTTTACCGTTGCGAAACACCTAACTGCCTCAACTGCTATTCCTTTAGCCAAGAGACATGATTTTTGTTCTTGTCATTTCTCAGAGAGCAGATTAAAGACACAGAGTCTTTTCCCCACCTTTTTTTTGTTGTGGCAACCTCAGATCGAAAATTATGTGCATTGACTATAAGGAAGACGGTGCAGAATGTGTCTGGGGACAACTTTCCATTTATTTTGCTTCAGTGATTTACTGAATGCAGAAGAGAAAATAAGCTTCTATGGAGGTATTGGGAAGAGAGCCTTTCATAACAGCTATAAAGTCTAAATGAAAATTTTGTGGGAAGGGGAAAAAGATTCTTTTTTAATCACTGGGCCTGTCTCATGAAGAAAAGCTGACATTTATGTGATGTATGTATGTGCACCATTACCTTTTACTGTAATATACACATGTCAAGTCATCTCATATATAGCTCTTCTCTCTGGTGGCTTAGCTGATGGAAGTGGTTCTCTAACTCACTGGTTAGGGACATATGTTTTTTGAATCTAAGCAGTGCAAGTTAAGATTTCTGTGTTGGAGAGCAATGCAGTTGCTTGGTGACTGGAGTGTGAAATAAGGTTCTGCCAGCTCTGGCTTTCAAGTACCTATTTTTCCTCTGTAGAACTGTCATGATTAACTGGAAACCCCAAATTTGTTATGTATCTATCTGTAAATGTGAGTGGAAGGCTACTAAAACTTTTTACTTTCCACAAGTATAAAAATAACTTCTCTGGAACCAGGTAGTTAATACATGCCAATCTCTCAAGAATTGGGATTCTCTCCTACTAACAAAACAAAACCAAAACAAACCTTCTTAAATATGAGAAGTCTGCAAATATAGACAGGAGCTAACAGAACATTGAAAGAATTTCTCTGTCTGTAGATGCTTCCTGAAGCTTGTTCTGTCTTTCCCATAGAGAAGACATGGATTGAACTTGCCATGATAGGACAATCCAAAATTGGTGGCTGAAACAAAGGGAAAAAATGAATGAAGTAGAAGATAAGCTCAGGATGAACACTTGTTCACTTGGTCTGGGAGAACAAAACAGTACAACTGGGTACTTTCTATACTCCATAAGTGATAAGGAAAAATAAATCAGTACTCACCATGCTTACTTCAACATGGGAGCAATAAGGGTCTAGCTTTGCCTCCTTCCCCCATTACTTTCTTGAAAAGCAACACGTCAGGTTCCTGTTTATGGAAGCTTTCTGTGTAAGCAAGGGGTCTGATTTTTCACCTTTCTCCTTACTATCAATCCAAAAGCCATCATAGAATCATATAATTAGAAGAGACCTCAACAGCTATCTAGTCCAACTTTTTACCATGCAGGAATACATAATTAAAGAACTCTCAAAAGATCCTCATCTTACCTCTGTTTAGATGCCTCCAAAGATGCAGAGTATACCCTCTGAAGCAAATTTGTTCTGCTATCAAACAGCTCTTATAGTACTAAAGTTCTTCCTGATAGAATTTGAATCCACTATTTCATGGTCTAGTCTCTGATGCAACAGAAAATAAGCTTGCTTCATTTTCTACATCAATAAGGGACATGCATATGATGGAGGTCAGGAGCTGATGAGCCAGGGACAGGGCATAGAAATGGTATAGGAATGCTGAATGCTTGTACAAACCAAGAGCCACTAGAGGATAATCCAGTTATTTGATATAGTTTCTTTTTTTCATTTTTCTTTCTTTTTCTTTTTAGTACCACATTTCTTGATCAGTTTAGAATTTCTTTTTCAGTCCTTTTGGATTGAAATACCTATCCTCCCATGATCTTTTGTGTCCTATTCTCTTATTAGCATGATGCTCTGCACTGCCTGATTGTTTCACCGATATCTAATTATGAGAAAATGATGACCCTTTTGACAGTAATCATTGTTGTCAGTCGTTACTTAAATAAAAAACCTAGTACAGACTACATGCTGTAGAATACTAAAATTCCCTGCAGATTGGCACATCATCCAAAAGCATGATGGTAAAGCAGAATTGAGAAGAAAAACAGTTTCAGATTGATCTACTTTTGGACCACACCCTCAAAAATGGTGAAAATAGTCATGCTTCATAATGTAAGTCATTATTGCCTCAATTTGTCATGCAATAGGAGCATTTTTTGTGGTAGGACAATGTATTACTTGTGAACCACCCATCCTCATCAGAACTTAAATTAACATGAGTTAATTTACACATTCTCACATTGAATTCTATTTCACTACAACCAGAGGTAGGCTGGTACCTTCTATCTGAATAAGAACTGAGCTTGGCAAGCAACCACATCCATTTGCTCTCTGGCTAAGAATTCTAAATGCCTTTTCCTAAATCCCAGGATTCCATAGGATGTTGAAAGTGGAATAGCACTTTAACAGTGTAGTGTGGATATGACCAAAGTTGCTTCCACAATATGTCATGCCCTCATGTAAGGTCTCATTGCAGCCACCACTGGGGTATGCTCTTTCTCCAGTGGTGATGAACTCCATTTCAAATTGTTACTGCAGTTCAGGCCTACTTGGAGATACCCCTAGATATCATTTTTATATCAATAATTTGGCTCTCTTCTACCACCCCTCTCCACGTGTTTGTGAGGCCCCGGACAAAGCACAGAACTAGGCTTGGCCACTAATTGCTGAACATTCCATTCTCCACCCAGGCAGGCCAGAAATAGCCAGATCCTTGCTTTAGGTGACCTCTCTGCAAGCACCTTCATTATGCATGCACGCTGGTTACAAAGGACTCCCTGCCCCGAGCAGGCAACCTGGCAAGCTGAATACTCAACTGCCAAGCACTGAGCATTTGCATACTGGCTAACTCTTTGTCAGTTTGGACTTAACTCTATCATGCTAAATTCTGACCTTTCCAAAGCTTTGTCCCACTCCTAAATCACATTGTTTTCCCCAAGTATGGCATAGCCTGCAGTTACATTTCTCTCTATAAAAACCCCTGATTCCGAGACCTTCCTCAGATCGCTCCCGAGTTCCAGACCGCTTTGCTGTTGCTTTGTTTGGCGAGCTTCCCCTCAGCTCCACGTGCTGAGATACATCGCACCCCAGCTTCGCTCTCTATCTTCTTTCCGGGCTCCAGGAACAGGTTCTGTATCACCCGAATCAACTGTCCCTCTGAAAATCCTGCTATCCCACTCAAACCTTTTTTTTCCTTAGTTATCTGTGTGCGTGTGTTGCTTACATTGTGTGCCTGTATTTAATAAAAATTGTTCATTTATTTCCAACACGGTTTGCTTCTTGACTTGGCCTGACCCCGTAAACATTGGGTTACAAGATCCTGCTGCTTTACCCTGGCTCTCATAGTGCCAACCAGTGCTCTTGACTAATTTCCCCCCATCTTGTATTATTGTAAGATTATTTAGGTGTCCCTCCTGGGACCCCCAGTAAACAGGGTAACAAGATTATGAGTCACCTGCTAGGGAGGCATAAACCTCTAGAGATGGAGTGAAGTGGTCCTAGGAATTCTGTTGATTCCCTCCATTAGCTTCTTCAATGATGAACTTGGTTCATACTGCTCAGTCTCTTCAGCCCCAGTAAGCTTTGCTATCTCCTTCATCATCCTAGAAGAGTTAAGAAAATTTAAAGCTGGAGGGCCAAGGCTCTTATAAGTTGGACCTTTATTCCTTCCTGATCTTCTTTGCTGCCAAACATCAGCTGTGCTTTGTCTTAAGGCAGGGGCCTGCTGGTTGAGCAGAGAGGCCAGTAATTAGCTGGTACTCTTCTTTGTCTTTTGGAAGGTAAGTGTCAACCTCACCAGGTTGGAGATCTGACTAAAATAGATGAATTAGTGCAGGTAATCCTGACCAGAGTTTCAAGCACAATTAATACCTTGTTATAATGTTCTTGTAATGTAATGGAATGTTCTTACTAATTTCTCTCCCACCTTTCATGATATCTATCTTCACAAGCTGGCTTATGTGCAAAATGACAAAGTTACCTGAATCTCATCCCCCAAGCCCATGAATCACCAAAGTCCCTTACCTGGCTATTAATCCAGCTTGATTTCTGACTGCTTCTATGGTTGATTTGGTTCCTACAATGGCATGAAAGGAAGTGTCTACCAACCTTCCCTCTCTTCCTCCTTCTCTAATATTTGCAGTACTTTCTATGGCAATTTTCTAGATACAAGAATCTTGGAAAAATTGCATTTTCCATGGATCTTAGCAAGTGACATGCTACTGTAGTAGCTCTCTCAGAACTACTAAGGGAGGGAGAAGTGGACAGGAGCTAAGACTGTGTGTTTGTGCATATGTGCATGTCAGAGAGAGAGAAAGAGCATGAGAGAGCAAGAGATTGATGGTAGGATAAAGAATACACACATGCACAAATGCATAATTTTTTTGTGAGCTTCTCTAGATAAATGACTGTAAAAACAATAATCAGCTGGGAGTCCCTGGGAAAATACTTTTCTGTGTTTAAATTATGTTTAACTTCTGGCATTGTCTGTTAGGAAAGAATCTTCTGAAGATATATCTGGTTACTGGAGAATATATCCATTTGATAACATCCATAGTACAGTTCAAAGTCAAGGTCAACAGCAAAGTAACTTCGCAGAGGAGGCTGTTCAATGAGATGCTCCAAAGAGAAAGAAGAACAAAGAGGGGGAACGTGTTTCTTCTTGTTAATTGAGATTTGCTCTACTTGTGTTTATATTGCAGTAATGATTGAACAATTCTTTTTATTGTAAGTTGGACAGCTCTCATGGCTGTTGAAAGGTTTATAAAATGGGCTGGTATTAGCATGGTTGAAAAAAAATAAACAGAGAAACTATCAGTTCCAGATGTCCCCCTATGCTCTGAAAAATCGAATGACTCGCCAAAGCTTTACTGGCTCCACACCTTCCTTTAGTCAGTCTGGAACAACATAAACATTTTTTCCTTAGGGTAAAGCCATATGCTCATATAGCTGGCAGAGCCATCCAAGCTTGCTGTGCAGTTGTCTTATGGCTTATCCATTAACAAGTCTTTGCTGTCAGATTGTTCAAACACTCATTCATTACTAGCTTGTTTTTTGGTAAACACATGTGCACATGAAACTGTTCCTTGGTGAGGGAAAGAACCCCTGTCTCATTTTACTTGCTAATTTTGGTTATCCCTTCAATGTTTGGACAATCTACAGGCAAAAGGTTTGTCAAACTGTCGAGGAAAGATGATGCCAAAAAGGAGAGAGAAATGCTTTACCTTTTCTGTATACTCTGGAGAATTTTCTGCTGAAGAGAAAAGTTGGAAAATAAAAGTAAAGGAAAAGTACAGTTCTCTCCTACCCAATTCTAAGCATTTCTCACAGCCCAAAGCAAATGCAAGGTACCTATTGAGGCAAGAATGAATACATAGATTGAGGTTTGGACTTTCCCCCTGTCATATGTAAAATTAAATGCATCCCTGAATGCATGGGATCCAACATTTCACAACTGAAATGGGGGGGGGAGTGAAAGGAAACAGTGAACTGGAATCAGCTTAAGGTGAAGATGAATGTAGTCACATGCTGATCTATTGGCATAAAGTTTAAAAAAGAAGAAGAAAATGTAGTGGGAGGATCACCAATTGTGCATTAGACCATTTCTAATTCATGTATAGGTATTTGTGTATGTTGTGTAGTGGTGAAAAGAATTAATATTAAATTTCAAGACTGAGAGCAGGATACTGAATTACTTCAAGTTTACATGCATATGGAACAGCCAAAAAACATTCAGAAATATATATTTTTTAAAAAAAAAATCTCCAGAAACCAAAAGCAAGAACAAAGGATAGGAAGTTGATTTTCTGGGGATGGTTCACAGAAGATAATGACTATTCCCAAGTCTGACCTCAGCACCCAATCCTTTTGTGTGCCTGCCAGGACTCCAGCATCCATGAAGGAGTCACCAAAATTGATGCCTGCCTACCACCATGACCACAGCTAAGATATGCTCTATATTTGTTTAAAGTGTTTGTAACTGCAATGGCCTTGGGGTCATTTTCAAATATAAAAACAGAATCAAATAATAAAAAATCACAAAATTTACAATAAAAATATAAGTAAACCCACAAAATTTTAAGCAATGTTAGAATGTTAAGAATTAGAAACAAAACCTAAGTGGTAAAATGAAAAATAAGAATAAAACCCAAGGATTTCTAGGTGCTATTAATGAAGATGAAGAAATCTCTAATGGAATTCTCTTTGGAAGTGTGACTGGGCCTGTTTATTCACCTCGTAGACTGGAGTGGCAGCTTCCCCTGTCACTTAAAATGTGCTGTCACCTTGCTCAGCCCTGTCTTCCTCTTTAAAACACCACCTTTGTGTAAAAAGGGTAAAGCCCTTCAGTTGTTATTTAGAACCTCTTTAGCGATCTATGGTAGTGTAGTTCTGTTTGGTTATAATTACTGAAAATCATTCAGCTGAGTCAACATTTGTAAAAATATTCTATAGCCTTTATTAAAATAGCAACCAGAATAAAGTATTGGTTTCATAGATCAAACTCAAAGTGATCTTCAGAGTGCATTGAGACAGTTTTTTATATCTTTACATAAGCATAAAGGCTGACGTCTTTCATGGACAGCCCTCTGGGTAACCTTTTGCCAAAGGCCCAGTACCCAAATCTAGGTCACCACTCTCTGACCAAATTCAAAAGTGTGTTGATTTCTCTTCTGCCCCTCTCTCTAGGTTTCTCCGAGAAAACATAACCTCTCACTCAAGCCCCCTTGGTTGATTCTCTCTGGCTAAGGGTCTGACTCAGCCAGAACTCCCAGAAGTCTCTGACTAAAGACAATCAGTGTGCCTTTTATATATAAATGCTCCTGTCAAGCTGCAGCCCGCTCCTGCACACTAATGGACTGGGTTTCTCTCTTGAATGGCTATTTCCTGGTTAGATCCATCATAGGAGGGTATTCTGTAAATGGAGGAGGGACTACTGAGAACAATCTACCAACCATCTATTGCAGCATTGTAGGCAAAAGAACCCAGGGAAGAACCTCCAACAGTAAACTTTGTAGTCAGGGAGGACATATTGGAGCAAGGATTCCTGTAGATAAGCTGCTCCTAAGCTCTTTAGAGCTTTAAAGGTTGACACCAATACTTCAAACTGGGCCAAGAAACTAAGTAGCAACTAATGTAATTGATGCATGTTTGAAGTGAAGTGCTTGAAATGAACAGTACCATTGAGCAGCCTAATTTGCACTAACTGACATATCTAGATCACCTTCAGAGTTAGCCCTACATCCAACACATAGCAATAATATCATGGGAAATTAACCAAGTTACCCAGACCAATACCCAGACATTGGCCATTTATTGGCCACGTTGGGGAATTTAAAATGGTGGATCATAGCCACTGCCACCCATTTAGTCTCTCCATGGGAAGATGGAAGCCCACTGACTTTGGAAAGACCCACGAAAGGCACTTAGTCAAAGGCTCTGTCAAACCTGGAGCTACTCTGACCCTTTTCGCATGTGTGAAAATAAATGGGCAAAAACGGGACTCACCAGCTTTCTTCTCCGTCCGGGTGAGTCCGTTGGGACAAGGAGGAGTGTGAGCTCATCGCTCCGCACTCCTCCGGTGTCCAAAATGGTGGTTTCCAGTTGGTGGAGGCTCTCCACCAACTGGAGAAGCTCACCAGCCTAAAGCCCACTCCCAGCAGATCTGCAGGCATGCACTTGTGCACGCCTGCAAATCTGCACCGGAGCGCAGCAATGGAGCGACACGGAGTCGCATGTGCCGTGCTTTTTAAAAACCTCTAAAAAGAGATTTTTAAAAAACACGCTGCACGACCAGTTCCGGTAGCTCCAGAGTGGACTGAAGTATGGAACTACAAAAAGTAGTCCGCCCCTGTCCACTCTACAGTGCAGAAGACCTCCATTGGAGGCCGCTCTGCACCGTTTTAATAGCCCGGTGCGGAAAGGGCCTCTGTCTATTCCTCTAACAAAGAAGGATATGGAAATGAAATGAATGCTTGCAGGGTAGGAGGCAGATACAGATTCACAACCATGAAACTTGGTTTTGTGTGTCTCCAGTTTCTTGATTTTCTCTGAACAATAACATTTGCCTTAACGTTTATTTTAACTTTTTCAAAGCATGTGGCTGTATGTTCAATGGTTTCCATTCTATCCCCCACCTTCTCAAATCATCAGAAAATACCTCAGGAAGATATAGACTCAACAAGATGAAGGCCACATTTAAACACACTCACACACACACGCACACACTCTATTGTTAAGATGAATCTTCCAAACAGGAAGTTTTAGCTGCAGCATCAGCTGAAGAGAAAGTTCAACTGGGTCTTATATTGTAGAATGTTCTCCCCTCGGGCTTGGAGGAAGAAAATATCTGTCATCTCAGTATCCTTGCTTTTTTCTCATGGCAGTTCCACTAATGATGCAACTTAAAGAGAAAGCACTTCAGAACTTACCTATCATCTAAGAGCCAACATAGTAGTTTCAGTCTTATTGGTCTTGATTTTCTTTCTTTTCTTCCCTATTGTCTCCCCACTCCATCCCTAAATTTTCTCCTTTTTTCAACATAAGGATTTGTCTTCAATCTTTAACAGCTGGGCTTTATTTGTTTTGTTTCTACAGCAGTTACGGGAATAGCAACAAACTCATACCTATGCTACTCATAATCTTCATTAATAATATCTAAGATGACCAACATTATTTAGCAAATCAACCTGATTCATATTTTTCAGACCAATACACAAATAAGGACACATCTATCCCCAGGTTTTTGTACTTTTCTGAATTTTTCAATTCTCCTCAAAGAATGTCCATAATTAATTTTAAAGGTGCATTTTATATTAAAATGCAGGTACAGTATATCTCTTCTGGGGGGGAATACAAAATTGTATCTGAAATTGTATCAGCTTTTGAAATTTTAAGATTTCAGGTGTCTGTGGAAATGGGATGGTAAGAACTAATGAACCAAATATTTGCAAAACTGGTATGGAACATAAACACACTGTTCTATTCATTGTTGCTCATGTCCATGCTTGTAACCTGTCCATCTCTGATTGTAGCTGTATCCCTTTTAATACAGAACAGGCAACAGAATCTAAGAAATTCTGCTAAAGGATTCATAAAAAGGGCAGACTTTGAAGGGACATATAAAGAAAGGAAGAGAGGTGGCATCGCACCAGTGTTGTAGAAAGCAACTTTAACATATGAGGCAGCATGCCAAAAAGGGTAGAGCTTTTTGGTGTCATTTTTGGAAAAGTATGCTGAGAGATAAAGAGAACAAAAAACAAGAAAGACAGAAAATAAAAATCAAGCCTCAAGTTTTTAGCACGTATCTGCAGTTTTTGAAAAATGTGACAAATAGAGCTTTTTGTTTTCTTTCAGATGCCCCAAGAATCTATATTGTATTTGGTGTGACAAACTAAGGTGGCTGTCCATCTAGAAGTTTTTATCTAGGACTGGGACTCAGTGGCGGAGCTTGGAGTGCATGGGGGGGTGGGCAGAGGGGCAGGAGCGTGGCTATGACATGTATAGGGTCGCTATAGTGCAGGAGGGCATGGCTATGGGGCAAGGCTATGGCTCATGGGGGCATGGCTATAACAGACAGGGCAGAGCTATGATGAGCAGGTTTAGGGCTATGGTGCATGGGGGAGGGCAAGCAGGGAGCCGCAGCACCCCAAAAAAATTGCCGCTGGGGGCACACCACTTCCATTGCCTGTCCCATCTCTATGTGACTGCTGAGACTGTATCCGGACTACCCAGTTATAGAAGTCTGATACCATTTAACTATCATGGCTCCATCCCCTGGAACTGGCATTTGACCTTTGATTTGATCTGCTGGAGAGATTTAATCTTGTAACTTAAGAGAGTCAACCTGCATTCTCTAGCAGTTGTCATTTTTAAAATTTGGTGACAAGTCTTTGTAAAATCTCTGCAGGCTGTTTTTTCTTCTCAAGAAGGCTACATAAATATCTCTTGGTCTTAGTATGTTGGGATAAATTCTGGAATAAAATGTCATCTTTTGCATTCTGAAAGGTAACCTTTCCTTTGGATCAGGTCTTCTGCAAAAAGAACACACCAGTGTAGAAAATGGTGCATTTCCCAGAGAAAATGTGGGGGTTTTGCATAAAACAAAAACAGTCCTCAAATCTGAAAAATCAAGCTCACTCAGCAATATTTTTTTTTTCCTGCTTGCAAGAATGAAATAAGTAAAAATGTCTGTCTCTAAATATATTTTAGTGCATTTTCCTGGGGTACAATGACAAGCTGAACATCATCAAAGCATTTTAGTTCTTCAGATTTTTCCTATGGAACTGGGCTTAGATCACAGTAAGAGTTATTCTTCAATTGAGAGGCTGGGGAGGGGAGCAAAAGGTGGGCTATGGGTTGTAGCCTTACAAACACATTGTTTTGTTGAGCAAAACAATTATCAGTTCCTGTTCCTGGAAACTTCCCGGAACAGTGTTTCACAATACAGCCAGAAGTTGCAGAAAGTCCTCTTCCAGTTCCATTTGGAGCAGTGGTTCTCAACCTTCCTAATGCTGTGACCCTTTAATACAGTTCCTCATGTTGTGGTGACCCCCAAACATAAAATTATTTATTTACTATTTACAATGCCTCCCCACCGGCAAAGGCCGCCTCACCGGCCAGGAACAGGAGGGCGGGCAGGGAGGGAAAGAGGAGCCACGCGTCTCCCCCAGGAAAAAACTCCGAGAACTGCCCTCCCGGGTTCTGGTTCTGCTTTGCTCTCATTTCCACTGGGGGGGCCGTGTGGGAAAAGTTTCCAGAGTGTCGACCCTGGCCTGCGGGGGAGGAATCCCAGCATCTTTGTCTTTTGCGCCGGGCGCAGCTCGCCCCCCGGAAAAGCACTGCCTTGCACCCCCTCGGCCCTTCTGCAGCACTCCCTCCATGGCGAGTGGGGCAGGGGCAATGGCGAGGAGGGGGCCTGCCCTCCATGCTGCTGCCGCCCCCCCAAATTGGCCCATCAGACAGAGGTTCTCCCGGTAACGGAGAAGGGGAGCAATTTCAGTCCCTTCTAAACAGGGGGCAGGAGGACACGAGCGTGTGGCTCGTGTTTGCGCACCACTACTTCTGGGCCTTTTCTGCACATTACCTTATCGTGGAGGTGGGGGATGCCATTCGCAGAAGCAGGTTCTTGCGCAAGGCGCTCTCTTCCCTGCTCCTTCATCCCACAGCTGGCTTCCTGGCAGTGCGACTGCCCCACCCCTTCCTCCTCCAGCACAGCCTACAGCTCCCAGGCTTCACTGCAGAAGGAAGGGGTGGGGCGGTTGTGCGACCAGGAAGCCAGCTGCGGGACGAAGGAGTAGTGAAGAGAGTGCCTCGCGCAAGAACCTGCTTGCGCGAATGGCACCCCCCACCTCTGCGATAAGGTAACATATGGAAAAGGCCCAGGAGTGGTGGTGCGCAAGCGCGAGCCACGTGCTCCCGTCTTCCTGCCCCCTTTGGCGGGAGCACGTGCAACCGCACGCGCTCCCGCCAAAGGGGGCAGGAGGACGCAAGCACACGTGGCTCACACTTGCTCACCAACACCGAGGAGGGAATGGAGCCTAAGACCATCGGAAATACGTATTTTCCGATGGTCTTAGGCGACCCCTGTGAAAGGGTCATTTGACCCGCAAAGGGGTCGCGACCCACAGGTTGAGAACCACTGATTTGGAGGGTAAGGAGACATTGTGTCCATTTTTATTGCCAAAGAGACAGACACAGACTGAAAACTCTGATGTTACTCACCCGTACTCTAGCTTATTTAATTAGATAAGACTGCATGCTCCTAAAAGGAACATTTGGGTGATTATTATTCAGACTTCCAGATGCTTAATGTACTTTCTGAAATACATCTATTGTATATATTAAATGACTGGTATTCGATAAATTTCTTGCCATACTCACATTAGAGCATCTGAAATTCAAGGTATTAAAATTCCCTGATGACTAAGTAATATGATTTAATCTTTTTCTAAATGGGGAATTGTGGATCATGTCAGTACAACCTAGTATTTCTCTTTCTTAACACTTTGTCCATGAACCAAGCTATGTGGATTCCATCCCAAAAGAAAAATGCCAGCCCTTGCATCTCGCTTCACTGCATTTGCAAGGCCTTTCACTCTTTCTTCAAAACCCTGGCACATGGAGAACCTTGCCAAGAGCTGACATCTCTAATTGGCATCTGCTGCTATCACATGGATGGCTGATTAATAAATTAGTAAATTCTCCAACAGCAAGGAACTGCCTGATATTATTAAAAACTACCTGCTCATCACAGATGCTCATTCTGCTTATTTTCTGCACAAATGCAGTATGGAAAGGCTGTGTTCCTCATTTATCACTGTTTGATACACAAGCAATAGGTACTGAAGAAGCCTTAACATTTACTATTTCAGATGCTGGGGCTGCTGCTGACAATGATGATGATGAATACTACAGAGAAAGAAGCAGAAAATCTGAATATCCTAACAATTTATTTGAAGTAAGCAGAAAAGCTATAGATAGCAATAGATGGATGCTCTACAACTGATTTCTATTTTGCTTTGTTCAGCATTTTTTTAAGAATCTCAATTTTCTTTCTTTGTGATGTTCATGAATGTTCTTGCTAATGTGGATTTCCACAAGTACTAATCAGAAGTGTACTGAATGAAATATTGATCCATCAGCACTGGTTGGATTCAACAAGAAGAATTTGGAGAAATCCATGTAGTCCCTATCTGGTTGGGAGAAAGATGCAGCAACTCAGATTCAAAACTACAAACATGACAAAATAGATAGTGATTTAATTCCAGTTCTTTAAGAGTTAAGGATTCAGAAGTTCCTTGTCTGAATGGACAAATTTGTAATCTGTTTTTTGTTGTTGTTGTTGTTTAAAGAAATCTGAACATTCTAATTGTATTTAGTTTCAGCTTATATCCTGGGGTCCCTTACTGGGACAGAAGGTGGGACATTAAATGAATGAATGAATGAATGAATGAATGAATGAAAGCATTTAGGAAAGAATTCTCAACCTTTTTTGTGTATAGGTGCAACTGACAGAGTTCTGACAAAACCAGGAAACAGAATTAGGAGACAAAGTCAGCAGATCCTGTCAAGATCTAATAGTACTTCTCGTAGCATAAATCTTTGCTAACACATGTCTGCTAAGTACCCATTGTCAGGGGTTGTGCAACACAACTTAATGTTGCCAGGGCACATTCCCGTATCCATTCATTTGCCAGAAGCCTTCCAGGTATCATCTGGCTTCAGATCTGCCCTGTGGATAAAAAGCAACAGCAATTATCAAACTGGATCCCCAGGTGGAGTACTCTGAAGGTCTAGAAGACTGATGGCTGTCCCTTTTCCTTGGTATAATGACTACAGCCCCATGGTGCCTAAGACTCTTCCCCATACACCACAGACATAGAAATGTGTACCAGTATATTCAGGCTGAGACTGCACATATATGGGGAGTATTGCTTAAGAACATACTTGATGTAGTCTTCTGCAATGACCACAAAAGTACATACACTGGAATAAGATGAGGCATAATTTGATTGATTGATCAATTATTGTTTGCATCTGTATGTTGCCTTTCTTCCAATGCTAGCATATGTTATCTATAGCAGTGAAACTCAAAAATGACAGTCTATAGATTAGTGTTGGTTCACAAGCCATCAGGTGCCCATCCATGGAGGTTTCTATTATAAAATGAATAGGCAATGGACACAAATATTGTACCACTCCTTGGCACACTGGACAAAATAAATTGTCATCACCCACATCAGATAGTTTAAGAAGCAGTGAACTACAGTATTCTGGCCAGAGTTAGTGTGTACAATTCAAGTGATTAAAATATTAAAAATATTAATTTTAAGAAGGAAAGGGGTTATGATTTTTATATCTGTCTGTCTGTCTGTCTTTCTACCTATCTTCTGGTTTCTTGCATGTGAGGGTTAAAAAGACAGGAAGAAACTACACTGATATCAACAGATTTTCCTCTAGTTTTCATTTTCATGTGTATGTTTGTGTAGAGAGAAGGGGAGAACTCAGGGATGTAGCTACAGGGGGCAAAGTGAATACATTGCTCATCAAATAAGAATTCTACTCTGTCATGGGATTTTCCTTCACTGTCTAAATTTCTAGCTTTGCAGAGAGTGAGATATTGAAAGCAGTTCACACAACTAGAACTCTTATATTTACTGTATTCCCACTGCCTTGGTAACTTTCCCTACCCTTTTTCTAAATTCTTTTTCTAAATACTCAACTAAAGCTTTAAGTTCCCCCCATGTTAGAAAGTTGAGGAATGAAAGAGAATTTCATGGAGGAGGCAGATTTCTTATTCGGAGAACAATCTCCCCATTTCCCGACATTGCTACGCCTCTGAAGGAACTGTGTGGGAAAGTGTAAAGCTAACTTACATGTACTAAAACTGACTTTAATTGATATGATATTGACTGTGATATTGGCTATTGATGATGAACTAAAATGTAGGACGGTACATCATAATATGTCAAAGGGAGTCCTTATAACCTCTCTATAGTAACAAATCACAAGGGTTTCAACAGAATACCTGCCCAGACTCATGCCCTGCAGGGGAGGGCAGGACTTTGATGCCCTCCATGAGAGATGCCAGAGGACTTTGAATCTGGCATAAGGTGCCAGGACTCTGCATGTGATGCGGTCAGAATTGGAGGCTATTTCAGGTCTGACTGGCTGTTCACATGCCTCTTCGGATCTTTGCAGTGTGGCCCACCTTTCCACCCTCAGAGCAGTATGAGATTTGTCTGGTCACCTCTGGGCTTGATAAGACTTTTTTCCATATTTTACCTGTTCTCCCCCAACCCCAACCCCCCTGCCAGCCTTCCCTGTACTACATCGGTGAGACTTCAACAATTGTCTTTAGGTGGTATCATTAAATATCCTTTCACTTAGCAGGTAGCAGAGGGAGAATATAAGATTTGGTGATCACCTTTGGAACTCTTTTAGTGTAGAGTAGGACTTTGAAACTTCCCCTTAGAGAGTTCAGGGGCCTGGGGTGTGGGGTTGGGGAAGAAGGCTACCTTTGAGGTTAACCTAGGATCTGATCTCTCACTTACAGACTTCTGAGGCTTGGGTGTGAGTCCCCTGGGCTACCTTCCAACTACAGCCAGCTAGGGAGCAACACAAGTACTTGTACTGCCCTCGAGACTGAGGTGTTTTGCCCAAAAAGGAAGGCTGAAGAGGTTGTCAAGGGGTTGACACCTGACCTCAGCTGAACCCACAACGAGTTGCTCCCCTCTCTTGCTTCATTTCCATGCCAACACAATGTAAATAGGTTTGATCAAATAAAGTGGCCCTTATTTAACCAAGTCTTCTGTGTCTGGCCCATGGTTGTTTATCAATCAAAGTAACCATGCTCCATCAGTCAGCTTATAAGGCTGTTTTTTACTGGCTAAGGCATATTGCAACCAAATCCCAGAGTACAATAGACCCAACTTATCTGTACAATTCAAAAGTGCCTACTGTAGCTAAAATATCACTAACTGTTGGGCTAACTTGATCACAAAAAGACACATTTTGCAACTCACTTATAATTCCTGTGTGAAGGCAGTTCATAAATCTTTTTTAAGCAGAGTATTCCTTGCTAATTCTTTGAGACCACCTTACATGATCCCTTCCTACAACAAAGCAACTGATAATTATCAGAATGGAATCAAACAGACTGCTACATCTTAGTGTTCTATTGCACTACAGTATTATAGTGCTATTATTCTGCTTTAACTGCCATAATAACATCCTATGGAATTCCAGGATTTGCAGTTTAGGGAGGGGCATTTAGAATTCTCAAGCAGAGAGCTCTTACGCCTCACTAAACTACAAATACCAGTATTCCACACGATGTTTCCATTGAAGTTATAATGGAATAATAGCACTAAATGGAGTAGGGTGATAGTACCCTTAGTGTAGCATAGCATTTCCACATTTGGACTTATAATTGGTTGACCCATATACCACTCTCAACCAATCATACAGCCTCTCAAGTTTCACCTGTGGCCACCCCATGTCTTGTGGGGAGCAGGCAGGACTGAGGAACATTTGGCTGTGTTCCCAGTGCAGACCCTAGCAGGGACCTCTGGATGTCTTTGTGCTGCTATTGCAGCACTAGTCATCTGGCTATTGCAACTAAGCAAGATGTGTCTCCCATCCTGCCCACTCCCCACAAGGGATACAAAGGCTGCATGGTAAATTAGGGAAGCTATGGGGTCTGTGAAGACAGAAAGGACATATCAACTTCTACAGCACCCAAAAATGTCATAAGGAAATGTAAGGGAAAAGAAAAAAGATTCTAATCAGCTCCATTATAGGACAGATGCAAATACAGCCATCCCTCCACATTTGCTAGGGTTATGGGCACACAACCCCCATGAAAGTGAAAAAAAGTGTGAATAACTTTAGGCCCTCCCCAAACACACAAAAATACACTGTGGATTCCTTTGAGGCATCAGGTTTCCTTCACAAGGCAGAAGTGGGTGGCTGGTGGGGCTTACTTCCACCTCCCCTGCTGCCCCACACCATTTTTAATAGGGACTACAAGCTTCATTCGCAGTTTCTCAGTCTCACGAGGCTTGTAGTCTCTATTAAAAATGGCAGAGGGAGGCAGCAGAGGTGACAGCAAATAATCCGTGAATAAACAAATCTGCAAAAGTGAAACCTGCAAATGTGGAGGGCTGACTGTATTTTTAAAAAAAATTAAAAATAAATTTAAAGAAAGTGTACGTATTAGAACTTTTTTTAAAAAAAATTGAGTATGAAATGATTCATTTCCTTGGTGCACAAACCCAGCAAATATAATTTTCATGGGAGAATTATGCATAGTTAAATATCTCTAATTGGAATCAATTGGGCTTAGAGTTCAATACTATACACTTTCCAATCAAAATAAGTCCCCTTTCGTTTAATTGGGCTTAAGATTACAATGGTACTTGACTTTGGCTACATCATGCCCATAGTTTCGTAATTACTTTCTATTTTCCCTCCACTATATACCTTGGGTCAAAATTTTTGTATATTATTAATATTTATGATATTAAATCAAATAGGGTGACATTAAAATGCCATAAAACAACAATTGTTTGAATATATTAACAAGAACACGGGAAGTAACAATATTCATTGTATTTGATTTACTGTTGGGTGAAAATTTTCTTTGGAAATTAGTTAAAGGAGCCATTTTGAATGGACAACAAGGTCAGTTTCTTTTTGAAACATACAAAGTTCCAGGCCTGTAAGTGAGGTTTGTGCCCTGCATGTTTTCACACAGAGAAGGTTTTTATTTTGAAAGAGGGAGATTGCTTGTTTCCTGTAAATAATTTATCTACTCTTTATGAGTATATTCAATTTGGGAATTGATACACGCTCATTTGTAGTGACTCACTCAGCACAAGAAGTCAGCTTAGCCTACCATGCCCAAAACTATGCTGCACGAACAGCTGAACAGAGTCATTTGTATATAGATGCCATGAAAGACTGATATTATAAGTAATTGGACTTTAATTATAACAGTGCTAAATAATGCAAACATTGAGTGAGGCATGCCAGTGGAAGGGGGAAATCTGTCACCAAAAATAATTACACCTATTCTGAGAATGGGGATGTATCCTTTGCCCCCACTTCACTTATAAAAAGGTCAAGAGTAGTGTATTGCATCTGCATCTGTAATTATAGCTACAATCAGCTGAAGTTGAAGGCTGGGTGAATGTTTGCCTGTGGATATTTGCACATGTCTTATGGGCGGGCGGGCGGGGGGGGAAGCATTCCTTGGTCATCTTCTTTGGACTCAGGAAGATGCAGTTCAAATAATTATTATTTTTGCTTCAAAAACCAAACTAATTGAGATGCCAGCTCACATGCCAGTAGTGCCTGTCTCCTTCTCATGTTATGGATCCAACATGGAGCTGCCAGTTGGCTTGTCTATTCATGTTTTAGCTCACTTAGGCTGGAGAAGTATTCTGGTTTATATTCAAAGAGAATATTATCAATAGAGGACAAAGGGGCATAAGAGAGGCTTTAATCTTTAGGTATTATTCAGGTGCTGCAATGCATGAGAGAAATAAAAAGGGGGAGATTTATTGTCCTCCCACCAGAAAGAGTGTACAAAGCTGGTATTAACACGAAGCCACAATTTTAGAAAGAAATCTATAGTGAGGCAAACATGGTTATGTGGGCACTCCATCCAAAAGGCCCAGAAAGGCAAGTATTAGAGCGGAGACTGCCAAGGCAACATGGTTCATCACTTTCAGAAGAGGAACAGAGAGTCCCTAGTTTGTTCCACAGCCAGTGCTGGTAAGCAATCTTAGAGGGGGTTACCATTTGGAACAAGGAACCACCCAGCTTTTCCCTTGAGCCAGTCAGCAATCAGAGACATGTGGGTTGGGTTCCTTTACCACAATGCCACAGGAAGGTCACTGAGTGCCTGCAGCCCACCACCGAAGAAAAGCAGTTAACCAACCTCAATTTCTCCAACACAGAAATAGGTCCTGCTGCACATTCCAGAGACAGATGTCACAGTCCTCTGCAGAAAGATGAACCATATCCAGACGATAAAACTGTTGCCTGTCATACATAATCTCAGTCTGCTGCAAATAAACCCCACCAATTATAAGAAATACTTGTGGATGTCTGTATTAATTCTGTGCCAGGCTGTGTCTATGGTGCCAGAGAGGCTCCCCACTACATGTGCCACTCCAACAGCTCTACCAAACAAGCAACATTTTAAGTAATTTGGCCCTAATGCATGTGGGGTCATGGCCCTGGGGATGTCTGAGTGTTAATGATCTGCAATCATGGCCTGCGTGTTGTATCAGAAATGCACAGTGAAATGACTAAAGAGATCTGCCCGAATATGTATAACTACCACTAGTGGTATGAAGTCAAGGGAGGTCAGATACCTGATGACCCCTCTCCTGCCACTCCTCAGACTGCTCCTCCATAGCCCAACACCCTGAACTAAAGACCAAAACCTCATGGTACTGAAGTGTCAAAGTGAACTTGCAGGTACAACCTGAGCAGAAGTTCTTTCCACAAGAGAAAAACCTCAGTAGACTGCCTAAAGAAGTCCAGACATATTTGGATATCTTGCTACATAACTATTACATATAATACCTACATGACTATTATGTCCCTTAGTGTGTCCCTTCAGGGTATCACAAACCCAGTACAAAAATGGGGCTATTACTCTACACACAAAGGTCATGTGATCTATCAGTTCCTGCATTGGAGATGACAGAACCTTATCGATCCCAACACAGTGGGAAAGGGTCTTTCTAAGAGCAAGGAACTTGTTCTAAGATCTGTATGAGGATGTCTATCTTGATTTTCTCTGGAGCCAAATACTGAAACCAAGACATTAGGTGAGCACACTTACTAGAGCCTGAGGGGCCTGCAAAAAGAAATTCATTGAAATAATGTTCTATTGAGAACGTAACAGTGACGCTGCTTCAGAGCAAAGACGTATCTAATCTCACCAGTAAACTATAGGAAGTCCATATCAGGATTTATTCATTTATGAGATCTACAGCACCTTTGCATTTGGACTTTTCAGCAATTGGCATCTGACCTTTTATACTGGTGTGAATATATGACCACCATGATTAAAAGCCATTTGATACTCCTGTCCATCATAAATTGCTTTCTGGTCATAAGCCCTCAAACATGCAGGAGATTACAAGTGGGGAAACTATTTCATAATAGTACATATTCCCCACAGTACCGTTTCCAATGTGCTTGAGTGTGACTACACAGAAATGTATGTGTTCTTTATCCTGTTACAGGTGCCACAACATTGATTAGCATCAACGGTGGGGACATCTAGGCCTTCAATTTCTGTTGGCCTGAAATTCCTCTCATTCCTCACTATTGTGTATGCTTATTGTAACTCTTTAATTGCATACTGTACTCCTTTCGTACCAGTTGGAGAAATTGTATGAAACCTTGTGAAGCACTACATTTTCTGTGTCTCTTATGTGGTTGACACTTGGAGACATCACAGTTCTGCTAGTGCAAGAACACAGCATGTGACAAAGTCATTTTTGCACTTTTATGGAATCTCATTCTGTGGTTGAAACGGGGGATTGAGTTACAATATTTCTCAAGTTTCTGTTTAATTTCTACCGAAGCCTGAAAACCCCTGGCAGCATAAACGCCTTGTGCTGTTTCAGAATTGCTATTAACACAAGTAGGAACTGCTCATACATATCCAAAGAAGAATGTGCTACATATTTTATGTGACTATATTGGCTGATTTAATACAATGACTTCTGTCTGTAAGGTTCACAGGAAAAGACACTCATACATTTCAGTGTCATGCTAAATTGGAAGCTACATTATCATGAGATTCTTGATATGGCTGAAAAGCCACAAGAAGAGAAGGAACATCATCATCTATATTCAGATAAGTAGGATGTGAAGAAATAGGACATTTCTTCCATAAGGGAATATAGGAAAAAATCTTTAAATACTATCTATATAGGCATACCTTTTTTCCAATATTAGAATGTATCCAGGTACATAACTGGGGTTAGAATAAGAAAAGCAGAAGATCTATTCTAGATTAGTCATAAGCCTACCTAGTACAGGATTTATCTGCAGAATATCCATGGTCAAGACATGAGTATACCATCCTGATCAGGCTACTGAGCAATTGATTTATAGAGGCATATTTTCTTGGATACTGAAGAGAATATATGCCCACCATCACTAATGATAGCCCCATCTTCAATTTGTCCAATCACCTTTTTACGCCATTCAGAATGTCATCCATAACTATTTCTGGTGGTAGCAAATTCCACAATTTAGCTATGCACTGGGAAAAGATGATATTCCTCTTATCTACTCTGAATCAATCATCATTCAGCTTCAGTGGACAATCTCAGATTCCATCATTTTGTTGCACTTTTGTGCTTCCTTTCAACATGTATAATATCCTCCTTAGGTATGGCAATCAGAACATTAAACAGCACTGTGAATATGGTCACACTATAGACAGTAGAGTCTGAACTAGGCATTTTGTTATCCCATTAGTCCTGTGGACAGAGAAAGATGGGATATACATTAAATAAATGATAAAAATGTGGCCATTAAAGGTCCTAGAAGAAAATATTGGCCCACAGTTGCCTACCTCTGTGGTCTCTGTTTTCTAATTCTGTTCCTGCAGTACAGGAAATGATTATTGTATCATAAACACCATGTCACAATGTAAGGAGTACCTCCTGCAATGTATTTAATCTCTTTATGTGCCATCTTCACCCCTTTTGAACTGGCTTTCTCAGGGTGTTCAAAGTATTCATGCATATGGATACAGATACTGAGGATGGTTTGTAAACCATAGTACTGAATGCTTAACCCAACACCAGGTCAT
This sequence comes from Ctenosaura bakeri, assembly GCA_948474755.1. NCBI lineage: Eukaryota > Metazoa > Chordata > Lepidosauria > Squamata > Iguanidae > Ctenosaura > Ctenosaura bakeri. Next base: position 1,087,093 of record CAOLHI010000044.1, on the reverse strand, counting down.
TTGTGATTTCATTAAGTCACAATAAACTGGTTCCAGACTAAATTATGTTGCTGCTGCAGTTGATGTGCCTTCAAGTCATTTCTGACTTATGGTGAGCCCAAAGCAAAGCAATCACACAGTTTTCCTGGCAAGATTTGTTCAGAGGGGGTTTGCTATTGCCTTCCTCTGAGGCTGTGAGAGTGTGACCTAGCCAACATCATCCAGTGAGTTTCCTGTCTAAGTGAGGATGTGAAACCTGCACCTAGTCCATCATGAAAATCCCTGAACCACAGAGGCTTTCAATATTTAATTATACCATAGGACCATCTCATCTTAAATATATTCACTCATTTAATTTCAGAAGCAAAGCAGGGTCACCTTCATCAGTATCTGGATAAGACATCAGGAAGTAATCCCCAGATAGAACTATGAAAGCATTCTTCCTGAAATCTAGGAGAACTGCACTACAGATTGTTTGGTTGCTTTTAGAACTTTTTTCTCTATATATGTTTTCTATATATTTAGTTTTTGTATGTATTTTAACCTGTATGTATGTTAACATCTTATGTACTCTTTTGAGTCCCAATATTGGGGGAAAGGTGGGATGTAAATCAATAAATGACAACAACGAAAACAACACTGGGTCCTTCAGAAAAATCCTGGGCTAGATGTTGAAACAATTTGACCCTAAGTGAGCTTCTAATATTTCTATGCCTAAAATAGACTGATTGAAATGAGGTTTTTCCTGTTTGCTTTTTTTTTTCAGTTGCTCTTTCCAGTCCCATAGTTCTAATTCTTCCCTCTCCCACAAGGAAAAATATTTCATTTTTTTCACCTTTATAATCAGTCACTTCTTCTAATAGGATCATCTTCCTCAAAATTTCATCCTTTCTGCTTTTGCACATAATTCTACTACCCAGCATTGACCTCTATATTGTTAACCAACATCTTGATTTACCTACATTTCTCCATGTTCCTGCATTTAATCAAATTATTATTTCTGATGTTGTTATTTGTAATTCTTTCCACTCTTAGGCTCTTTCTTGCTCATCTGTTTACCTCCTACTGCTTCAGCTTCCTGTTATTCCCACCTTTTGAGTATGTTCCCTTCTCTAGAGATTTTGTCTTTCTTTAGATTTAGGCCTATGGGCATTGTATGTACTTTTTATTTCAGTAAGAAAAATATATAATTACAGGAGGTTAAAAAAAAAAAAACCTCACTGTAATCGTCCAATGCTTTATTTTCTGTTATTGAAACATGCATTATGGTGTTGTCCCCAAGCAGATACCCTGTGCTCATAGTTCTCTCACTTCAAATTATCAACAGGGATAGTGCTTCTCCTACTGAGCAAAGCCTAATGGGTTGTGAGAGGAGTAGAAAGAAAACCACTCAAGCAAATCCTTTTAGCATCTTCAGTGATAGCTTCACAGAAGCATCTCTGACAGCAACAAGAAAGGAAGCTATTCAGAAAGCCAACACATATGTGTATGGCTACTAAAATGAAAGTTTACACAGGGTGTGGAATATCTGGATTTTTCTATGGGTCCCCCCCCAAAAAAAAAACATAGAAAAATTAGTTTTTGGAGTAGAACTCCCCACCAAGCTCCCCAATCAACCCAGCCAGGACATAAAATTGTTCCTTAATAACATTTCAAAACATAGAAAATCTGCTAAATAAAGTGGTAAAATGGATCATTCCAGAAAAAGTAACAAAAGCATCCATCTCTCAAATTTTCAAACATTTGAACTTTCTGAGCTCTTATGTAAGAGGTCAATTTAATCATTATTCTAATATTCTAGACCTGAAACATCAGTTGCTTCAAAGGAGATGTGATATACTAAGCCAGGGGTGAACGACTGCAAGGGGGCAGGGACCAATCTGCCCTATAGCTTCCCTGGGCCACACAACTCTCACAACAATTCCAAATATGTCCATTTTTCTCTGCAATCTGTCTCAAGATGATGATTGGAGTTGGTATTGATTCTTTTCCTTTTGTGATTTTCAGAAAGACTGCAAAGGAAAATGGAGGCATTTGAGGGAAATTTTCTACATAACATAAAACCCAAAGCCTATAAGGCCTGACCTTCTCACACTGTCCAAATATCTGAACAAATAATTTGTTCCTTGAAAACCATTTTTCTGTTCTTTTTATAAAAAAAAAATAGTGTTTGATTCTGATTCATTATTGTTAAACATACCCTGTCAATTGTTGTCTTTTTTCGTCATGAACAGAGCCAAAGTAAATGTTGAACAATTTTGGTCTTCTGTATTATCCATTAGCATTTTGCCATTTTTCTTGCTCACCTACTACATCCTTGTTCTTCCTCTTATTCCCAACATAGCCCTCCTCAGACTTTTTTTTTTATTATTATTTTAACCTCTCTTGTGAGCCATGATTTAAGCCCTTCTGACTTTCTCCCTACGAATATTGACTACTCGTTTCTATTCTTCCTCGCTTATATATTTTCCATTTTATATACACCTCAGTTCCTCTGAAATCTCAGTTGCTTTGAAAATTCCTTGTTCATGCACTCTAGTTTCTTTAGTTGCCCTCCCCTTTCCTTTCTCATGGGAACTGTTTGTGATTGTACCTTCAAAATTTCACTTTGAAGAACCTCCCAGCCATTATGAATTTCTTATTGATAACCTTGGAGTATCATTCAGTTTTTCCTGAAACTTCTTAAAAATGACAAAGTCCAGTGTGAGCATCTGGCCCTACCTGGCTTTCCTTTTCTTCTATATCATTGATGAGTAAATGCAAGGAGCTGAGGCACTGTGTTGCTTCCTTAAAGGACTTAGGGGATCACCCCCACTTCTTTGTCCCCAGACCTACCACATACATGCTCAAAGTTTTGTTAAAAATTATTTTCATTCACTTCCAGCTTACTTAATTAAAAGCTAACAGAAAGCTATTAACATACAGGGTTCACAAATGGATGTGTACGTAAAATACTTTATTACGGTTAGTAGGGGCACTAGAATTTATCCTGGCACTAACATCATCCTTATAGATGAAATGTCTAACCTGAACATGTTTAGCCTAGAGAATACACGATTATGTGATAGCCATCTTTAGACACCTGAAGTATCTTCTCTTGTAAAAGTACAGCAAGTTTATTTGCTGTTGTTCCAGAGTACAGGACCCAAACTACTGGCTTCATATTGCAAGAAAGAAGATTCCAACTAACACTGGTAAGAACTTCCTTATAGCAAACGCTGTCCAACAGCCAGAGTGTGGTTGTGAGCACCCTTTCCGCTAATCAGTGTTTGGTGGACAGAGCTAAACCTAGAAGCTAACTGGCTTGCACACCTTGGCAAAAGTATTGCCCTTGCATACCTGGACAAAAGAGTTGTTTGGGAAGTTACTAGGGCCATTTCTGCACTACACTGTTATAGTGCTATTATTCTACTTTCAATATCCTATGGATATTGCTATTTAGGGAGGGGCCTTTAGAATTCTCAGCCATAGAGTTCTTTGGCCTCAGTAAACTACAAACCCCAAAATTCCACAGCATGTTGAAAGTGGAATAATAGCACTATAACAGTGTAGTAGAGAAATGGCCTAGATACCACCTTGAGCAATGCCCAACAAAGTATTCACACTAGCACAATTGGGGTTATATTAACATAAGTCATCAGCACCAACAGGATTCTCTCCTATGGTTACATTCAGTCCTACACATGTGTACTCCAATTATATTCTGGTTTTTCACAATGGGAAGGACATCTAGCTATGCATCAGCATTCAGCTTTTGCGCACTTTTTTAAAACAGCTGCAGCTGCCCCACATAGCTGTATATAATGTTATGTTATGTTGAAACTAGAAAGAACGCAGTGTAAGATGAGAGGAAAACTGTGGCATTCATTCAAATTTCCAGGAAAAAAAGGGCTCAAGGGATCATGGTCCCTGCCTGATTAACCTAAATCCTTTTGCTCATAGCCTATTGTATTCAGTTGAAGCAATGCCCTCACAAAAAAGACTATTAACTGATGAAAGCTAAAGGTCTTTTCTCCTCTCTGCACAGTTAAGTATAATAGCAAAATGATCCATTTCATGAAACACAGATTGTGAATACTATTTCTGAGAACACAAAATTTATTGTCAACTGGAGAAAGATAAGGTTAATGTTAAGTTGCTCACCTAGACGGTCAGTCAGGCTATCTATCTATCTATCTATCTATCTATCTATCTATCTATCTATCTATCTATCTATCCATCCTACAGTCATCACTTCTCTATTTTATCCCTTTCAATATTAATATAAAGTAGCAAGTGATAATAACAGTCTTCCATTTTACTGTTTCACAGACTTCTTAAAAATGTCTTTCATTAACTTCCAAGAGGCTAGAATAAGTCCACAAATTTCTAGAGTTTTAACTTTTCTCTAGCTATTTCCATATGCCTTCTCAATATAACAAGACTAGAATACTAATCAGCATTTATATAGCAATTTACAGAGGGAAAAACCTTCTATTTGTCACTACAAGCCTGAAAATCCATTAAAGTTAATGAGGTCATGGAAGCATAGCAGGGAACAAAATGTAGATATAGTGCATTTTCAAGGTCTTATATCAGTGACTTCCCCACAGTTCCGATCTCACCATATTCTAAATATTATGAACGCTATCTTTTGCATCTCCATATTTCTGGATGCTTAACTTCTTTCATCATTCAATAACAGCCAAATGGTATAGACAATATTGTAGATGTCACTCAGCATAGCTGGATGGGGTGTACCTGCTTTTCCAAACTAGATGTAGCCATATGTTGCCATCAGGATAGTTCACATTGGAGACATTTAGCTCTCCATTCAGCTTTAGGCTACATGATTGATCTCAGAGCATGCAGTTGTGGACCAAGGAGCAATGAAATTTTTAGTTTAATTGCATACAGGGCTTGGTATAATAGCATCTGCAAGGGGTCATTTAGACCACTGGTAATAAAAGAGGCCTAAGCCTGCTAAAAAATTGTTTCACAGAAGATTACATGTGATATATGGAAAGTACATATTTCCTTTCTTCTCTACATCAACAACAGCTCTCATTTAATGTATACTTAGCAGAGGAAAGAAAAGAATTCTGGGAAAATCCAAGGCCATGCTTCAGAAGAAATTTTTTGGTGCCCACATGCTGGTAGTCAGCTGAATAAAGCTGGAGAAAAATGAGGCCAGAGCAAGACATTACAGGGCCTCATCATTTTCTTCCTTTCTGCCATCACTTTTTTCCCTGTTACAATTTTCACCTTCTCTCTGTAACATCTCTCTCCTCCCTTTCCTCCAAGGATCTGAAGGTCCTTGTAGGAAAGGCAAGATGTAACACCAAAGTCTAACTACAAGCCTGTAGAGCAGGTTATGCTGAGATATGATGATTATCTCAAGGTGATCTAGTGAGCTTCAGGGCAGATTGGAAATCTGAATCCAGTTCTCCCCTTGTCTAGTCTGACTGTTTTGTCACTTAACCGTGCTAGTAATAATACCTTCCCTAGTATGGAGGAAAAGAAATTCTCAGTGGGTGTGGTGAGGTGTCTGCAGAGATTGAAGAAAATGCTATCCTGCACCAAAGAGTGTAAACCATAACAATTTCTGATTCATTTTTGAAGCGTGACCAAGACAGAGGGTTTTTATCAGTATTATGCAATGTAGAATTTACTTCTATCATAATCTGTGGAACCAATTATTTTGTAAAAAGGATGCATCTGACTAAATCAATAGGCATCATCTTGGATACAGATATTTGTTCTTTCAGGTCTCTAAACATGATTTTTAATTCCTTAGAAGGTATTGTCCTGTGGGTACTTCTGTACAGTTAATTTAAACTGAGGAGTTTTTTTCCCCATACTGATGAGATCTAAAGAACAATAGTTGGTATACAAAGTTGCAGTACACAAAATGCAACCAATTGTTATTATTATCCCTGTTAAGAATTTCCTTGTACCTCAGCATGAAAGAGTTGCAAGTCCAAGTATAGGAAGGTGACTGGTACAGACTGATCATGTTTCTTCGATATGTCATGTGGGCAAAATTCCTGCAAAATAATTTTCTACAGATTGCTACATATTGTACAGAAGAGCATGTCTTTTTATCAGTTTATGAGGTCAGGCTGAGGACTATGTTAGTCAAAGGATTAATATTAACATTAAAGAAAAGATGCTATTAAAAACATCAACTTGAACCAAATTTTATATTGTTAGATGTCAGTGGCAAATTTCACACACATAAATACATATACATCAGAAATCAGCACCAAAGTATATACATGTGTGAGTCATGGAATTTTACTGCTAACTTTCAGATGAAAAACCTGAGCAAGTTGATGATCTGTACATTTTTCTTTCAAGGCCAAAAATATAATTATGGAAAAGTTCTAAGCTAGAAAATAGTGTTGTCAGCTTTTTTTTCTCCTAAAAGATAAAAGATTACTTTAAGATAAGGAGGTTACAGATAAAAGAAACATAAAATTTAAATTTAAAAGCAACACTATGAATATTTAGTACAATGGACTATTAATTAGCAGAGAAGCAAAATTAAATATTATAATTAAAAGACAAAATGATCTTACCAGTACTAGACATATGCTATTAAATTATTTAACTTGTCTTCCTGATTAATTTATTCTATGATGGACATTAAGATTAAGATGGGGTAACAAATCCACAGATAATAAGTATTTGAGGACATATATAAAAAAGAACTGATGAAAAACTAAAGACTCCTTCTTCACCCTGCTTGAGTCAAAATAAGTGTAAGTGGTGGAGGTTATAAATTCTTCTTTGAAAGAGAGTTAAAAGAAGTAGATGTAAGATTTTTGTTGAAATAGCCAGCATTGGATCTAACTACCCAAGATAACTACTAGTCAGTTTCTGCTCTTCTGAAGAAAGGTTTGAAGTGAGTGCTGTAGATAATATTCACAGTTCCACATCTTAAGAATGTTCTTGGACTTAGCATTCCTACTGGAGGGACAGGTGTCTGCTGTGCTGGGACTGCCTTTCTTTTATTATTCTATATTTACGGTACAACACTAAGCATCTTTACTTAAAAGAGAATTCCCTTGTGCATACAGTTCTCTTAACTTGATTGTTTAGGCCCATTTCAATCAGATTTTGGCCTGAAAACTGCCTAGCTACCCTATGTCAGGGGACAGAAGCGGTAAAACTGTTGATTTCCTTGGAGTTCTTAGAGGATTCTATTATCAACAATCATATTGTCCTTCTGGAGAGATCATCTGAGTTGGGAGAGGATGGTATGGCCTTGCAATAGTTCTCACTGGATGATCATCACTGATCCATGGCATTTATTTTTTATGGTTCCATTGGATTTCAGCAGATGCCATATTCTGTTTAATTTATGAATAAAATCACTGAGTAAAGTTATAGAATAATTTCGAGTGTAGTATCATGAATGTGCTGATGATATGTAGTGTGCTCGCTCACCCTCCCTCCCTCTTTCATTAGACCCAGCTGGGGCAGTAGAAATGCTTATCAATGTTTGGCAGTGGAAACAGTTTGAATAAGAACCTATATCTGAAGCTCAAGTCACATAAGATGGAACTACTACTGGTAGGAGATTTTAGAACAGTGGTGTTGTGTCTGTTCAGGAAGAATGCATTCTCCTCATACAGAGTCAAGTTTGTACATTGGGGATGCTTGTACATTTGCCTCTGTCACTGTGGGTACAATCTGCAATCCTGTATGGCTCACCAATGTGTAGTAGTTCTGCATGAGGAATTTGTCTATATTGAATCATTTATCCCCTCCAGACTTTCTGTAAAGACACTGAAGTTCCCTTCCAATGGCCTTGGAGGAAAGCAGAGAGGTTATAGTATCTCCTCATAGGTAGACATGAAAAGTTTACATCATCCACTGACACCTTCAGAAGGTCTCAGCAGCTGATACAATAATTTTACGTCTGGCTATGGGGACATGGCAAGATGCTTCTGTAATCTCCCTGCTTTCCTCCAAACATGGAATTATCATGGGTAGGCTTAATGACTCTATAGTAGATCCAGGGCACAGCTTTGGTTGCTAAAGAGGGAGAGAGGGAATGCCAACCTTTGCAGCTACCAAAAATAGACATACATATATGTTAAGGTTAATGTAGGCTTCTGTTTGCCACTAACAGGATGCTAAAATAAACTGATATGCCAGTTATGACTTACCCAGATGGAGATAGCTTGCCTTCAGTGACGTGTGCCAAGATAGCCTCCTATTTGCTGGAATGCATGGTATATAGGAGTGCCTTTGAAGGCAGTCCAGAAAGTTCAGTTGGTGTAATATCTGCCAGAAAGGAGTACTGATTGATACCATGTGTTATAATCATACTACGTCTGTATGACACCATTTCTCTTGGCTTCCAGTTATTTCAAAGTGCTGATTTTCATATGTAAAAATCCTCCAGTGTTTGTGGCCACAGTACCTGAAAGATCACTTCCTTCCATTTATATATACCCATCTTAAGAATTATTGCTCCAGCTACCCTGTACACTGCAATATGGCAGGTAGTACTCAAGCATGGGGCCTTCTTAGTGGTAGTCCAACCACTGAGAGGGCTATCTAAAACATTAATGACTTTTCAGCTCCAAGGAAAGGCCTTTTGATTTTCCTATGCTTTTAAAATAGCTATATTATACTTTCTCACTGGTAAATTGTATTTTATGGGCAGAGGTTCTGTCTGTGAGGTTTTAGCTCTGATTTTTAAAAAGAGATCTTTAAAGCATCTGCTGCCTCCTATGTTTTAGCCCTGCTCAATTCAACTTTGTAGTTTAAGTGTATTGCTTTTGCTCATGTCCATGGATTTTATTGAATTTTATTTGTACATATTCACATTTCGTCTGCACCTTACAATTAAGATTCAAGACAACAATATGGAATCAAGTCAAGTCTTTACTGAATTCTGTAAAATTACAATGAGCACATAAAATTTAATCCCAAATAAAATGTGGTTTGCTATCAAATTAGAGATTAACTGTTAACATAATGACTTCAAGAAGCAAATGTCTGGCGATAGATGAGAAAGGGAGCCCAAGATGGTATTCACCAGCATATGCTAACGTGAGTCACACTATCTGGGTTGCACTCTCTATCAGATGTGACAAGAGCAAAATAAATGCCAATCAAAACAAATAAAAAAAAATGCCTTAAACTCTCAACATTATGAATTAGGAAGAAAAAAATGGATAGCGAAAAACAAGTCTAGGTTCCTCCCCCAAAATTTTTACCTAATCCCAATAAGTGACTTGATAAATCCATATTGTTTTAGGGGAGGGTGGGTAGATGTTGTAAATCCTTCAAAACAGCTAACCAAATAAAAAGAGGCTTATATAAACACATGATAACAATCTCTTGTGCCTTATCTGTCAGAGATGGTTGGATCAAACCTCTAGAAAATACTTTGTGAAGTAAGTGTAACTGTCATGTTGCTTTAATTTTGCTTTAACTGTTTTGCTTTAACTGTTAAGTGCACCTGGGGAAGGAATGTGACTCAACCTAGTTTGTGCTGAGTCATGCTGATGAATGCCAGGCGCAGACAATACAAGGGTTGGCCAGGATTGGCTAGGTGTCTGTATAAAGGTAGCACAATCCTAGCCAACAAGCACACATTGCCTGAAGTGTGTCTGCTGGAGAGAGCAAGCTAGATATGTTGGAGTGCCATCTGGACTTTGTAAATATTGTATATATGTTGTAACAAAGAATAAAGAGCCTCCATATTGGAAGATAACTACATGGAGTGGGGTGAGTGTTACTGGCTTAGTGCATGTGCTGCTAATGGTGTTCTCTGCTGCTAGGCATGCTTCCATAGCTGTGTGTAGCTATCTCTGCTTATTTACAAAGAGTTTTTCCTTGACTGGCTATTTTTGCTTTTTTCCCCCTTGTGTTTTTGGAGACATTATCAATCCCTCCTTTTACTTCTCTGAAGGGCTTAACTTTCCCCAGGATGTTTTCCTCCTGTACATCCAACCCTTGCCCCTTCCCCACATACACAAGGGGCTAGAAAGAGGAACTTCCATTGGTGCCAATGCGTGATGTTTTTTCTTTTAGGGGATAGGATTTGGGTAGAAAATTACAAATATGTTGGATAACAGAATGTGGCAAACAGTTTCAGAGGGAAATCAACCTGTCCTGTATAGATCATAGCAAAGCCTTTAAGGGTGTGGATCATGAAAAATTATGGATCACTCTCAAAGAAATGAGTGTGACACAACCTTTGACTGTCCTGGTGTGTAACTTATACTCAGGACAAGAGCCCACTGCAGGGGAGAGAATATGGACGAATAGAATGGTTTCCAATTGGCAAGCAGATCAGACGAGGCTGCATTTTATCACCCTATCTGTTTAACTTATACACCAAATGTATCATATACAACAATGGATTAGACCTGGAGGAAGAAAGTATGAAAATGTTGGAAGGGATACCAATAATTTCAGATATTCATATGTCACCATACTATAACACCATATTATGACGCCATAGCAGAAAATAGGAAATACTTGGAAAAACTATTGAGAAAAGTCAAGGAAGAAAGCACAATGGCAGATTTAAAGCTGAACCATTAAGAAAACAACAATAATGACCACATATGATTTATGTAACTTTAAAGTAAATGAAGAATTGAAATAGTTCAAGATTTGCCTTGCCTTGCCTCAGTCATTAATCAGAATGGAGACTGCAGATAAGAAATCAGAAGAAGACTAGGAGTTATAAGGGCAATTACGAAGGAAATAGACAAGATCCTGAAGTGTCAAGATATAACATTGAATACTAAAGTTAGTATTGTCCACACCATCATATTTCAAATTTCTGTGTCTGGTTCTGAAAGTTGGAAAGTGACAGGCAGAAAATTAGCTCTGAAATGTGGTGCTGAAGAAGAGTTCTATGGATGCTAAAGAGCTGAATAAATGGATATTAGAATAAACCCATGATAGGTTGGGGGTTAGCATAAGTGGGAAACGAAGGCATACAACAACAATGGGAGTAAATCAAACCTGAACTCTCTTTAGAAGCCAAGATCACTAAACTGAGACTGTCATACTGAGTTTGCAAGACTTGAGCAGAGAAGTTGTTGACCAGGGACTGTGGTGGTCTCTCATTCATATGATTGCCAAAGGTCAAAGTTGACTTGATGGCAATTAACAACAAAAATTTTTGTGGAAGAAAGTTTTCAACCCTTCTGAACTCTACACAACTCACCAAATCTAGATTTCTCTCTTGCTCACAACTGTTTTTGTTGTGTATCATATCTGAGTTATGATGACCCTATCACAAGATTTTCTTGACAAGATTTGTTCAGAAGAGATTTGCCTTTGTCTCCATCTGAGGCTGAGAGAATATGACTTGCCCATGATCACTCAATGGATTTTCATGGCCAAGCAGGGATTTGAACCCTGGTCTCAAGAGTCATAGTCCAATGTGCAAACTGCTAGAAGAAGCTGACTCTCCTTACCCACACCTAATCAAGAGTTTAAAAGGAAGTAAAATATATTTGTTCGTTATGCACTTAATTCATAGAGTGATTAATAATTTTAATAAAAGCTTGGGACCAACATGAGAAGTGGACCTGAACACATGTTCCTGAGATTCTTGATGGAGTCAGCTCTGGATGTTCTTCCTTTCAAAACAGTATCTGTACAGCTACGTGAAGGCATGCTTAAAGGATACCCTGTTGCATTTGTACAGCGCTTAAATGATCCTGTGTTAATGGATTCCTTCCCCCCACTTGTTTGAAGGGGTACCAGCAAATAGGAATCTGTGAAATGTGTTGCTGGATTGTCACATGGACTCTGCTTTGGGGTCACAAGTGGGAAGTAATTAGCAATGAGAACAAATAAGCCAAAAAATCACAGTGGGGAGCTTTTATTATTATCTCTTCTTATTGGGAGCAACAACAAGTTGGCATATAAAGAATTAATTGACTTAATACTTGTACTGGTATATCTCGAGATAAGCAAGTGCTGGAAAACTCTTGTTAGCTTCACTGTGACAGCTTAGTTGGACAGACTTGGATCATTAGTGCTGCTAGAGAAACTGACACATAAGCTGAAAGCATCTAAAATGGACATTAAAAGAAGCATTTTCTCATCAGTCTGGTTTCCATTTATTGCACTTGCAAATAAAGACTCCAGGATGCCTGGCCTGCAACAAGTCATATTAGATTTACAGTATTTGCTGGTGTATAAGACTTGCCTTTCCCCCAAAAAAAATACTGTTTGAAAATGGGGTGTGTCTTATACACCAGTTTGTCTTGTATGCCAGCAAATACGATATGTTTTGAGATAATGAGTTACATAGTTTGTGGTTATTGCTTTTAGATCATTGCTCACTGTTTATTTTGTAAAAAGGATTAAAACATTTAAAATGTATTGTACAAGTGAATCAATACTGTCAAAATGTTTCTTTTTGAAACTGTTGCCTGCTGCAAGACCACCACTCATTCTAGAACTTAAAGATCTCTTCAGTCCACTAGGCAGAGTAAATTTTATTTCTGCTTATATCTTGTCAGCTTTACTTTAAAGCTGAAGAGTTAAAAAAATATTTTTTACACTCCAGAATCACTGAAGCAGCCCAAAATGAGGCGGAATATAATGGTTATGCAGTGACTACTAGACAATAAACGTACAGGATTTGGCACAGGATAAGAGTTCTGACAGAGTCACACTATCAGTGCCAAGACTGCAAGTGGGAAACAGAATTGCTTAAATAAGTGGAAATGCACACGTCATTTCTGCTTCCAATGAACTGAACAGAGAAATGCTGCCATTCACCATATATAACCGACGACAAGTCCAGGCTTAATAGCTTTTAATTGACCATCAATATTTCTTTCGTTTTAAACTGATTGTCTTACCAGTAGGAGACAACCCACAATTTCATTTTACTTTTCATTAACACAATAACCCTTTTGTATGCATATTGCATAGCTTGCTTTTGCCACAGCTGTTTATGGCAGACTTTGGCAGACCTGTGTATCTAGTTCAAAGCTGTATGGGGAGGCATTAAAAGGTCACATAGGCTGAAGATTCTCTGGTTGCAGATAAACTCCTGAAAATATCACTCTTCACTTTTTTTTTAATGAAGGTCTTTGGCCCCTATGATAGACATGAGGATAAATGTGTTACCAAACTGTCATTTCCTTTTGTTCCATTCTGACATATGTCCCACCCCTCCACTATTCCATTTTAGTAAGGAGGCTTTCTAACATTAATTCCAATATTGTTTCTTCCACAGTTTATTTGGCTTTCATTTCCTTTACTTTGTTTGCATCTTTCTGTCAAAATGTAATATGTTAAAGGGTACCCCCAACACACACACACATGTGGCAGATTTCTATTCATAATTTTATTAAAATGTTTGGGGAGCATTTTTGGACTTCCTCCCTTGAAACTAGGCCTTTGGAAATAGTCATTTCAGAGTTGGCAGCTTCCTACTTTCTATGGTTGCTGCTTCCTCTTCAGCCAAAGGAGAAGAGGTACACGAAGTTAGTGTGATGAACAATTGCGCTAGCGTAGTGCACTAGCAGGATTGCAGCTTTTTAAAAATATTTTTATTAAGTAAAATCACAAAATTAAAACATCTTGTCTTTGTACTACATACATAATTATGCTTTCTTACACATTATACATCTTTTTCTATATATTTTCATAGAACTTCGTATCCTTATTCTTAAATCAATTATATCAATTATATCATAACTTATTTCCTGTATATCTAATTTTTAATATATATATATACAACATCTAACAATAATTCAGTCATGCATAATACACTTTATATACCTACCTAAAATCTTCCCTTATTTTTTCTCCTTATTTCATAGTCGGTTGTATCTTAGCTGTCGTTTGACCAACAAATTTCTCTTTAATTAGTACTTTAACATTTATCCTCTACCTCAAATCATATTTTCCATTTTTAAACAAGATTCTTACCTCTCAAAGTTGTTTTCTCAACTTTTCAATTTCTCAAAGTACCATGACTTAAGTGGTTCTCCTTTGAGTAGTCATTCTTTGTTGTCCCTGTCAACATGGTCCTCTGCTTTGTGATAGAACTGAAAACACAGAAAAGGAGAGGTGGAAATGCTTCAGACTTTGTTTCCACCCTCAAGCATCTGAAGTGGCTGTAAAGGCTTTATCCCTTTTAGAGCAAGCAATGGGACACATAGGCATCCTGACTATGGACAAATGGCTGCTGATGCAATCTCTCTCAAAGAAAAACTTTCCAGCCAAGATGCCTAGAAATCTGCTTTTGAAACAAATGTCATTTCAGCACATTCTTGTTACACTCACAGGATGTAGCTGAATGCTGGTGACTTATCTTAGGGATGTAATTCTTCACTGAGTTTATTCTCAAAAGAAGCAAGGAGTAATTTTAGCAATTTTCTTCAGAGTTTTCCAAGCTGATTCACAATGCAGCATTTATTTTGTGGAAAATTCACATGGATCTTATTTTATTTTGCACAGAAAACCACACTTTTTCACAGAAAATGTAACATGATATGCTGATTCATATCCCCTCCAAAAACTTGTTTTCTGTCCACAAAAGGCGCTATGCAAATGTTGTGCAGAATAAGTTCCCACCAGTGGAGATTCTCATCAGTCAAGGATCCTCTTCATCAAGGTTTCCCAACACTTGAGAAATGTGATTCTGATTATTTCTCAAACATTTTCAAATATGCTTTTCATCTCCAATGTACTGGGAGGTTCATTCTATCCTGCATGCAATTATGTCTTGGCAAAATGTCAATGTACTATCACATAGGCACATAGTGGTTTGTATGACCCAGCCCTACCTTTGTATCTCCTTTCCTGTGTTTAATTCTTGAAATGAATGGGGCTTCTCAGAGATAATTTGTTAATTGAGTGAGTTGTGGTGAAAAGTGCAGTGCTATGCTTTGAAAGGCTCCAAGAGATATTGTTTAACATCTACTGGATTTTTAATGTGTCATCTGTCAGTTTTGATTATGTGCCCGCTGCTCCCAGAGAAGAACACACATTGTATAAAAATCCTGTTTTGATATCTGTGAAGAAATACAAGGCTGCAATTACAACACAGTGCTAAGAGCTGAAAGAGAAAGAAGCTTAGCCATGGCACTGACAGTGGAGTAGCAATGAAGTGTGCCATGTATAATGGAATTACTCTTTTATCATGCCATCAAAAATGGCAGTAGAAGCTCAGACTAAGAACCCAAATATATCTACTTTGACATGCCTGCTTGCCTTTCCTCCCCTCTTTTTTTCTTCTTTTTTTTGGTAAGCATTTTCAGAGTCATAAGTACAAACTATGACAGTCATGATATCAGCCATTATATACAACTGCAACGAGCTGTTCCTTTCAGAGCTACATATGTGTTCCACTAATGGCTCATTTATACAATCAAAGGTGGATGCAAGTCCTTGGGCTGGCTTGCTGTTCACAGATAATTTTCCTTCAAATCAATGCATACCAGCAGCAAATTCAATTTGTGTTTTTTCATACTCTGTTTTTGAGAAGATTCTGAGCTCTGGTATTCTAGGGAGAGAAGAACGTCTAGGCACATCTCCATCTTGCCTGGGACCCAGGGCTGGTCCTTCCATGTTGTCCTGTACTGGCAGCTAGCCAAGGTTTACATCTCTCTAGTTAGTCTTTTATCAGCACCCATGAGCAAAGTTTATAGCAGTTTATCAGCCAGTTACTGGTTGTTGTTTTTCAGTCTGAGTTCACAGTAAACTTAGAGTGACAGTCCAGTAGCAAAGTCCATACCACAAGGTGAGGGTCAAGGTTTCCAAGAACATGAACAAGGCACCCAAACATGAAGCATGTTGCTTCTGCTGATAAGATCAGTTGTCTGCAACAGCTTCTTCTCATCCCTTTCCCTGTTTATATAGGCTAAGAGCCTCTCCCAGTTTTTTGCCTAATTGATGCATCCTGACAATATAAATACTTGGAGTCTCCTGGGTTCTCCCTTTTTCACTTGTACATGCAGCTGTAAGTATCGTTCCTTTCATGTCTCTGTGTGGTGGCTGTTGGGAAGGGTCTTGTCTGGGTCCTGGAATGGGAGCATGACACACATTCCAATTTTCAGTGCTGTGGCTTCTGAGGAAAAGGAAAGCAGCCAGGACACTTCTGTTCTGTCTGGGTCCCAATGGCTGGTGAGACCCACTCCTCTCAACTACCATTGCTCTGGCCTCTGAAGCACAGCCTAGACCTACTGAAGTTAGTTCCCAACCTACCATCCTCTTTTCCTATTAGACTGTAAGTCTGCAAGCAGGAAAGTGTTAACTACCTTACTGTAGGCCACTCAGAGAATCTTTATGATTGAAGGCTAGAGTATAAATACTTTGAAAGAATAAATAAATAACAGTTGTGTGCTTGTTTTCTACTGTTCCAGAGACTAGGAGACACCAAGAAAAGAGATTCCAGTGAAACATTAGAAAGAACTTCCTCACAATAAGGTCAGTGAAATAGGCTGTCTCAGAGGGTGATGGACTCCCCTTCTTTGGAAATCCTTAAATGGAGTTTAGGTGGCCATTTTGGGGGCACTCTTTAGTTCCTGCATGACGGACAGCTGAACTAGATGGCCATTCTGGTTCCCTCCAGTTCTATGTTTTTGTGATTCTATGAATATTCCTCCATTTTGAGTAATGAAAGGATTTTTTGGATGGAGGTAAAAATCTGGCCCTTTCTACACCTTACCTTTCTCATGCTGTCCTCCAGTTGTGATCCCAGCAGTGGCCCTTTTCACACCTTACCTTCGTCGCGGCAATGGGGAGCGGCGCTCACGTGAGCAGCCGTTTGCGCGAGCCACTCACGGCAGCTCTTCTGCCTCCCGCAGCGACTTGCTGGTTGTGCGACCGTCGTGCTAGTGCCTCGCCCCTTCCTTTCGCAGTGCAGCCTGGGAGCTATAGGCTGCACTGGGGGAGGAAGCGCGACCGGGCCGGCTCGTTCGGCGCACCGCATGCAGGTAAGTGCGCGAGGACCCCGCAAGCATTGCACGACCACGCAGTATTTTCATCTTAGAGCCAAAAATAAAAAAAAATGTGTGGGTGGCCCGCTTTAGGCTCGTGAGCATCATGTGAGTGGGAGTGCATCATATGGACTGACGCTCCCATTCACACAATGCTCAAGGGGCCCTCGCACACACAAAAACCTGTGTGCGAAAAGGACCTGTGTCTCTGCTGGGAAGGAAGCACGACAGAACCACTCTATCAGACTGGCTCATCGAAGGGAGCACAACGGATGTGCCTTTTCCTTCTGCAGTGCAGCCAGGCACCTTACCATGCTGCACTGGGGCAGGAAGCACCTCCATTGTGTTTCCAGGCCTTCCTCAGGGAAGGTAAATGTGGGACTATTTAATGATTGGAGAAGGATGGGACTGCAATAACATCTTACGAAAGTGTCATTGTGGTCCCACTCCTCTCCTGTCCCCATACTGGGATGACAGCCTTCTGCAGAGAGGGCTTCTATCTCTTTCACTGCTGCCAGAAAGTGTCCAGTAAAGCTTTGAGTAGGTCAAGATCTCCAGTATGGAATCATTATGTCCTTCAAACTGCTTTTACTTGGGATTGTTCATTAATTCTCATCTTAGCAGAAATAGCAATGACAAGACACGATGCTGGATAGTAATAAAAACCTTCAATTGTCTTATTCTTAGACATGAGAATGAGAAATCACATAATTTTTTACCCTTTTCCACAAGATATTTCCTGCCCTTTCTAGTGAGACTTCACAAATTTTCATGAACTATTTTTGTGCAGAATTGCAGTAGCTGTTGCCTTGTTGCCCAAAGGGTGCTCACCAATGGCTGCTTTTCATCCAGGAGAGAAGTGATTAGTGGGGTACCACAAGGTTTTGTTCTGGGTCCAGTGCTATTCAGCATCTTCATCAATGACTTGGATGAAGGAAGAGAGGACATGCTGATCAAATTTGAGGGGTTGCTAATATGCCAGAGAACAGGATCAAAACTCAAAATGACCTTAACAGATTGGAGAGCTGAGCCAAAGCTAACAAAATGAATTTCAACAGAGAGAAATGTAAGGTCCTACACTTAGGCAGAAAAAGTGGAATGTACAAAAATAGGATGGGGGACATGTGGCTGGAGAACAGTACATGTGAAAGCCATCTAGGAGTCTTGGTGAACCACAAGCTGAACATGAGTCAGCAGTGTGATGTGGCAGCCAAGAAAGCCAACACAATTCTTGGTTGCATCAATAGGAGTATGGTATCTAGATCAAAGGAGGTAATGGTACCTCTCTATTCTGCTTTAGTTAGACCTCATCTGGAATACTGCATCCACTTCTGGGCACCTCAATTGAAGAAGGATATCGACAAGCTGGAGCATGTCCACAGGAGCGCAACCAAAATGGTGAAGGGTCTGGAAGCCATGCCCTATGAGGAACGGCTTAAGGAGCTGGGTATGCTTAGTCTGCAGAAGAGAAGGTTAAGAGGGGACATGATAGCCATGTTTAAATATTTGAAGAGATGTCATATCGAGGAGGGAGCAGACTTGTTTTCCACTGCTCTGGAGACTAAGAATAAGCAATCTAAGACTAAGAATCTAAGCAATAGATTCAAGCTGTAGTAAAGGAGATTCCACCGGAACCTCAGGAAGAATTTCCTGATGGTCAGATCTCTGAGGCAGTGGAATATGCTGCCTCGGAGTGTGGCGGAGTCTCCTTCTTTGGAGGTTTTTAAGCAGAGGCTGGATGGCCATCTGTTGGGAGTGCTTTGATGTGTGTTCCTGAATATCAGGGGGTTAGACTGGATGACCCCTGGGATCTCTTCCAACTCTATGATTCTGTGTTGCATGGGCTGTTGAAAATCAGAAGCACTGGATGGCTCAACCACACCTGTATCATCTATCAGACTTATTGATGTGTATATCCTCTGTTTTGCAAAGGAGAAAAAAATAATTTGTCCAGACACGTTTTTGCACAAATTACAGAAACCTTAAAAAAAAAAACACCACTCCTTACCTTGGTCTTGGAGGATGGTGCTTGAGATAGAGAACTCTTCTGGTGATTTCTTGTCAGGAAATGTTGTGAATACTACTCACATCTCTAATGCTACAGTAGATGGCCCTTTGTTTTGATCCATTATGGTCCTTTTTATCAGAAAATCCTTTTACCTAAGCTGTGGAACAACAGATATTTATAGTTTTTCATTGTAGAATTCTGTGTCTGGCAAATATCTGATCTTTCCAATCATACAGCCTGACAACTGAGCTTTTCAGGTTTGAATATTCACAGGCAATGTCTCATTATCTGAAAAGTTGCACCTCTGAGGCAGATTGGTTTGATTTCTTTCCTGCTTCTATTTGATTTTCCAGCCTCCCCATCTGTACTCTGCTGGTTGCTGAAGCTGTAAACAAAAGTAGAAGTGTCATGCCTCATTGTTCAAAATGCAGAATACTGAAAAGGCCAGCATTGTGCACAATAATTCAGGGAAAATCAGAGGCCTTAATATTCTGATATTTCATTTTGTGACACTGTTTGCAAGAAAAATAGTAAAATAGTATGACCTTATGCTGCAGTGTTGATATAAGATTGTAACATCTGCAGAAAACTGCAGGATGAACAAGCTGAATTGCATATAGAACATGGCTGAGAGAGTAAGATCAAAATGTTAGTACATATGCATCTGCTTTTACATTAAATATTAAAAATGGGAGAAAAACCCTCTGGGCTACAGACTGAAAAAAATTGCAGTGGGTAACAGTATGAAGTCACCAACCCAATTTGGAAGACATGTTAACCTTGGACATGTTAGCCATTAGGTAGCTTTAGAGGTATAGCAGACTCAGGTCTCATACAGCTGAATTTCCAAAGCATATTTATTAGTAGAGATGGGGATACTATCTCCCACTCTCCTCACATTCCCCTCTTCCCCATGAGTTGTGTGTCAGTCCACACAGTAACATAAGAAAAACTTCATCCCCTCCCCAGCATATTCTGTTGTGAGCTATTCCTCTTATTAAGAAAATATTTTGGCTTGGATTTGAATAGGCAAGCCCCATTAGATTGGCAATAAATCCACGGAGATGAAAATGTAGAGATAAAAAATGGCTCAGACTGATTTGTTGGCATGGATAAACATGTCTGCCTACCCTTTTGGAACTCTCCATGGCACTGTGGTTGTGGGGACTATTAGGATGAGTGCCTAGACTGAAAAATTTACTACTCCATGATTACATGGCCTTAAGGCTAAGCAAGCCAATATACTATCAGCTTAGTCTCCTCTCCACAGGATGAGCTTAATAATGTACCTGATAGAATGATTGTAAGAATTACTGAGATTATATGAAGAGGTACTTGACATGTGCTATATAAATGCTTGACACTGTTGTTATTATGCCTGGTGTGAGTTGCTCTATATTGCAACACCCTGATGAAGATTATTTTCATGAAAGAGACACAAGCATTGAAAAATATAAAAAATGACACTTATTTCATTTACCTCTGTACCAAGGTCTATAATGTATTCTTAAAGAGGTTAATGGCACATGTAAATAAATAAAAGCAGCACCATTTACAATCTCTCCTCTGCTGAAATAGCTCTTGCTCTGGTCCCGTTTCTTTCTGCCATTCACTGGATAGCTTGCTGTATCTGTATCTTTCCACAAAAGCTGCAATGTAGCATGTGGGAACTGCTGTGAGCTCCCAGCATTATTGCATTTCCAAAGTCCTCCTTGTTTTAGATATTCAAATGATGAAACGGTCAAAGGCCATTTCCGCACTTCGCTGTTATAGTGCTATTATTTGACTTTCAACATCTTGTGGAATTATGGGGTTTGTCATTTGTCGAGACCAAAGAGCTGTCTGGCTGAGAAAGGCCCCTCCCTAAATTGCAAACCCCAGGATTCCATAGGATGTTGAAAGTTGAATAATAACACTATAACAGTGTAGTGTGGAAATGGCCCTAGCTATAGGGGAATCTGATAATGTTCTTCCTTGAACATTATCAGACTCCTGGTGGGCCTAATTCTACACAGGTTGTGGCCATTTCTGAATGTTACCTGATCTTGTTGTCCTCTTGTCATGATCCTGGCAGCACCTGTGGCAGGAAGGAAGCATTATGGGAACACTCCCATCTGCAACCTACTGGGTCTCTGTGGAAGGTAACACAAGGGACATGCTTCTTTCTTCCACAGTGCAGTCAGGGTCTTTCCCTGTGATAGGTCAGGACGTCCATCATGCTTCTGGTCTTTCTGCATGGTCAGGGAGGATAGAAGCATCATGTGATTGGGGGTCATTGATGGAGAAACTCTGTCAATGATTTATTCTGTGATTGTGTTGGCTGGCAATGGGAGAAGGGCAGGAGTACAACAACATCATGCAGAAGCATCTTTGGGGTCCTACTCCTTTTGCATCCCCATGCTGGGACTCAGTTGCCACGTGGAAAGGGCCTATACCATCTACAGAGATCCAACAAAACAGTATTATCATTAGAAACAGGAAACCCAATAGAAAAGTGTTAATGTGTAAAATATCTGATTTAGTATTAAGTCAGATATAGTCATTTTTTTCTTAAATTTGTGATTAACATTTATTAAATGCTTGCCATTAAAAGCCTTACCAGAATTAAGACGAAAATTACCATCTGTGGTTTTACTTCCACCTTCACTAGACACCCCATTCTTATTTTGATCTCTGGAAAGAAGGAATCAGAAGCATGAATTTTTATCCACTGTACCAAAAACTTTTTGCTTGCTTTTCTCTTTCCTTATATGCTCATCTCTTGACTTCCTCCATCTTTACTTTACTGATTCACATGTGGATCCCAGAAAAAGTCTCAGAGTTAAGAGTTTCAAAATTAAGATTTCTGGAAAAGATTATCAGCCTCTTTGTCATGCCTGGTGTACATGTCAGGAAGATCATTCAGATGAAAAGAAGATTTCTTTCTCCGTGCTTACTACTTGGTGTTTTTAATCTGGGAATTAAGTAAGGTATCATAGTATGATCATGAATTAGAATAAATGGATCCAGTCTTATGATCTAAATACTATGTTCAGAATCATGTTTGTGGCAGACACTTGTATTACCTAGGGATATGCAAGACACTACATATCTAGGCACCATACATCTCGGGAAACTGGAGAACGAAATATTTGACACTTTCTTGTGTATCTCCCCCTCTACTGCCATAGAAGGTAGCTTTTAATCCAGGAGCTTGCTCCCCCAGACATTTACTAGATAAAGAAGGGTGGGAGGTGTCTGGGTAGCAGCAGGCTGTAGTTCTTCAGAAAGAAAAAGAAAGCCGCTGAATTTCCAAAGAGTCATGACTTTTGACTCACAAGAGATCTGGAAAGGTGATAGCAGTTTTCTACTCCTGGTTGCATAATTGTACCCATATGATCTCTGCTGCCACCTCTTGATTATCAGGCAATAAATGGTCCAGGGGACATATTCCAGAGCCTCAAAGCTGTCTTCAATGGTAGAAGAATGTAGAACTGCATGGAGGGGGCATTATGCTCCACTTGGTTGATGGGCAATAGTAGGAATAGTAGTCTGTAATTCCCCAGCCCCGAGGGACTAATAACAAACAAGATGGAGCTTTGCAAAAAATGTAAGAAGACTAGGATTTAGTAAGAACCGTCTGAATGGAAAAACAAAATTTATTATCTCTCTAGCATTCTCTCTCACTTGAGTAAGAACTTAATAATTGTGAAATTAAGTTAATGTTCAGTTCCAACTTAAGTTAATCACCAATGGCATATTTATTGCCAGATGTATAAATAAAGCAGTTTGGCTTGCCTTAAAAAGATACAATTACATTGTTTCTTAGATAAAATTTCTAACTCAATTGATGAAAACTTGGCTGATTTTAACCAGTTAGTTATTTTGGTCTAAGGCACAGCAGTGGAGTACCATCATTTTGTAGGCCCTTTTCGCACCTTACCTTCATCGCGGCAGTGGGGAGCAGTGCTCGCGCGAGCCACTCATGACAGCCCTTCTGCTTCCCGCATCAGCTTCCTGGTAGTGGGACTGTCACACTAGTGCCCTGCTCCTTCCTTCTGCAGCGCAGTCTGAGAGCTGTAGGCTGCGCTGGGGGAAGGAAATGCGACCGGCCCAGCTCATCAAAGTACCACACGCAGGTAAATGCGTGAGGGCGCCACAAGCATTGCACGAGCGTGCAGTATTTTCAGCTTACAGCTGAAAATAAAAAAATGTTCACATGCCCTGCTTAGCCTCGTGAACGTCGCACGAGTGGGAGTGCGTCGTACGGAGCGATGCTCCCATTCATGCGACGCTCAAGGGGCTCTCGCGCAAAAAAAAAAATGCATGCGAAAAGGACTGTAGTCTTGTAGGAATGTATGACATTCATATTTAATGGATTTCTTCAATCAGCCACAACCGCCACCCCAGACAAAATGCAAACATGGGTGCAATTTGCAGTTAGATACCTGTATATTTCTGAGTTTGTGATTCTGACAGGAAAAAAATGTGTTAGATAACATGCATACATCTGGAGAAAATATACCAAAAATATGCATTTCTAAAATATGCACAAACACACTTTAGTTAATGGAAACATACATTCATGAAAGCATCAATTAAAAAAAAAACATGCACAGAAATGTATATAATCTCCCACACACACACTCAAAAGTAGAATCTGCACAGAAATGGGACAGAATAGAGGTGGAAAAAAGAGGACTGTCGTGGAAGCAGACATGCTAGACTTGCCAATTCATATCATTAATGTACAACAACATCTAAAAAAAATGGCTTGCATCTTTTTAGGAAGTTACATCATCATAAATCCACTCATAGCTGATTGAAATTGAATTGGGCCATAGTAATGTTCTCATTCTCAGGAGGGAAGCAGAGATGTAGGTGCACTATCAGGACCATTGCACAAGCGGAGCCAGCAGTGTGGCTGTTGCACAGCATGCCCCATGCACAATGTGTCCTGATGCACAATGTGTTCTGATGCACAATGTGTTCCATTATAATGGGAGCTTCTGTTGCACAATGGACATTGTGCATCACAGCAGTTCACTAGCACATGCACATACCATGTCAGCAATGTAGATCCATCAAGGTAAAGTTACATAATGCTAGATTTCAGTCAGTAATGTCAGTCTGAATATGGTATATGTGTGTAAAAGAAGAGATTGTTCTATCTCAGTCCCAGCACAACTGATGAATCAAACAAAACAAACTCCTAGGTTGTTACTTCCACACAGTAAGCATGGAGTCATAAATAAAGTCCAACATAAACAAAGTCCAGCAGGGTTTCACAGCAGGGGAGTGTCCAAGGTCAATCCAAGCATTCGTCAAGGCATCCAGCAAGGTAGCAGGTCAGATAAGCTCTAACTCTTGGAGGGAAAGGACAACAATTAAATAGGTCCTGAGCCTAGCACAGCTGAGACTTGATTGATTGTTGTTGGTTATAAATCCTGAGAGAGTGACACCGGCTCACTCTTTGCTGCCTGTGCATTGCAAAGCTGTATCGAGGTAAGTGTTCCTCTATATCTGAAGAGGCAGGACTCTCTGTTGGAACTGGCACCACCCCCTGTTCTATTTCTGGCACTGTAGTCTCTTTCTGTACAGCAGGCCCTGCAATGACGTCTGTTTCAGATTCTGAGTAAGAGTCCATGCTCTGAAAGCAGGGCATGGCAGGGATCAAGTTAATGTCCGTTCCTACTGTAAATTCAGGAAGGGGGTCGTATATTTTCAAAAGACCAAATTTGAATATTGGGAACCTGATTTAACATGATATATTTAATATACAGTGGCCCCTCTAATTTCGTGAGGGTTCTGGAAAACCTCATGAAAGTAGAAAAAATCACAACCCCCTTTTCCCTTCTATTCCCTTCTGGGACTCCTCCTTCCTATTCCCTTGCCTTTTGTCTTGGCACATCTGCCTTCCTTCTCTACAAAAGGCAAGGAAAACACACCTCCCCATTCCCTTGCCTTTTGCCCCAGCATGCCTTCCTCACACCCAGGCAAAATGCACAGGAAAGGGAAGGCATACATGAACCTTCCTTCTCCACATGTGGTACTCTGTCCTCCCATTTCTTTGCCTTTTGCCTAGTCATGGAGAAGGAAGGCACACATGCCTGAGCAAAAAGCAAGGAAATGAGAGGAGCAGAATGGTAGGAGGAGGTAAGGTGCACACACACCACCTGAATAATCAAATTCATGAAGGTCAAACCCATGAATGTTGGGGAAAGACTATAGATATAGATAAGTATATTTCTATACTTCTCTCACGAGCACACGTATATGATCAAGAAAGTATTTCCATGGTCTTTATCCTACATTTGTCCTATCTGAAGAGGAAAAATTGGAATCAATGCCCTTACTGATTTCAGTGAGTCTTTTCTAGTTGGGCCCAATACCGGATTTATCTCCATAGTCCAAAACTGCACCATATCAAAAGCTATACTGACAGAATGATTTTGTAAATTGTTTGCTTCCTGATACAAATTGTTCAGAGGTATTCATATTAGTATGAGATGAAACAATGTTCAAAGAAGTAAAAGCAATTTCAAAAACCTATATCCTATATTTGTCAGGAAGGAAAAGAAAAAGGAAGGAAAAGAAATTCAGAATAAGCATGTGCAGCTCATTTCCCTTTTAAATCAGCAGTCACTCAACTACCACTCTTATCTGTTAAAAGGAGGGAAAGGCCTTTCAGATTAGACTATCAAGCAGTAAAAACAGCAAGTTGATATGTAGCAACATGCTGCAGAATCAGATATGGATAGCTGTGCCAAATGAACTTTTGGATATAAATAATACCTAAGTATTACAGGATGCATTGTACTTTAGCTCTTGACATATACATGATGTACAGTTTGTTAACTCTGGCAACACATATATGGCAAGATGTGCCAATAAAGATGTTGGACTTGAAGTTACATGTCACAGCTTCTGTGTTATTCCCTCCCACCACACACATCTGTTGTTTTGTCATTCATAGTTTTTTTTAGAAGGAAGCAAAAAAAAAACACACAAAAAGTTATTTGCTCTGCTCTTTCTGCAATGAATAACTAAGTAGTTGGCCAATAGTTTAATCAGGGTAGGAAAACATTCCCTGATCACAGCCTAGACATCTATTTACAGTCAGTCCTCTACATTTATGGGATTAACTTTCACAGATTTAATTATTTGCTTGTTGTTGTTTTTTATCTCTGCCTCCCCCCCCCACAGCATTTCTTTTCCAGGGGAAACTTTCCTCTTGGAGGCTCTGATCAGGCCATGCAGCCCTTTAAAAACCTGCCTCTGGACCTCCTTCTCCACCACAAGTCACTTCCTGGCTAAAGATGGTCTGCTGCCTAATTTCTCAGCACTGCAAACCCTCTCCTGATGCGCTTTCCCACACCCAAGGAAGGAGATGCGCAATAGAGGAGAAGTAGACTTCCATCATACTGACCCACATGTTTTCCTTTTCTTTTCCCTGACCTAGTTTGGACCTGGGTGCCCATTCTCCCCACTATGCCTCAGCCTTCTTCCCACAGACTCCCTCACACACGTTGTTATTTGCAATTTTTCCACTTTTGCAGGGGTGCTGCATCCCAACCCTAGCAAATGTGTAGGTCCAACTATATGCCAGGTGGAGAGGCATTCATGCAACATCCCACATGCTCTGTGCCTGAAGATAAACACACAAAAACTCTATTTAGTTCATTTGTTAAGAGGAGTGGGAGGGGAGGAAGAGATTCAAAACTTCTCCAGTTTCTGCAAAAACTTGAAATTTGGGTGAGGAGATTAATGTGCGAGAAAGTGAAGTAGACAAATTTGATTATTCAGATGTACGTGCTAATTTTTTTTACAAGTGTGGTTTTAAACTACTCTATATTCAACCATGCTTTGGGTGCTCAGTTACAATCACAGTCCCTTTTTTTTCTTGATAGAATCATCATCTTCAACAGTTATCTGGTAGCTACCTCGTAGGATCTCCTCTAGATTAGAGATACTTTTACCTATAGAATGTGGCTTATAGAAAAGGTTGAGAATTTTGTACATTTTTTTACAAAACTTACAAAAATCACCAATTTGTTCATATCTGAAAAGAACTGGTTTTTAAAAAGAAAAAAGAAATGAGTCTGTTAGAAAGCAAAACTAACAAGTTTGATTCAGTATACTTCAGATGTTGAACAATTTCACCTGGTATGAGGAAAATGAAAACATGATGTTGGAGAACAAGAACCATCTGAAGTTTGTTGTTGTTCTCCTAAACTAAAGTATTTATTTATTTAATCTTGTAGACTGAGACCCCTTTTGATGCTGTGAAATTCAGTTGGAATACATTCACAAACAGTCAGGAAGATGACTATTGCTAGCATGAAGGAACTCTTCTGGCACACTTTTAGCCTATCAGCAACTGTTGAAGCTTTGTCCTGCTGCCATCCAGCTAGCATTGTACTAGGGGGTCAGATCCTTGCACAAAGTGGTACTTCTTAAGTACATTCTTAAGTAATATATATATATAAGCAGTTATGGTAGTGTGTCCCTTAGTTATACTAGTATAAGTTACTAAAAGGATTCCAGCCTTATTTCCCATCCTTTGAACCATAAGGCACTCTACATAACTTCCCAAACATTCAGTAAAACATGTTTGCTGGACACATAAAGACCAAATATTGTAGCTATGAGAACTTGGAACTTCAGCAAGCATTCTCTCTTAGAATCCTTCAACCAGTTCTTCCCTGGTGAACAGAAACTGTGAATCTGTCTTGAGAACAACTCTTAAAAGTAGTGTCTTTTCATAATTTCACATTCATATGTTGCACCATGACACTTTGATATGCCTGTTACCTCTATGGAAAAAGAAATCTGGACCTACTACTATTTAGCATCATATTTGCTTATTTCATTCTCATATACAGGAACAAGTAACTTCAGAAGTTTTCTACCGCTGGATGAGACGACAAGAGTTTTTGCACAATTTTAAAATTAATTTTCACATGCCAAGATATTCATTCATTCAGCCAGCCAAAAATTCAGTCACAAATTAGTTTTTTGTGCACAAAGCAGTGTATGTTTTTTTTTGGAAAAAGATTTTTAAAAAATATAGCAACATATCATGAGATACGAAAAATCTTACATTGTCAAGTTTTTTTGACAGAGGGCCCTGCTCTGTCAAGGTACCCTTTGACTATATCTGTCCTACATTGTTATAGTGCTATTATTCCACTTTTAACATCCTATGGAATCCTGGGCTTTGCAGTTTAGGGAGAAGCCTTTGGAATTCTCAGCCACAGAGCTCTTTGGCCTCAGTAAACTACAAACCCCAGAATTCCACAGAATGTTGAAAGTGGAATAATAGCACAATAACAATGTAGTACAGAAATGGCCTTTCTTTCCAAGGATGGAAAAAAATGTGAGCATTCTTCACATCCCAGTTGCTAATGCCATTACAGTTCTCTCTTTCTTCTCAACTCCGTTCCAAATAATAATAACATGAATGAGAGCTGGATATAGTTAAGTTTGGTATGATGGCCATCTCTCTGAAAAACCACCATGTGGAAGACAAAGTGAACCTGCTTTCTGCTACTTTGAAGGATAGGACCCAAACCAATAGATTCAAATTAAAAAAGAAATTAGAAACTTAAAATTAGGAAGAAATTTCTGATGGCAAGAGCTGTTTAGCAGTGGAGTAAACTGCCTCAGAAGGTGGTAGACATTCCTTCATTTGAAGGTTTTTAAACAGAAGCTGGATGACCACCTCTCAGGGTACATTCCTAGATTGACAGAGGGTTTTACTGAATGACCCTTTGAGTCCTTTCCAGTTCTACAATTCTTTGACTCTATGAACAGAGAGGAAACACTTTTCTGTAACTCCACTGTCTTTTCTTTGATTCAGGTGTTTATTGTGACCAACAGTTTCACACTTCTCTCATAGGAGATAGCAGTGCAAAAGATTTTTTGTGTCTCATACTGTATGCAGAAAGCCTTTTGATGCTGATATGATATGGGCCAATTCCTTCCTATATACAACATGTATAATATGCTTTCCCTTTTGCTGGCATCATAGGACTACCTCATGAGTTGTGTTTTCTAACTTGTTGAAAGCACTAGATGCCATTTTGCATTAGAGAAACGTAGGCAGAGGCTTTCAAATTACTTATTCCTGATCAGTCCAACTGAGAGCTGAACTAGATGTTAAAGCAAATGCACATTTCCTAACCTGTTTTTTTTTTTCTTGAATTAACGTGGGAGTGCTTGTTTTTCTGTTGTTTTTTTTTGGCCATGATTAAACGTCATCATAAATACAGGAAGGATATACATATATAGCAATTAGTAAGGATACATAGTAATTACTCTTGCAAATGAAGCCCATGTTTAGCTTCTAATGATAATCACAAAATAAAGCATGCTAAATTGAAGGTATGTAGGTGTGGAAAATCATGTGTTGTGACAAATTTCTTTCACCATTTGGTGGAGCCTCTCTGCAATGCTCAATGTATTGTCTTGTTTGACCTTAACTGGCACCTGATTTGAGAATTATTGGCCTTGACCAGTGGATATGCACTTCAGTATGATTCTGTTTAGAACTGCAGTAGTATCCTTCTTTCTTTTAGATACACATTTTGCTGCTCTTGACAACTATTTACCACAGAAACAACTAACAATATGCATCTCTAATACCCTGCTTTAGCTCTCTCTCAGGTACACAGTTTTTCACAGTTCTTTTCCTTTCACACAACTAACAATCATTATGCAACTAAAACATACCACAGGCTGTGACTTCTCACCTGCAGTAAGTCCAATCGAACTTTGTGTGACTTTCTGCTTAGTAAAAATGCATAGGATTAGACAAGACGTGAGGCCTAAACACTCTGATCCTCTCTGATCTTGGAAGGCATCAGATCCATTCTGATCTTGGAAGCTAAGCAGGGTCAGCCCTGGTTAGTACTTGGATGTAAGGCAGACAACAAATAACAGGTGCTGTAGGCTATATTTCAGAGGAGGGAACTGGCAAAATCCTGGGCCTTTCTGCACTATATTGTTATAGCGCTATTATTCTACTTTCAACATTCTGTGGTGTTTGTAGTTTACTGAGGCCAAAGAGCTCTCTGGCTAAGGGTCCCACCCTAAATTTCAAGTCTTAGGATTCAATAGGATGTTGAAAGTGGAATAGTAGCACTATAACAGTGTAGTGTGGAAATGACTCCCCCCTGAGTATCCCTTGCCTAAGAAAATCTTATGAAATTAATGGGGTGACCATAGTGGGGTGATCCCATGGGTCTTCAGGCAACTTGAAGGCACATATAGACAGAATATGACCTCATAGTGTTTTTATGGTACTAGTTTATTGCTGTATTTCTGATAGCTCCAGAACAGTGTGAATGTTGATATTTTTAATAATGACGAAAACAAGTTCTGAATTTCTATTGAATCTTTTAGTTGATATCATTAATTTCTGTTCATGTCTTCTTGTCTAATTAGTATAGTTAAACTGAAACACTTACTCAAGTTGATGTGCAGTATGCTATTTCTGGAACCTAACATTCTTGGGTTGTATAGATTTCAGCTCCCAGCTTGTCTCCATAGCTCATAACCTTTAATCCTCACATCAATCTTTATGCTCTGTTCAATTACTACCACTCTGTCTACTGAAAAAATAGTAGAAGCTCAAGGGAAGTTTGTGGAAACTTGCACGTTCCTCATTCATTTTCATTATGTGTGTGTATGCGCGCACGTGTGCACACACACACACACACACACACAACCCAGCAGGACAAAACAAAAATCATCTAGATGTTTTCCCCCAGAAATCCCACTCCCTGTCTATGATATATTACATTTAATCTTGTTCTCAGCACTGCTAGCAAAATACTGTCTCTGATTGTTTTAGAATTTTTTTATTGGCAAGGAGTGTATAGAATTCTCCAAAGAATTCAGAGCTTTGGATTGATTTTTATAAAAGATTTCATAAACTGTACAAGTACCAATCAAAATAACCTCTTCAAAAGTATTATTTGGGATCGTCTTGTTTCTCTACTGTATGCTTGAAATTCTGGTAGTTTCTGTCACTGACTGAGATTCTGCTCTATGGCCAAGAATAGCTATACCAAAATGTACAAAGACAGTTGTGTAAACTATTCTGCTGGAGTATTCAAAATAACTTTTGGTTTCTGGTTTAAATATAATCCTTGAGTAGGGCTGTCATTTGAAGGAAATTGCTCCAAATGATTTTTTCAGGAAACTCCCCAGAACTTGCTGTAGGCTTTTTGGCAAGTCTTCCTATGCTTGGAATCTTCCTAAGGCATGCCAGAATTTTCTTTTGTAGATTTGTTAGATTTGCTTCACTAAGTCTATGCAGTGTACCATTGATGGTTTTGCCACTGTCACCCTGGAACACCAATCTGTGGAGAACATCAGAAAAGTTCAACGTATGATTTGTTGGATATAGCCCAGAAATTGGTGAAAATTACAACCCTGGGCCACAAGCAACTACAAGGCTGCTTTTGCAGCTCCCTCAAAACTGCCTGTTTTATGCCCCACAAAGAGTGGCATTTTGTCACATCCATTGTTGGGGAGCATTTTTGTTTGTACTACACTTGCCTACTCATGTTATAGGCCCTTTCTGCACCACCCTCCCATCCCATCATGGGGACAGGAGAAGGATGGGACTGTGACCACAGTTCTGCATTACATTGTCATGGTCTCATCCTTCTCCCATCCCCAGGTGATGCAATCATGGATCAAATCATTGATGGATTTTCCCTATCAATGACCTGTGAGTGTGCCACCATCCTGGACTTACCTGTCTAGTGAAATCCACAGATGTGCAATGGTTGTGCTTCCTGTCCCAGCACAGCCTGAGAAAATACCTGGCTGCACTGCAGAAGGAAGATGCATGGCCATTACGCTCTCTTCTGCAGGGAACCAACCAATATGGACGGGAGTGCTCCCATTGCACCCCCCTCCCAGCAAAGATAGTGCTGGGACCCCCTTCAGACAACTTTCGAAAAAGGTAGGGTGCAGAAAGGGCCATAACCTAAGTCAAGATCCTGGATGTTCCTGTGTATTCAGAGACTTTGTATTTGGGTTGCAAATGTGTCCAGATACCTGTGATAATTTCTAGTGACATCCATTACAGATATCTACAAATTTTGATAAATTTGAGAAAATAATTCATAGGAGACAGTAAGCAGTTCCAGTTCAAACCAACACTTCCTTCATGAGTGAAGTTATGGAGCTTTGTTGACTTAAGATAGCATAGGCTACTCTAGGATCACTTCTCCTTTCTAAGCAGGTTCAGAATTGACAGTATGAACAGAGTTAGATACATTGTTAGACTCCTCACCTGCTCAGAGTACAAAAAGAAGCCCAATTTATCATAGGCAATCCAAATTCCTCAACAGCTCTGGAATTCCCTACAAGTATTGCTTTTGTGTCTTATTTCCATTCAGTCTCAGTCTTTTTAACTCATCCACTAGGCCATAGTCTCCAGCTACTGGTTTACAACTGCATGGAAAACACAAAGCTGAATGTTAAGAGGATATTGAAGACATCCAATCCCAAAGCTCCTGAACCTTTTGGTTTCACATAGTTTTTAAATAACCATAGTGGCACAATACCAGCTCTTCAGAAACAATACCCAACCGTTCAAACAGACGTTGAATCAATTGCTACAACTTGGATGCACTCAAGCAGAAAGCATGCTACTATTGAAGTGCCAACCTGGGCACCAGAACCAGCTATTCAACATAATTGAGAGTTTTACTAAATTACTCAGACTGTTTCTCCCTTCCTTATAGCCCTCCAAGTTAAATAGAGCAGAGCCATACTGATTATACTAAATATTCTTGAAGCAGTATTATTTTGGATAGAGGCAGCATTATTCATTGCAAGGTCAATGGACTGATCTTCAAGATGAAATGCCTATATTCAATATATTTTTAGAGGTCTAGTAATAGTTAGTCACTCTAAACAGCTAAAACAATTTTATGAATACAGTAGACATTTTCTAATGTATATGTGGACATATTTGGAGCATGAGGAAAACTAAATGTTCAGTAGAAATAGGATTATGTACAATTGAAAATAAGATCTTTCCTCAAGGACAAGGTCCTATTGTTCAGTCTTTTTGTCTTCATAACCTTGCTATTGGAATCAACTAACGGGCTAGTTAACAACACTAATTAAATCATATACAACTCTGTAATTAAAAGGTTTATATTGGCATACAACAATTACTATCAGTCCAAACAGAGAACAGAAGACTGCATGATTTGTGCCATGTGTCATATGCTATACTGATCTTGTTAAAATTTCCTATGAGGTTATGGCATAATTGGGACTGGGTGACATGAGTAATGTTGCTTGCCTGCCTCAGAGGTTGTTTGCTTGTTTGTTTGTTTGCTTGACTTATAGTTTTGATTCTGTGTTCTCAGCTACAGAACCACCCATTTCTTTGGATCTTGTTCAGTGACTGGAGGCATGTTGTGATAGATACAGAAGCATTTATTTTCAGACTCAGCTGAAAGTTTATTCCTGGTTATGGACTTCAGTCAGATCCTCATGCAGATGAGACATTTCAATGTCACCACTATGAGGTTTGTGTGCCCTGAGAATTGCTACTTCTTTTATTCTTTGAATAATACAAGAACATGGACCAAATGGGATAATATCATAATATCATCTTGAAAAGTTCATCAACATTGTGAAGTCTACTTCTTGTGAAAGTTCTACCAGGTCAAGTTCTGAACCTAGCAACCTGTGAACTGTTTCCCTATTTACTGGTGGTTTTAGAGCAGCAAATGGTTTCATAATCAGTAACAGACCAGCACCAACATGAAAGTGCTGATTCAACATGTGAACAACTGGAAAAAGAAATCTATTACAGAAAGCACCAGCAAATGCATGCTGCTGGTGTTCCTTGCATCTTTTCATCAACTTTGTTGCAAGGTAATTCCTTACTCAAAATCTTCAGAAAGCCAGTGTGGTGTATTGGTCTGAGTGTTTGACTATGATTCTGGAGACCAGGGTTCAAATCCCTGCTCTGCCATGGAAACCCACCAGTTAACCTTTGGCAAGTCACCCTCTCTGAGTTTCAAAGGGAGGTAGAGGCAAACCATCTCTGAACAAACCAACAGACTACAACCTTGGAAACCAGGTTTTGATTCCCCACACAGCCATGGGAACCCACTGGAGGATCTTGGACATGTCACACACTCTCAATTCCCAGAAACTCATGTGATATGTTTACCTTAGGGTCTGTATAAGTTAGAAATAACTTGATGGCATGCAACAACAACAGGTGCACTCTAGGGTAGTCATAAGTCAGAAACTATTTGAAAGCGCACAACAATAACAAATTTCTTTCAACATCATTGTTCCAGCTCTCTGGGTAATAGCTTAATCTTTAAAACCCTTGATTCAACCACCAGGCAAGTTATGCTTTTCAGTACTAATAGCTTTGGCTTTACCAATGCTGTTAGCTTCTCTGTATAAAGGCAACACTATTTCTTTACAGTTCTTCTGCAACCTACAAGAATGTAGTTACTTCAGCAAGATGAACCTATCACCATCAAGGAAGAATGAAAGAAATCCATGTGCTCCGTTGTTGTTGTTGGATTTTTTTGTTTTTGTTTTCCTAAAGAGCTAGGGAATCGTAGGAAACTAGGATTCAGTGTACTACTGAGAAGGAAAGCTGCCCATCTGAGCTCAAAAATATTGGGGAGTGCAAGGATACAACAGTATTGGTTTCTACAATATCTTGAAGCCCTCTAAACTAGAGTCCTGGTGCACAAATATGAACTTAAGTCTACAAGGAGTTGGACAGTGGACCCAGCATCACAGACTGAGTTATCTGTAGATCTGCATGCAAGATTTGACTCTTGAACTTTACTCAAGATCTTCAGAAGAGAGAGAGAGAGAGAGGACTGTTGACCCCTCATTTTGGAAGTCCACAAGCCTGGCTTCTCACCTTCATTGATACAAGCTCCATCCATTGCACCAAGGATGCAAAGTCCATTTTACCTTGAAAGTACTAGGGGTGTTTTTTTTAATCATCACCCTTTTTTGTAATGACATTCACCAATGTATACATTGTGACTATTGTGGTTTGGTTTACGTGCCATCCCACCTTAGAGGCAGTGCCTATGTGTCTTCTAACAGTATTTTGACCGGCACTGTCTCTGTCATTTTCTATAATGCACTCCAGATTTTTTGTGAGCATTTGAAATCAAGTATTGAAATTTTAAGTGATACATCCTAGAAAAAAGCCCTAATTTCTCTAACTTCTGGAAGGGGGTGAGGCATATGATGGCTGAACCATGCATGGTCATACAAAATAAAGTGTGGTGCAAGGAGGAGCATGGGAAAGTGTTTCCTCAGTACTTATTCTCTGGCATCTTGGGCAATAGGGGGAGAAACTGCTTACAATAAACCCTGAAATAAAACCCCAATAGATAGTCCCCCCACAAAAAAAAAAGATAGACTGTCCCCAGTTTCTCAAATTTTCAACTCTGAGATTTTCCAGAGAGTTAGAAAGATGTTTGTAAACTAAAATGGGGATGCTTATATAATCCCCAAAAGATGTATCTGGTATAATAGTCAGTTTAAAAAACAATAGAAAGCTATATAAAAGCTTATAGCGTTGTCTTACTAAGTAGCTCATAATAAATAGCCAGTTATATATTCAATGGACAGAGTGTGAGTGACAGAGAAAGAGTGAGCTGAATGTTACAAGCAGTCACCTGTCAAACTAAGTTATGGAGACAAATTACCAATAATATGTAGCAATTTTTGAAAAAAAGTATTTTCTGTGTTATTGACCCCTCTTCCCAATGTCAAGTTTCATTTCGTTTTGTTCCTCCCCTACCCCTCTCCTCTCTTCTTTTTATTTGTAGCACAATTATCATGACACTGCTGTTTGTTACATTCTTTGTGTGACTGCTAATTTGTTTGGCCTGTGGAAATGTGTCAGAATAAAGACTATTTGCAGGAAGACACTCTGAAATTTCAGACTCTGTTCTTCTGTTCTGAAGCGTACCATCTAAAATCTCTACAAGAAGTATTTATGGAATTTGCTTTCATTTTAAAACAATAGAATCAATTTGTCTGTAACTTAAATGATATGCTGCAATTGTTCCTGTTTACTAGAACAATTCTTATTTTCTGGTGCCAGTCTCAGTGAAATGGTGATCCTACTCTGCCTTTGAGAGAGACATTGGAAGATGTCCTTAAAAGATGGTATTACTATATCCATCTATGTAACTGAAGACAATTTAACCTCTAACACATTGCTGGATCCATCATTTAATTCAGCCTATCAGCAGGGAATATATTTTCTGAGATGCACCCCTCTGTGCATTTTGTGTCCTTATTAACATTCTCCATATTATAGTCAACATATCCAAAATAGGAATAATCCGTACAAATTAAGTATGAGCACAAGCCTAATTTCCAGTCACTGAGGCCATTTATGCACTAGCCTGTTATAGTGCTATTATTCCTCTTTCAACATCCTATGGAATCCTGGGGTTTGCAGTTTAGGGAGGGGCTGTGCAGAAATGGCCTGAAACATTTCTCATACAAGTCCAAGCAATCTTTCGGTTTCACTGTAGAGTTATTTTCTGGTAATTAGTTCTTATCCTCTTTCCTGAGGAGGCATCTAAAGCAGTGTCCACATTGCTTATGTCTTCTTCCCTCATCACTCACTTGTGCAAATCTTAAATAGGTTACATACTCCAAGTACTTACATGGCAAGGACTATGTCTTAAAGTGCTTATGGCATTGGTCTATATTCCCATATTACCACAGATTGTTCTGTGAAATCTGATTTTTCTCGAATTTCTATGTGCCAAAAGTTAATGGAATGCACCCCTGTCAGAAGTGTGCACAGCTGCTTCTACAATAAATTTTGGGAAAGGTCTAACTTTAGGGCTAACTTTGGGTCTCCAGATATTGCTGAACTAAACCTCCTACCATCCAGATATTGCTGAACTAAACCTCCTACCATCCATGGTTATGCTGGCTGTGGTCCATGGGTTTTAGAATCCAATATTTTCAGCCCCATGATTTGGAAAGCATGCTCTATATTTTTCCTCTGTGATCTTTGTGCAGCACCTGTGAAAAAGTCCAATAAAAGACATAAAACAACTATGAAATATAATTTGAAATTTTAGTTGTAGTTATGTTTAATGATGCCACCACCCAACTCACCTTTGTAACCTGGTAACAATAGGAAATGAAATCTGCACTTCTAATCATCTGATGACTTTGAACAGGCAAGCAAAGAAACCCCATAGTGTCCCACCACAACTGCCACAGCACCAGTTGAGCACTAAAGACATTGTTTCCCTGTTCTCCGGTCTCCAGAGCTTCAGAAACACTTTGCTTGGGGCACTGTCATCCAGCAAAGGTAGATTTTGGAGCTCATGTTTGGTCATTCATAATTATAAACGTGCATCTTTAGCAGCTCCTTTATCACAAGTTCAGCTTGCAATCTCTTAAGCACTGAAGGAGGTGCTAGACAATGTCTTATATTTAGCCAACAACAACAAAGCACCAACATCCTCTCCTGTATCCTTACAGAAGGTACGGTTGAGAGAGCCCTCCCTTAAAGAACTTAAAACTTAAGCAAGCTCGTATTGGGAGATACAATCCTTCAGATAATCTGGACCCAATTCACCATTTCAACAAGTTCCTTCCACCTGCACTGTTTTAATAGTAAAAAGGAAATTTTCTAGACATGATGTTGATCTTCAGCCAGTTCCACTTTTTTAAAAAAAAATCTGGCAATTTTGAGATGTCCGTGCAGCCCCCAGACTGTCCCATAAACAGATAAGTAGTTCAAAAGCCATGAAAGTGTCCAGACTTTACCTACAGGGTTCCGAGATTCAGGTTGCCTAGAAGTATTTGTCATGCAGAAGGGAAAATCATCTGATCTTATCGTCAGTGCTAGTTAAAAGAGACCCCTTGAATCTTTCATAATAAGTGTAGTTTCAGCAGTGAGTGGAGTGAGAAAAATGTACTTACTCTTCAGTGTATCTTGTGTCATACAGACTGTGGCTGAAACATAACACCTACCATACAATACCATAACCACCAATACCATAAATTGACCTAGAGAGAGACAGAAATTTTTAAATAATACAAGACAAGATTTCTAGTTCACCAAGTTTCTTTTGTATTCAACAAGAGTAGAAGATTCAATAACCAAGCATGTCTTTTAAAGTAGCACAGACTGCCTTTTTATGCTTTGCTGCAATATGGCCCTGAGCAGAATGGACAAGTAAACTTTGTGTATGGGGGGGGGAGCAAGCAAGTGGATGGCTTTCACAGTATGGGATTTAATAATAATGGATCTTTACTTTCATGGTAATATCTAGAGGATGGAACTATTCCCCTTATGCTGCCCTTCTGGCACAATACAAATCATAAGGATGGATTATGTGGCTGAGTTGCAGGAACCCTACATTTTTAAAGAATCTTGCAGTAGGAAAACTCCAGTGTTCTCATGGGAACCACAGTTGGGGATGTGTGGAATGCTACTATTTCTACATATATTTGTTTCTTGCCAAAAAATAGCATTGCATGCTTTGGTTTCTCATTAGTAAAAACAAATATGCCATTTTTTTTATCTGTAATGATAGTCTAAATTATTATTTCAAATGTTTATTTCCCATGGTAGTTTAGCTTCTAGCATTGCTGCGTTTTTTCAGTTTAGACACAAAGACCTGGCTCTATTAAGTGCCAATGTTATAGCCCATTGTGGGGACCTGGCCCTCTTCCTTCTATAGTCAGTGGGTTTACATTATACTCAGAAATAAAATGTGTTCATTCTTCAAAATGAAGACCATGGACATCTGTAATACTGGGCTTATAGATTCAACAGTTATGCTAAATGCACCAGATTGCCACTGATTAACTAAATCTTATTTGTTAGTACAAAGCAGAGTACACTGAAGCAAAGGGCTTTACCTTTTTATTGGTTAATCAGTTGACAATTGAATCAACGAGTCTGCTGTAATTGGAACTAACCAATAAGATTCTGGATAAAACATATTCAGGTTATAACTAACACATGGTATAGAACAGACTTTGAGCATCTTGCAATTCAGTAGAACACAGCTTCAAAAAAGTACTTATGTAGCTGACATTAGGTTGCATCCAGACTTCTTCCATTTGCAGAGGGAATCAGGAAAAATGATTTTGATGTACCATTTCTCACTGATGCTCCCAGTTCTACCCTTCTAGAACCACATTAGTTGGGGAATTCTGGGGGTTGTATCCCCACCAAAAAAGTAACATTTTCAGGTTTCTGCATTCATTTCTTTCTTGCCAAAGGAATTTCACTGAGTGGAGGTTAGTTCTATCCCCCTATCTTTTCATCCATTTTACCTATTTGACTAGCAGAAGAATCTCTCACAAAATAGCATGTTCTCCCTTTCTTATGTTTGAATGTACTATATAAAACATGCCTATTTTATAGGCTTTTTCCTATTAAACTTATTGATGATAGGTAACATTATGTCTGGAAAGGAAGAACTGAATGGTTGGCTTTTGCTTCAGGAGTGTTATAACCTTTAAACTATAGGAAGTAATTTGGAGACAGTCTTTTTGCATAGGGTGGAGCAAGGGAACTCGTGAATAATTGAGATCATTGTTCTACCAATGAAATATCTATTTCATTCACAATCCAAAAGCTGGCACCTGCAACTCATTTTTCATAAACCAAAAAATTCTTCATTCCCAACCATTTTATTTCTACATCCTAGAACTGGCCACAAAAGTAGTTTATGGTTTCTAGGCATTTTACTCCCTAATGTTATGGCCTTTCAGTAGCTAGCAAAACTAGACTGAATGATGCTGTAAATTGTATTGACAGTCTTTTGATTCTTAAGCTGACTTGTATTGTATCCATATCCTTGTACAAATTGATGCACAAGATCCTGTTAGATTAGCAAGATGAATTGTTTGACATACAAAGGAATACTAAATGTCACTGTATTTATTTTGGTGAAGGTCAATCAATATTGCTGGCTGAAGAATTCACATGAAACGAACATGCTTTTTTAGATACTAGGGCTTTGACTGGAAAATGTTGACTTCTCAATACCAGCAAAAGATGCAAAATGTCAGATTTGCCAAATCAATAACCTGATAAACTTGGAAGGACATCGGTACTAACTGTATACTAACACACTTCTTAATGTGACGGGAAATACACAGTGCAAATTATTTAAGAATTACTGACATAATTTTTATTTTTTATGTGTGTGTGTTTCTAATTTGCTTTAGAACATAGATGCTTGATGTCTCCTGAAATCCAAGCAAAGATATCTACTTGTGTGACAGTTCATCTAAGTCAAACTATCTGAGCCATGCAGCTTACTCTTAAACAATCTGAAAAGATTGACAAGTGCATGGAGCAACAGTTACTTCCTGGCATTCACTTAAGGGCTTAAACATGTGTAAGTGCACTTTATGCATGGGTTAGTCCCATTTTGGATGGAGCCTCAGGAGCCATTTGCTTGTCTTTGTTCTCTACCCAAAAACCGCCCACTGCCTGGTAGCTACCAAGCCCTGGAAAGGCTGCTACTGTTCCTTCCTACTAGAGGGAAGGGAAGGAAAGGAAAGGAAGAGATGATTCAGAGCATGAAGATCAAGCTTCTCTGAGCTCCTGGGGAAGAGAAAGGCAAGTGCACTTTTTGTTACCACCAGCAACCAGTTTCTTCTCCATGGTTTGAATCACCTTCCACTCTTTCCCTTCTCCACAAATATGTTACAGGGCCCCTTCTTGGCTTGTCCTCTGCTGGGGCAATGGAGGGACATGGAACTGTGCATACAGAGCTATACACACATATAGGTCCTTTGCTAACAAGATATGTTTACCAGTCAAATGAGAACAATGTGCATACTTTTCTTTAAGATTGGAATCAAAGGTCCAAGTCTGTTAGGCCAACATCCACATCTATGATCCTTTCTGCAAAATGTCACTGTCCTGCCTCTGCCACAGGATGGCAGTGTTTGGCAGGTCATGCTTCCACATGCCGCCATCACCATCCCACTGCCATCCTGTTGCAAAGCACTGCATTCCTGCAGAATTTGCAAAATGGAACAATTCCATTTTGCACTTCCAATCCCGCAGATGGATGTCCATAGATGTTTTCTTTATCATAGAATCTTTTGTCAGCTCCAGTACATTCAAAGAGTTTTTGTACTCTCTCGGTCAGTTTATTTTAACCCAGTTTAACATTGGAAAGAAAAGAACAGAACCTGGGACTTTTCAGTTTGGATGCACACCCTTAGAAACAGTAATAATCTCCATTCTCAACTAAAGCCTTTCCTGCTAACAACTAAGGTATTCCATTGTATGCTGACAACTTCTTAATTTCTGAGGAGCTGGAGCTCTGACTATCATAACTGATGTACTGATCCAATGATAAGAAAGATGTTGTGTCTTATTTCAATATCCTGGAGCCAAAGAAATCACAGCTTTGTTGCCATGAATGCTTCAAAATCTGCCATGTACATTTGGCTTAGATTTTGTTTTGCACATGGCTAGGATTTTTTTGGTGCATGTGTATGTTGATTTATCTGGCTTTAGGAGCAGAATGTCAAAAAGAAAAAAACAAAACAAAACTATATATCAGCCTTTAACCCGGCTTTCCCAACCCTCCGTAAGAGCCAGCAGCCACACCGAACAACAGAGGTCTGCTCTGCAGGCAATTGGGATGCAGCAGGATGAAGTTTCCAGGGCCATTTCCGCACTACAGTGTTAAAGTGCTGCTATTCCACTATCAACCTCCTATTGAATTCTGGGGTGTGTAGTTTAGGGAAGAGCACTTCAAATTCTCAGCCAAAGAGCTCTTTGGTCTCAGTAAACTACAAACCCCAGAATTCCACAGGGCATTGAAAGTGGAATAGCAGTAGTTTAACACTGTAGTGCGGAAATGGCCCAGGTCCCTCCCACAAGCAGTCTGGTCCAACAATTAGAAGCAGTATCCCTGTTGCACCGCTTCATCCCATGGCAGATTGGTAGTGGCAGTGGGGTGGAAATATTATCCTGCTGCATCCCAATCACCAGCAGAACAGAAGTCGTACAGCTATTGACTCTTAAGGTAGGTTGAGGGGAGCATTTGCGATTGTAACAATAGTGTCATGGTCATAAACATGAATAGCAAACACACCTTTGTAACTTCTCATCAGGATGCCCTTTATTTTCTTTAAAAAACACAAGCAATTTATGTGATTTGACTAATTTGTAACTATAGCAAATGTCTGAAAACATTATTTACAGTTACCTCTGACTTCAGCAGTAAGTACAGTCAGCTCTCCACATTTGTGGGGTTCACTTTCACAGATTTGATTATCTGCACATTTCTCTAACCCTTGCTCCCTCCACCTCAGGCGCTTCTTTTCCAGTGGAACCTTCTCTCTCAGTAGCTCCAATGAGGCTGCACAGCCCTTTAAAGGCCCACCTCTGGTT
This sequence comes from Ctenosaura bakeri, assembly GCA_948474755.1. Taxonomy (NCBI): domain Eukaryota; kingdom Metazoa; phylum Chordata; class Lepidosauria; order Squamata; family Iguanidae; genus Ctenosaura; species Ctenosaura bakeri. Next base: position 1,044,747 of record CAOLHI010000044.1, on the reverse strand, counting down.
CTCCTTCTCTCCACCAACCATTTCCTGGCCAGCTAAGGACAGCTCACAGCCTGATTTCATAGCACCACAAACCCTCCCCCAATGCCCCTCTACACCCAAGGAAGGGGATGGGGAATAGAGAGAAAGTATGGATCCCCCGCGCTGACCCACACACATCCCTGACCTGGTTTGGTCCCTGGGTGCTCATTCTGCCCACCGTGCCTCAGAACCCTTTCTATAGTCACACACATACATTTTAATATTTGAGATTTTCCCACTTTTGCAAGGGTCCTGCACCCCTAACTCTACCAAAAGTGTGGGGGGGGCAACTGTGTGTGTGTGTATAATTTGTTGCAATTCAGTCAGAGCATTACTAGTAATTGATCATTACCCCTCTATTTATAAATATGACATTGAAGTCAACAGTAAAACGCTACACACATCTAGTCCTAAGTAGGCCCTGAGGGGACTCACTTCAAAGCAGGATTAGAAAAGAGATTTATATTAACTGAATTTTAAAAACGAATCTATCCAGTTCATGATATGAGAGATTATTAATGCAAGCATGCATATAACTGTTGCTTAACTGGCACACAGAAGAATGAGTAGAAGATTCTCCCCCTGCCCTTCCTTTTGAACTGTGTTTAAACAGATACGCACCACTCAGAGTTTCTATCTTTGAAAAATGTACGCAAACACTCTTTATTCCATGGGAAGTATGTACAGGAAAGTGCACATGTTATGAAAGTGCATGCCAACGTATATACAAATTTCCGTAATTTAAAAAAAAACTCACAACTATATACAAAACATGAATAGGGAGAAAATGGAGATCAGAGTAACTCAGAGTAAATAATAAAATCAATATTGATATATACACATGTCTGTTCCAAGGTCATGGGAACATAGCTTAAATATTAGAACCTAAATCTAATAATTATCCCAACTTGAGTAGACCCAGTGGATCACTTTATAAATGATAAGTTAACACCTATGTAAATCCTATTTTCCCCTGAATTACTCTAGGTGGGTCTGGTAGTTGAATTTAGACCCAGTAATCCAATTTTAGCAGTTCTGCTGGTTTTAGTTTAAATATACCTTTCTATACTTAGCTGAAAATAATCAGGGTTTTTTTTTCTACATCTGTTTTCAAGTTGTTGGTTTTATATATATGTGTGTGTGTGTGTGTGTATTAAGCTGACAAATGCAAGTTAAGGAGAACAAATGAGTAACTAGGATTAGGATGCAATCATGGTTATAAACATTTATACTAATTTACCATTGATCAGACAGCAAATGTGTGCAATTGGTTTTAATTTATAATCTGGGCAAGTGCACATGGAAGCATACCCCCCTTCCAATTATAATGGTCATTGGGTCTACGCTTATAAAATTTCTTCCTGTGACTTGTATACAAAATACAAAGAGGAGAAAAAGTAACCATGGCATCAGATCTGCAGTTAATTATGCTTCCAAAAGACTATCATAAGACCTGGACTCCAACTCCAAACTCCTTATAAATCACAGGATTTGTGAATCTAGAAGTTTGAATCAAGAACATTACAGAAACTATGCATATGTTCTGTATATAAAACACCAGTATTTGTAACATACTGCATTATTACTTTGCAGAATAACTAAAGACTCTTGGCCTTTTAATTTATGAACTGTTAACTAGTTTTGCCTAGGTAGCAAAAAAAGAAATGTCATTAACAATATTATCTTCTGGTGCTTTGTTTTATTCATTCATTCATTCATTCATTCATTCATTCATTCATTCATTCATTTGAGGGGAGGTCATTCACATTAGTTTCAGTGACAAACACTGGTCTGGCCCCATCTTTCTTCCTGGTTTGTGGGAACAAATCTCAGGCTAAATGAGATGACAACGAAGAGAAGAAGGAAGAGGAGGAGGAAGGGCAGGAGAATTAGCTCACAAAACTATATATATTGAAATTATAAACAAGAAAACTTCATCAGCTAGGAAGTCCTGGGTACAAGCCAAATGCTGCAGGCAGAGAACAAAGAAGTATGTTATGGCTTCAAAGAAATGTGTATACATGTTCCTTCAAGGAAACAGTGAGTAGGTGGGCATGGTCTTACCTCACTACCCATCAACATCTTTAGATGTTGACATTAAAAGGCAATAGGAAATACTATAACCTAGAACCATGGCCTAGCAAAGTTAATGTTTCTGATCCTATACCCTACAAGCATGTTTGGATTAGATATTGGCTTCTTATGATAGCCCATATTCTTCTCATGATGCCAGTGAATATAGTTCATCTCCTTCTCTTGGAAAGGTTGATATTAACTTTAGGGAATTTTGCTGTGGATGTTGTCTCATCTTTGGTCCCTTTCTCAGATGGTAAATTGGGTTGAATCAGTTGCTCTAGCCCCATCTGAAGACATTTCCATTATTTTGGGTCAGGTTAAGACAACCCATTGGAAATTTGTGCTTGTCTGGTCAGATGTGACTGATGGTACTCTCCCTCCCATCTCAGATGGCATGATACCATAAGAATTTTCAGTCCATATGCCTAAGTTGATCCCTATCGTTATATTTTTATGTTTGCCTTCCACCTTCTTCCTGCCACACAGAGACTTGGTGAGGGCAATTTGATGATATATCCTTTGTTTTTCAGGTAGAATGAATCTAAAGAAAAAGAACAAAAAGGAAGACAAGGATCATTTGGATGATTTTTAATTCACCAGATCCCCTGAATTCAGTTCAATGTCAAATTCTGATTTCTGAGTTTTTTGCAACTGCATAGAGTCTTAGTGTCCTTTAATGCAATGAGAAAACTGAGGCCATTTCCTCACTACACTATTATACAGCTATTATTCACCTTCCAACATTCTGTGGAATTCTTGAGATTGTAGTTGACTGAGGCCAAAGAGCTCTCTGGCTGAGAATTCTAACAGCCCCTCCCTAAACTACAAATCCCAGGATCCCATAGACTGTTGAAAGTGGAATAACAGCACTATAACAGTGTAGGGCAGAAATGGCCTGAGAGTTCTGTATGTGTCAGTACTAAAATAGATTTTGTTCAGCAATTTTGTGGACTACCTGACCAGAAGCTTTTAAGGATTTTTTTATTTGTTTTGTTTTAGTTCTTGATGCTCACTCAGGAAGCTACAAGAATGTGCAGGCCATTTAAACTGCACGTGTAGGACTACATTTCCCATCAGGGAACTTGTTTGCCTGTTGACATGGCTGTTCTTGATTGGGCCATGTTTCTTGTTTCTCATGGAATTTCCACATAGCCCTATTTGCCATGTCTACCTTGAACTAAGTCATTTTGGCATAGCTCTGATGGGTTCTTTGGAGCTCACTGGTCTCAACATTTGCGTAGTCATGGTGGATTATGATGCTAGACCTACTAAAGTACTGAAAGATGCATTCTCCACACAAGATTTGGATGTGTAGACTCTCTGAAGGACTAGCTTTCCCATACAAGCATGACTTGGCTCTGAGTTCTTTAGGCGAGCCCTTCTTTTGATTCTCCCACCTTGAAGGAGAATTTGGCAATGATGCAAAAAAGGCCCTTCTTCATAGCTGGTCCCAGCCTATGGAGCTGTTTTCTAAGTGAGGCTAGGCTGGACCTCTCCCCATTTTCCTTCAGTAGCAAGCAAATACTTCTTTTTTAAAAAAGTTCAGAAGGATTTTGATAGTTTTCTGGCCATAAAGATAGGGGCTATGAATAAGAGAACATTGTATCTTTCTGTTAAAGTGCTGTTTAAATCAATTTCAATTCAACTGTGGTTTACTAATGTAATGGCACTATTTTCCCATGGTGGTGGCGCTGCATACTCAAGGCTAGAGACTATGGCCATTTCCACACTAGTCTCTTACAGTGCTATTATTCCACTTTCAACATCCTATGGAATCCTGGGGTTTGCAGTTTAGGAAGGGGCCTCAAAGGTTCCTCCCTAAACTGCAAACTCCAGGATTCCATAGGATGTTGAAAGGGGGAATAATAGCACTATAAGAGCCTAGTGCGGAAATGGCCTATGCTACAACAGCAATGTTGCTGGTAGGGTTTCCCCTAACACAGAGGTTTTTGTTGAGAAGCCAGACAAAATGTGGCACGCAGTTACTGTGCAGCAATAGTAGTGTCATGTGTCCCATCAATGTTTTGGCATTCCAAAGTTAAGCAGTGAGCCCATTCCAGACCCCTTTGTAAGTCCCACGGGAAAGACTTCTAGATATAAAATACAGTATAAAAACCCTTGCTTCGACTCCAGCAATTTGTAGTACATTGGATGTAGTACGTACTAAGTGGTGCCCCAGATTGCCATTCCTCTGTGCTACTCTCGGACACTGTAGAGTTCCTCTGCTATGCTGTCTTCTTCAGGACTGGTAACTATCACTCTTTCCAACCAATCTCTTTCTATCCAACCTTTCTTCCCTCACTTTCCCATCGCCTTGCATGGTTCTTAAGAGTGTCTGATTTCTTGTGTGTTTGTCAATTCTAATAAAATACTTTGTTTAATTTTAAACTGGAGTCTTCTCTACAGTTAGTACTGGTATACATTGGTGAAAAGATCCTACCATTACCCTCCTCTTGCAGGCCTCCTTTGAGCTATAATTTCCCCAAGTTCTAAGGAGACACTGGCATTGCAGGTAGACCTCAATGCTCTTCCTCTTAGGGTAACAGTACTGTAGCTAATACTTGTCAATGCTGTGCAGAAAGAAGCACAGTAAACCCCCTTTGTATGTCTTTATCATGAAAACCCTATGATGAGACATTCCAAAATGAAGCAAGAGATAGCACCAGAAGATGAAACATTCAGGTCAGATGGTGCTCAACAAATTACTGTAGTACAGCAGAAGACAAGAACAAATAGTGCTGTGGCTATGATACAAGTGGACTCAAGCTGTTAATCTGTTGACATGCTCAGAGGTGAAAGGAAAGTCCAAAGCTGCATATTAAAGGAACATGAAATGTGACAAGCATGAATCAGGAGAAGCTGGACATAGTAAAATGGAATATATAAATATTGCAATACTTAGAGTGAGGAATGGGATATTTTGAGTCAGATAATTACACAGTGTAATTAATAGTGAGGAGAGATGTAGCAAAAGCAGTCAGAGGATATAATGTAAAGTCTGACTGAATCATATCAACAAGGCTTCAGGAAAATCCATCAACATAATCATTACGTCTATTCCAACATAACCAAATGTCTATTCCAACAATAGATAAAGAAGAAGAAGAAATAGAAAGTTTCTGTGTGGAGTCCAGGAATAAATTGATTGCAGCAAAATAGGCCTTGTTGACAAACATAGACAATTGGAAAGCAAAAGCAGGAATCAAAAGTTGTAGGAAAATTTGCCCTAGGATCAAGAAATGAAGCAGGAGAGTGACTGACTGAATTTTGAAATGCCATGGTTTGTTAACTGCAAAAGCAAAGAGGTGACTGTATACATGGACATCACCTGACAGCCAATATAGAAATAAAATAGACTACTAAATGGGAAGAAGAAGATAGAGAAACTCCATTCTGTCTGCAAAAATGAGACTAGGAGCAAACTGTGGCACACACCATGAACTGCTAATATAAAAAATTATAGCAAAGCTGAAGCAAACTAAAGCAATCACTGTGACAAAATACAACCTGAAGAACAACCCTGTAGAATTTAAAGATAATGTAAAAAAAACAGATTTGCACTGTTAAGTCTAATTGACTGGAAGGGAGAAGAACTGTGGATTTAAGCCAGGGACATTGTGAAGGAAGAATGCAAAAAAGACACTATCAGCAGCTGAAAAGAAGGAGAAGCCTCAATGGATGACAAATGAAAATCTCGAAGCAGTTGAGAACAAATGAGAAAAAAAAGTAAAATGTGACAGAAATACAGTCACAATCCTGAATATAAGAGTTCCAGCAGATTGTCCACAGGGATAAGGAGAACTACTATAACAACCAATGCAGAGAAATAGAAGATGACAACAAAAGGGGTAGAACAAGAGACCTCTTCCACAAGGAGGAACTAGATACGATACATCACTGAATATTATGAGTTCATTGAATTGAATCACTGAATTATTTAATATAACTCGTAAAGTCAGGATTGTCCTTGCCATTGTATTTCCAGTTTCTATGTATGGTTGAGAAAGCTAGACAATGAAGAAAGCTGATAGGCAGAAAATCAACTCATTTGAAATGTGGTGCTGGAAAAGCATTCTCTGGATACCATGCACTGCTATAGACAAAGAAATGAGTCCTAGAGAAAATCAAGCCTGAACTCTCCCTAGAAGCCAAGATGATGAAATTGGGACTGTTGTACTTTGGACATATCATAAAAAGATATGACCTATGAGAAAAGACAATGTTTGGTAAGCTAGAGAGCAGTAGGAAAAGAGGAAGATTTCATTCCATGTGGATAGATTCAATCAAGATAGTCATGGCCCTGAGACTCTACAACTTTGTGGCTTCTCAATCATAGGCCATTTCTGCACTACACTTTGTTATAGTGCTATTATTCCACTTTCAACATCCTATAGAATACTGGAGTTTACAGTTTAGGGAGGGACATTTAGAATTCGCGTCCAAAGACTCTTTGGCCTCAGCGAACTACAAACCCCAAAATTCCACAGGATGTTGAAAGTGCAATAATAGCACTATAATAGTGTAGGGCAGAAATGGCCATAGAGACACCAGCTCGAAGTTGACTTGATGGCTGTTAACAATAATATAATTTAATTAATTGTATTTTAATATTTTGCATTTTTATCAGTTCCAATTCAAAGTCTTGCATTGAACCGTCTTAAGTCCTAGGTCAGGAGAAAGGCAGAATGTAAAGGAAAACTAATCAAATGCAGGCTTTGGCTATCAGTATAAAATTGAAGACTTAGGCTACAGTTCTATATACACTTATCTGGAAATAACTCCCACTGTACACAGTGGGAAATCTACTTTTGCATTGACTTACACATGATTGCACTTCCATTGTGTACGTGCATGTGTGGGCATGTGCATGGCTAAATTACAAAATGTGTTGGTTCTGATTGAATAAATTACATGATTAAATCTTACACTGCATGCAAAGCAGTGTAGGTTATATTAAAAAGTCATTATGTTTGTAACTCCAAGCAAGGTATTATAATTAAAAGGCAATTGGCTGAAATTAGCTTTGAGACAACATGCTTTTAAAAAGGATTTGCTAAATGAACATGAACGGTTAACATGTGCCTTTTATTAGTTCATCTGTTTTTCTCCTGTACATACCAGGACTATGTAGTCCAAGTTTAAAAGCTTAAGTGTTAATGAAATAGAGTGCATGACAGACACCCACACTGAGCTGTCCCATTGTATTCAGGTTGTGCCAGAGTCCATTATTTTACAATATAAGCAGTTGCTAATTGAAGTGGAAGACTGAGTGCTTGGGTTACAATGTTCTCCTTGTTCTCTCATAATGTTCTGTGTGAGATTTTGTTTCCTACCACTGTATATTGTGGCTGCTTTATGCAACATTCCAGCTTTACCACTCCAAGTACTAGCTTTTAGCAACTAGGTACTGCAAAGAAGAAATTTAGTATGCATTACCATTAAACCCTTAATGGTTATATCTCCTGTGTTGAAATAAGTAGTGGGAAGTCTTACACCAGGATAAAATTCAAGCAGGCCTTTGACAGTCAAGGGGTTTTACTCTCTCCCCCCACTCGTTACTTTTTTAATGGTCAGAATCTTACTGGTAATCATAGGCCATCTCCACACTAGACTGTTATAGAGCTATTATTCCACTTTCAACATCCAAAGGTCATTTCATGCCCTCCCCTGACTCTCAAATGGTTGCACCAGCAGCCTCAAGACTCCCATGATCCTGACACCTCTAGATTTTAAATATATATGGATGAAAATAGCCAGTTCACTCTAATGACATTGTTGCACCACTCCTGGCATTTTCATATCATACTTTTCTTTAACAAGGTTTCTTTCTGGACCAGGCTTGCACATCTTTCAATACTAGAGTTAGGCTATTTCCACACTACCTTGTTATAGTTCTATTATTCCACTTTCAACATCCTATGGAATCCTAGGATTTGCACTTTAGGGAGGGGGATTTAGAATTCTCAACCAGAGAGCTCTTTGGCCTCAGTAAACTACAAACCCCAGAATTCCATAGGATGTTGAAAGCGGAATAATAGCACTATAACAGTCTAGTGCAGAAATGGCCATAGTTAGAGTAGTCCCATTGAATCAATGGGATTTACCTACATGTTGATCACCATGCAAAATGGATTTAATGAATCTACCCTAATTAGAACTAACCAATAATATTCAGGCTAATGTGTTTTTAAATGCTTTTAAAGTTATCTTATATTTTGGTTTATTTGTTTTATGTAATATGTTGTTTCTAGGGGCAATGGGGATATAGTAGTATTTTTAAAAAATGCAGAGACTGGTAATGTAGTTACTTTTAATCTATCAAGTAGCACTTTTGATTCCTGGAACATAGCTTTGGGGTTGATCAGGGGGGATACCTATATATATATATATATATATATTTCCTGCATTCATTCATTCATTCATTATATATATATATATATATATATATATATATATGAATGCAGGAAAACAGTTTTAAAGTACTGCACTGGTGATGCATCTTCAGCACTAAGTAACCAGTAATATTATCTAAATTTCTTCTCTATATACAGTTGGCCCACCATATTCACAAAGGATTGGTTCCAGGGCCCCTTGTGAATATTAAAAAAATGTGTGCTTTCAACTCCCTACGAAAAAATGGTGCAGAGGAGCAGCAATTGCCACTGCCACATCCCCACCAAAGCAGACGGCAGCTTCCTTCACTTTTTGGCAGGGGCAGTGGTCCTGATCCTGGCTCTTCATTTGACAGCAAGTGACCAGGATCAGGAATGACTCCTTGAACAATCACAGGGCAGCCAGCAGCTCCTGGATGAAGCTCCTAGCTGCCCTGTGATTGCTGGCAACTGCAGCAGTCTCAGTCCTCATTATGGTGAATGGTGCATCTTCACATCTTGTGCCACTGCTGCCACTACCACCACCCAAAGTGTGAGGCTGATTCATAGAAATGTGAGTATCTGTGAAATGGCAGAAATCCACAGCTCCTGCCATTTCACAGATCCTTGTGTTTTTTGCCAACCCGCCCCCCCACCTCAAAGCTTGAACATAGAAACACAAGGAATCCAAGGGTAGTGCTTTGCATGAACCTACACTTCCCAGCATTGAGGGTGTTGTTCCTCATCCTGGTCACTCATTTGTGAACCTACAATCGGGATCAGGACTGCCACCACTGCTATGTCACTGTCTAAGCTACCCCCTGCACTATGATTGTTGAGACAAGACAGCATAAGCTCTCTTCCTGATGTCCTGCATTTGAGAAGTACATGAGATGCCCAATGTACAGGGAACCTGGGCTTGTTTGGGGGCTGGGGCCTGCCACGTCCTCCCCTACTGCCCTGGAATCACTCGCTATCAGATAATTTAATTTAATTTAATTTTTATTTTTTATTTTTTTTTACTTTTCACTTTGTGTAGTGAAAAGTGAAAATACTGCAGGCCCAATGTATAGAGTGGGATTAGAAAAAGATCTATGGAATGAACAACCTTTTAAAAAAATTATTCCAGTGGTGGACAACTTTTATGGAAAATAGAAATGCAGATATACTTACACAAAGACTAAAAGGGAAATCAGATAAAGACATTAATAAAGAGTGGAAGATTGTTACAGATTTGGGTTGGGGGTAGACAGAAGGTAATACATGTTTCATCATATCAATTACTATACAGGTTAATAGTCAATGAAAGATCATTTAACAAGTAAAATATAGACATATAGCAGGAACGAACAAATTCTAGATTATTAACATTTTATTGCGATACGTGGTATAATAAATAGAGGGAATATTAATAATTGTAATCTAGAAAGGAAAGGAAGAAGGAAAAACATTGCATGTAAACATTGCAGAGATAATTGTTTGTTTTATTTGCTGAAATTTGAATAAAATTATTATAAAAAAAATATTCCAAGCTGTGTTTTCTACTTTTGGTTCCATGAGGTCAGGAGCAGGCTGGTTACAAATCTAATGAACAATATAAAGAAATAAGTCAAATAGAACACCTCCATTATTTGGGTTTCTAACAGTGAAGGGTGAGCTTCTCAACTTGCATTTGTACTGGCAATTATGAGGGAAGGTTATGTCTTCTTTTCTCCAAGAATTTTAAATTGACACATCATTGGTGGTACTATTTCTCCACACCTCCACCTGGCCTGTCTCATCCATTAGGCACTTTAGGCACAGTGCCTAGGTCCTACAAAATTTTTAACGTCTATGAAAAAAGGATTAACAAAAAAGTGGGGAGCTATGAAAACAGGGTTAACAAAAAAATGTCCCTAATGGTACATCAAGGCAAGGGAGTTGAATGCAAGAGTACCAAGGGCCTACAAAACCCTTAATGAGGCCCTGATCACCACTCCCACCAGTGAACAGTCAAATTTGCTAGCTTGAAGGGCCGTTTTTCCACTTCTCCATCCCTTTAATGGTTTTCTAATCTGACAGAAGGAAGAAAGAATGTTTTGCCTCCTTTATTTTCTCCACGGCACTTGGGCTGCTGTTGTGGTGGAAGAGCACTCCCCCTGTTGGTGACAATGAGTGTGGGAGAAGTGGGAGAAAGGAGGAGAGCCACTGGCAAGGACATTGGCGGGGTCAATGGGAATGGAAGACCTCTGTCCAAACTTCTTCCCTCTAGTAGCACGCTGCAGACAGATAAGCAGAAGGGAGGGAAGAGTTCAATCCAGAGCACTGCAAGCAATCATTATAACTCACTGTGGGTGGTATTCAGAAATATATTCCTGTCTTAATCTATTTCCATAAATTCTACCTGCTTCACCTTGTTCCTCAGAAAGACCTGCCCTAAAACAGCTGAAGTAGCAGCTTAAATCAGACTGATTTTCAACCAGAGCAGTCTTCCTTAATTTGAGGGCCAGTGATTCTTTCAAATGCATTTCACTTCTGATACAATAATGAATACCACACTGTTGTGTATGTTAGCTGGTGTTCCTTTACATCTGGGCTAGGCAAATTTACTAAGTCCAAGGGTCATTTCATTCTCTCCCCTGACTCTCAAAGTGTTGCACCAGCAGCCTCAAGACTCCCATGATCCTGACACCTCTAGATTTTATATATATAGATGAAAATAGCCAGTTCACTCCAATGGCGTTGTTGCACCACTCCTGGCATTTTCATATCATACTTTTCTTTAACAAGGTTTCTTTCTGGACCAGGCTTGCACATCTTTCAATACTAGAGTTAGGCTATTTCCACACTACCTTGTTATATTTCTATTATTCCACTTTCAACATCCTATGGAATCCTAGGATTTGCACTTTAGGGAGGGGGATTTAGAATTCTCAACCAGAGAGCTCTTTGGCCTCAGTAAACTACAAACCCCAGAATTCCATAGGATGTTGAAAGCGGAATAATAGCACTATAACAGTCTAGTGCAGAAATGGCCATAGCCAGTATTTCATATATATGAAGAACCAAATGAGGTGGCAAGCAAGAAGACTGACAATATGTTTTTTTTGTGTGTGTGCGTGTATGTTTCTTTTGGACCATTCACAAGGTCGATATAGTGTGTAGTCACACATGTACATTGTCAAGTATGTGTTTCACCACCTTATATGGCTGCCGGATTCTGCTTGGGAACAGAACACAGAAAGGACAAATTTAGGCAAATGCAGCGTGAAATGTGGTGTATGTCTGTGTGTGAGAGTGATTTGAAAAATGGTGAAATCATATTGGTTGCACTTCATACCCTTTGAAATATTTGTAAACATTTTCTATTGATTTTGTTCCAGCTGGTGTAAACTATGCAAATACAATAATTATTATCCATGACCACATACACTGCAGTAGAAACTGAAAATCAGACCCAATTCCAAAATAGAGAGAAAGGGAAAGAATATTGATAGCTTCTTCTGGATGCTTTTTATATTGTTGGTGAACATACACAGACACAAAATCTCTCCTATGAAAAGCTTATAGCAGTAGCATAATGGTATACTGGGATCCAAAGTGATCAAAGTGGAAACTGCTACTCGACTTCTTTTTATAAAGAAGCTTACTGCTATTATTTCTTTGCCAGTAAAATTTATTTTCCATCACTTTTCTGCCAATGTATTTTAAAATAAGCTTGACTGCTATTGTACTTACTATCTGTCACCGACCAAATTATTCACTGTGGTGAATCTGGATTAAATCTGCCAACACTTATCTTCTGTTTGCAACTTTCCATATTTTTTCCTCCTATGGCCAAGACTAAGAAGCCAACAGGGAGAAGAACAAAAGAAAAGTGTAATCCAGCAGCCTGTCACCAAAAGCAGCTGGGGTTTTTTGTTGTCGTTTTTTGAATGTCTAGGAGCTGGATATGAAGAGTACTTCCTCTATTGTTTGCATGTTAGCAGCTGGTACTCTTAGGGCTAACTCAAGGCATTTCAGTATCTGAAGCAAAGGACAAGAAGCCACCCTGCTCCCCTCATTCTACATGCAGAATTTGACTGGACTGGCAATTGAGTCTTACTTCATGCATAGTGAAGGAATTGCATCTTCCACTTCCCTTGAGAGCAGCAAATAACCTTAGGTGGTATATTGGCTATGGAAGCTGTGAAATTCTGGGAACTGTAGGTCAGATAAATAACTTTTCCAAACTGTGTGTGGAACACACACTTCTGGCCTGCAAGGTAGGGAGATAGCCAGGATGCTGGTGGCTTCTCAACACCATCCATTGTGTGAGGGAACTCCTCATGTTTTTTAAAGGTATAGCCAGTCCTTGGTATTCTTCTGTCTTTCCAGCTCAAGATTTCCTTTAGTCATGATGACCATAGCAACTGATACATCATGATTACATTAAATCTATTTTTTAATTGGCTGAGCCAGTAGCCGTCACAAAGCACATGGTAGTTAGCTAGCTAAGCTATATTAACTTTTCTCTCATGGATATATCATCAAATATCTACTACCAAGAATATATATGTATGGAATTCATTTACTGTAGTAGAAAATAGAATGGAAACTGTTGATAGATCTCTTGCAGTTTTTCAGTAGATCAACAAGGTGAGGTTAGAAAAAAATGCTGAGATCCAACTTTTTTTGATAATAAGAATGATAGAATGATGCACATGAGTGTGCATGTGCACAAACACACATTTATACAACTGAAACAAAGAAAGCCTGAAATAACCCAAAGAGATTTTTTTAAAAAATGTGGAAAGACTGTGATCTCATTTCAGTTCTAGTATTCAAAACAAATTCCTAGGCTCAAAATTTAATTGGCTCTGGCTGGTGATCTTGAGATCTTGGGATTCTGTTAAAAAAAGAAAGTAGATCCTCAAAGTCAGCTGTACAATCCTTTCACATTTTATTTTGTAATAATATACTGTCTCCTGTCTAGTTTCCTAACTTTGCTGTATTCACTTTTTGCAAACAAACAAACCCTGTTGGTCTTAATGTTTTAAAATATATTTATCAGTTTATTAGTCTTCTTTCTTCTCTTGCCATTTGGATTTATCACAATTGTAACTTGCATGTGTTCAGCAACATTTCCTTTCATCCACTATTTTTATATTTTAAAGAACATCTTATAACTTCCTTGACTTTACTTGTTAACCCCCCCTGCAAAAAAAAGGAAGGATTTAATTCTGTCTATCTGTTCTCCTCATTTCCTATAATCTCCAAGTGTACTGAAGAGATAAGATCCTTTTGACTTTCTCATTTCTCTTTTTTTTTTTAAAGAAACTTCCTATTTTGGAATTAAATATGATGGTGCTGTGGCTTCTGTGCAACTGCCCATTTATACATATATATGTTGAATTTGACAGCACTGAGGTCTTTGCTCTTGACTGATGCACCATTGTTTATGCTACGTGATCAAATTAGGCATTACTCTACTAGCATAGTTAGTAAAGTGTAACACACATTTACATCAAAATAATAGCATGTAGGAATGAGAAGTTTAATCCAGCTCTCTCCCAGCCATGTTGTTAAGAAAATATCCTTGCTGTAATTAGTCCAAGAAAAAAAAAGTTTTCCCTCCATGCCTATTAACTTTCTAAAACTGTCTAATGAAGTTGCTAATTATGTAGACAGCATAACTTCTCATTTGGGCCTCACAGCAAATCCTTGGCACTATTCTTAGGATTAACTGCATTTCCTCTCTCTACTCAGTTCTACAAAAAACTTTTCCAAGGCACTGTTTTTTTTTCCTCATCTGTAGAGGTTTTGTCACTTTGTCACCACTTGAACTAATGTACATTTTCTTATTCAATGTGACAAAGCAACATTTTATCTCAAATTCCCTTGAATTTTCTATCAGTTAAGTGGAGTTGTGATTAATTTTTTTTCTAGAAGGAATGAAAGGTTTCTTTCCTTAATTTCCATCAGACTCCCAGAAGCAGCAAGGATAAGCACTATATTAAGATTCATGACTTTGCCCATAGAGGAACTGGAGATATGTAAAACTGGAGAAAAGCTCTCATCATGACAAATCTCCTAGACTAAGTTTAGGATTGTAGATCAATCTCTGTGCCAATTTCTCTATTAGCTGCCCCACAGAGATAATGAAAGTTTGCATGCCAATGCATTTGCAATCAAAAAACATGTTGTCTTTAGCACACACACACAAAAAAAGTGTCACTGCCACCTCAAAAGACTATTGAATAAATATGAATGCAAAACAGATTGATTGACCTTGATTTTTCTAAAGTTCCCCAAAGGGTCCATAAGATTTAACAGATGAATGTTAATGTGGCTTGGTTTTCCAAGGAGCAGGTTGAGCATAAGGTAATAAGAGAACATTACTTCATTCATAATTGTCTCATTAATGAAGCCTCCACAAAGAACAAAAGATGATCAATGTATGAATAGATAAGGTGATGGATGGACAGGAATGCTGACCAAAAGAAGCAGGGAGATCATCAACATTATATACTTGTTAGGAATACAGAAGAACATATAAATTATGTTTCTATTCTGAGTCATTGGTTTAGTTTCACAGTGTTGTAAAATAAGGTTAAGTAATAAGGTTATGGAATCGCTCAGACCAACATGGGTCTGATCAGAACCACATCTGAATTAAAATTCAGGGATATGAATTTTCACATCTTCCATTGATTTCCATCAGAAAGACAAAGTGGTCAAACTTTGTTGTCACAGACAAGTTCCTAGAATCTGGTGGTACAGCATCCTGTACAAGAGGCATTAACCCTGAAACAATGGAAACAGGTAAGCCTGGAGATTTTTTTTCAACGTACATAAAAGCATATATATACACAAATATGTACATCATTATTATAATTCTTCTATTCCCCCCCTGCTTCTGTATATCAAAAGTTTCCAGTTGAATCTATCTTCCCTTTATCATATCTTATCAAATACCAATATACTCAATCCACTGACATTTACAGATTTAGCCAAAGCATTACCCTTTTCCATTCTCTTTCAAAATTTTGAACCGTTTTGTTCTTAAGGGAGTTAGCTAGTTTTTTGGTCTCTACTATATCTAACACTTTTATTTTCCATTTATCTAATTGAATATCTGTTTTATCTTTCCAATGTTGTGCATATGTCAGCCGTGCTGCTGTGATCAAATACAATAATATCTTATGTTGTTTTCTAATCTCCTGGTTCTGGCCTAATATATTCAATAAATAAATTTCTAGTACCATTTCAAAATTAACTTTGGAAATTTTTTGAATTTCATCATGAATTCCCTTCCAAAATTTCTTAGCCTTAGAACAAGTTCACCACATATGAAAAGAAGTTCCCACCTTTTCCTCACATTTCCAGCACGTCACATCTCCATTTTTGTTATTTTTTGAAGTCTTTCTCGAGTCATATACCACCTATGTAACATTTTATAATAATTTTCTATTAAAATTAAATTTGGAGTGAATTTTATGTCTGTTTTCCATACTTTTCCCCATGCCTCTAACTCAATTGGATGACCTATATTTTGGGCCCATTTAATCACTGACTCTTTTATTGACTCAGATTCAAAGTTCCTTTTTAATAATAATTTGTAAACCTTCAAGCTTCTTTTGATGTTCTTTCTACAGTTGATCTAGTTCATTTTTTTGTCTTTCAAAACAATATAATTTTTGGTCCATTTTGTACATTTCTTTCAACTGGCACCAAGGAAACCAGTTTAGCTCATGACCTTCAGCTTTTAACTCTTTTATTGATTTCATTTTTGGATTGTTTCTTTCCTATTTTATTATATCTTGATAAGTCAAAAGCTTTCCTTGCTTCTTTGGTGCAATCTTATAAGCTTCTTGAGGGGATGTACAAATTGGAAGTTTTATATAATATTTCTGTTTTATTTGGAGTCAAATCTTTAATAAAGTTTTCCAGATGCAATGATTATTAAAATCTCTGTTCATTACTATTGTATTATAGCATAAGTACCCATGCCATCCAAATCTGTTATCAGTTTCTTCCAGATCTTTTAAAGTAGATTTCTCTAATATAAACCAATCTTTAATCCAATCTAAACAACTTGCATAACAATACATCTTCAAGGACGGCATTTCCAACCCTCCTCGGTCTTATGCATCCTGTAATACTTTAAATCTTATTCTTGGTTTTTTGCCTAACTAAATAAATTTCTGAAGCTCATTTTCCCATTCTTTAAACACTCTTCCATTTCCAATTATTGGTAGATTTTGGAAAAAAAACATAAGTTTTGGTAGTAGAGACATTTTAAAAGCATTAATTCTTCCTAAAAACAATAGGTTTAATTTAGTCCATTTTTGCATGTCCCTTCTAATATCCTTCCATATTCTTTGATAATTATTTCCAAGTAATTCTTGATTTTTCTTTGTAATAGTTATTCCCAAGTATTTAATTTTGTTGGTTAATTGACATTCTGACATTTTTTCCAATTTCATTTGCTGCTTTTTCGTCATCTTCATTGTCATTATTACTATCTTTTCTTTATTGATTCTGTATCCTACCACCTGACCAAATCCTTGTAAGATTTTCAACAATTTTGAGATTGAATCCTTTGGATCTTCTAGAAAGATGATCACATCGTTGGTGAAGGCTCTAATTTTCAGATCTCTTTTCCTAACTCTCATACCTTGTATCTCTGAGTCCTCATTTATCTTATTTAACAAGATTTCCAAAACCACAATAAAAATTAGTGGAGACAGTGGGCATCCTTGTCTCACCCCTTTTGTTATGGGGAAGCTTGCTGATGTGTCCCCATTTATTAACAGTTTTCAAGATTGGTTCTAATAAATTAATCCATTTACAAAAATCCTCCCGTAAGTTATATTCATTCAATATCCGCTATATAAATAACCAAGAGAGATTATCAAAAGCCTTTTCTGCATCATGAAAAATCAATGCAACTTTCTTTCCAGGATTTTTATCATAATACTCGATTACATCAAGTATTGTTCTCACATTATTCCTCATATATCTCTCAGGTAAAAAGCCTGTCTGGCCATCTTATCTTGTAGTACTTTCCTTAGCCATTTTACAAAAACTGACACAAAAAATTTGTAGTCAATGTTCAACAGGGAGATTGGTCAATAATTCTTAACTTCTCTCTTATCTTTCCCCTCTTTTGGTATCAATACTAAATTTGATTCTCCCCAAGATTCCAGCTTTCCCATCAACTTGATTTCTTCTATCATTGCCTGCAATGGTGTTATCAATTCTTTCAAGAATTTCTTGTAATAAAGCGCTGTAAAGCCATCCAGCTCTGGTGCTTTATCAGATTTTAAGGCTTTACCTCTTCCAATTTATTAATTGTTATTGATTTATTCAACTGATTTTGTGCTTCTTTGGATATCTTCCAAGTGTAAGCCTGAAGATTTTGTGCTGGACATTGTTAGTCTGCTTGTATATACATAACATTGGTTAATATGTATATTGCTATTCTACATTATATCTTCAATGTATTTCTGTTGGTTGCACAACAAGATGTACTGTGCAGGGATAACTGACACACAAAGAACAGGCAAACATAAGAGAAAACAGTGTACAGAGAACAAACAAATTAATACAAACTAATACATACCCAAATCAAAGCTATTCTTTAAAAAAAAGGGGGTCAAAATAGAGAGGAGGAGAGAAGGGGTAAGCTAAGTGCCCTTTTTTTTCTTTTTAAAACTGTTGTTAAATCAACATTGAGAACAACAAAGACACTCCTTCAGATGAATAACATAAATAAGGAAAAGTGAAACTTGAGTGAGAAGAGAATGGGAAAGGAAGACTGAGGCAATTTCCACACTCCACTGTTATAACATTATTATTCCACTTTCAACATTACATGGAATCCTGGGATTTGCAGTTTAGGGAGGGGTCTTTCAAATTTTCAGCCAGAGAGCTCTTTGGCCTCAGTAAACTACAAATCCCAGAATTCCACAGGATGTTGAAAGTGAAATAATAGCACTGTAACAGTGTAGTGTGGAAATGCCCTTATGGTAGGGTACTGGCTTGATGAAGAGAGAAGAAATGTGTAGTACAGTAAACACAAAGCTGCCTTCCAACACCCAGAAAGTTTTTTTAATTTTTAATTTAATGAAAGAACTAGCGAAAAACTTAAGAAAACTTGAACCATCTTCTTCTCAAGACACTTTGAAGAATGTTGATTGTATTGTAATTCTAGATAATCAATGGAAAAAAAAATCCCCTTTCTGTCTTCCTACCCTGGTGTTTTCCTACCTTTTGCTATTTTGCAACATTTTTGAGACCCAGTATCTAACACTCTTTTATTGAAGTTTGGTGTATGAATTGCCAGATTAATCTGAATCACTTTGGACTGACATGACCTAATTTGTCCCTCCATCTCAACCAATCCAGTAAAATCTGATCCAAAATGGCTTAATTTGGGAAATCAGGCATATCAACCAAACAGCCCTATTAAGTCTCCTTCTGATTGCTCATTCTCTTAGCTGATTGGTTTCAAACAACCATTGAAACCAAAATGTAGTTGTCAAGGATGTTAATCTTCTCAAATTTTGTTGTCACTGGCAAGTATGAATAAGTTTACCATTGTCTTGCCATTAGCAGAAAGTCATTGAAAACTGTGCAGTATTTGAGAACTGTTAATAGTTTAGGACATATTGATGGGTTATTTTGTGCAGAAAATGGCACTTTCTCTGCAGAATTCCACTCCCAGGCTGATACTGAATTCCAGTTTGGGAACATCATTTGCAGAGGGATCAGGAAAGTGGCTTCACATTCTGTCATGCAGCATATCAACAAGAAATCAAGGTTATTTAAGCCTGGTCCATGGTCCCCTCCTCCCACACCCTGATTTTGTTCAAGATTACCTGGTTGTTCTAGGATGCTAAGTAGGATGCTAAGTTTTTGGCTCATTTGTGTTTTGCACTTCCTTCCTGCCCTATTCTACACAGGTTAATCAGCAGTTCACTTGAATCAAACAGTACCCATAAAATGGAATCAAAGTTATAATTGTGCACTGCAAATGCTCCGAATTTCCCTGACATTTTTAATTACTTCCTTAGTAACTAATTTTGAAATGTGTGGACAGAAATTTTAAAAATTATGTTAAATGTTTATTTAAATATGGGCTTCTGTGCAGATTTTTAAAAGTCAGATCAGTGTGGAAATGTGGGGGAACAGACTAACAGATGAAAGCAGAAGTGAATTTGATCAACAATAAACTCATTTATCCCTACCTCATGGGATATAAAAAAGGAAAATATGTGATTGCATATAACTAATTGAACCTGTTTATTCATTTCCCATTTTGGGTTCTGAGTCTCTTCATCTGCCTCTTCTGAAAAAAGTACAAAGCCAAAGTACGGCAAAGAAACTTCAAAGTCATTACTAATCAAATGATTAGAAAACTACTTCAGCAGGCAAGTAGAATATTAAACGAAAGAGGAGATAGATATGACAGGAAGCTGAAAGCTCTTCCTTTACACAATCAAAGTTTCTGAAGTCTCTGGATAGTGGATTTCTGACCAGTGAAAGAACCACACTAGAACTTGACAGGTCATTCATTATAATAGAATAGTCTATTAACGTGTCTCCTTTTCCCAAGGTTACTGAATGAGTAAGTGAATGAACAAACCCTTAGACCTTCCTGTGTGGAAATGGGAAAAATAGCACTGAGGATCTCTATTTAATAAGGTTTTTGTATTAAAAATTACCACCCTGTCTTTCATCAGTATGGTCTACAAGGCGGCTTACAAATCATCATTTATAAGAGTACTATAATAAGAATCAACTTTTGACTATAGAAGCTGCACTGCTTCTCCTCGTGAGGTGAATGAACTGTCTGGGTTAAGAGAAAAGTCTTCTTACTTTGTCTTCAAATGTTAGTAAGTTTCACCAGGTGCCCATGTGAGTAGATATTGGAAGGGAGTTCCACTTTTGAAACACCCCTGCCCCTGGGGATTGCTTGGAGTACAGATATGTAAGAAATCCATGCCCAAGTCTGACGAACTTGTCTTGGTCTGCCCTTGTTAGAATGTCCACAGGGCAGACACTATTCATCGTCTGGAATCATCATTTTTGACAAACAGTGGTAGTCACATATGAAGAGAATTTTCACATGGAATTAATGAGGGGAAATCATACAGTTCATATGTGCACAAAGGTGATAATCTTTTTGGAGCACTAAGCACAAAAAGAGTTCCACAAACAGTTGTACTTCTCCAGAGCCTGAAAAAAGTCTCATCTCTAGCACAGCCAATCATAATGCAAACACACACAGCTCCCTTTTCTCCCTTTTGAGTGGATGGGTACAGAAGTAATTGAACATTGAATAGTAGGTGAATTCTGAAAATACATTCAAAGCCCAGGACAAACTGAATTTATGACTGGAAAAATTCATTATAGGTTGGCATGAACTGAATTAAAGAAAGGGAGCTAAAATTATGAGAGAAATTGAAAAGGACAAATGTTTCCATCCTTGACCACCAAGTGCAGGTCACTGCTGGAATATTTGTGCAGGACTGCATTGCAATTTGCACACCCAATCAGAATAAAAAGACAGACAGACACACACATATATATGTACATATATATATATGTACAAACTATTGACCAGCTAATTCTGATCTGCATCGTTCTTTCTTATTTTAGTATAGTTCTCTGTATCCAATATCATCATCGTCAACAACATCATCATTATTTATTTATTTATATAGTACCATCCCTGTACATGGCACTTTAAACAACAAAAGAGTTCTATGCTCTCAGGCTTATAATCTAATTAATATATGACATGAAAGAAAAAGGGAGTGGCAGTGTTGGAGGGGATTAAGTCCATCAGATATTTTCTCTCTCCTCTGAGGACAGGAGAGTGGCAATTGAAATGGAAGAAGGGCCTTTCATCTGCTTCTGGGCCTAGACATGATAGAACAGTACTTGTCTCTTCATCATGTCTTGTCATGATGCCACACAGTGGAAGTGAGCAAGAGTGGTGTAGCAACATCAACAGCTCCTTGAGGTTACAACACCGGAACTAAATGTCAATAGTTTATAAGTAGATTTACAGGACTTGGCGTTACCTCCTCATCAGAGTTATTTTGAATTTGGAAGGAGAAAATTGCCTGCTGACAGACAATTGTAGAGAAGCCTAAATTGGCTTCTTTTGATTGTCGTCAGCCTTGCTTATAGCCATAAACCTGTACAGATATCTCTATGTGAATTCCTAGAAGGACATGCTGCTATCAATGTTTTTGTTAATTTTGTTATTTCTATAAACTGAAATGCACGTGATTGCCCTATGCAGTCAACTGTGTTTGTAATACCAGTTCATTCAGCACTATGTTCATCCAGACAATTAGAGATATTAATGGCCTGAGGAAGAAAAGCATGGAAAAATTTCCAGAATACCACTTAAATTGGATTTGGCTCTTTTATGAGCAATGAAGTGAATCTAGCCAAGATGTTATAGGAAAACCCAAACGAACATGCCAAAGGGCCCTTCCACACCACACTGTTATAGTGCTATTATTCCACTTTCAACATCCTACGGAATCCTGGGGTTTGTAGTTTAGCGAGAGGCATTTAGAATTTTCAGCCAGAGAGCTCTTTGGTTTCACTATAACAGTGTAGTGTAGAAAGACCCCAAAGTAATCAGTTGTGACCATAAAGAGGAGAGACATTAAAATGGTGGTTTTGATATGGGAAAAAAATGTCACAAGTTAACTCAGAACTCAGGTTCTGATCAGGCTTACTCAAAACCAGTTCCACTGGCTTCACTGGAAGTCAGTATCTTGTATACGTATATGCAGGTGCAGCCTGTAGTGATATCCTATACAGACTCCAGCCACCCAGTTGTATTTCACGCAGACTAAAATCCCAAATAAGTGCATAGAATTTTCACCTGTAATCAAGTTAACTGGTAGAAAAATTAACACAAAGTCTTTTGCTTGATTCATTGGTGAGGAACAGTTTCAATTATTGACAATCTGACCTAAGGATATTCTGTTCTATTTTTTTTTAGTTTTCAGCTGTTTCAGGTTTTTTTGAGTTTCAGTTAAAAAGGAATGACAAAGAAAATATTAAAGAAGGCCTTTCCTTCTACTTTCTGTCATGAAAGCCTTCCAAATGAATGTTAGGTCATTCAGAATTTGAGAAAATTGCTTGCATTAGAATCCAGGCTGCATTACCAAGAGGGAGGCAGAGAGTCTGAATCCAATTTTAAAAGCAAATACCAGATCAAATATATCATTAAGTCTGCAATCCTATATCCTCTTTTCTGGGAGTAAGCCCCATTTTGCTGAATGGGACTTATACCTGAGTAGATAAGTACAGAATTGTGCTGTAATAAAGTTCATATGCTTACTGTGCAATCAAAGCAACCTACTTTTTTTTTTTTTATCATTTTGAAGAGAACTACAACAAAATATGAGGGTCACATAAAAAGTATGAGTAACATCTTTATCAATTAAACTTGGTGATTGTTTTTCCCATTACTTGCTAACATTACATCTCAGGCTGTGAATCGAGACAATTCATAAATACAAATAGCATGGCAAGATTGCCTTGACTGTTTCAGTCAGATTCAATCAGATTCAAACAGGTACTGCAGCAATACCAAAAAAGATATTAAAGGCAGTTATATGTGTATGTATAATGAAAGTTTTAATAGATGTGGATACAGAGTTGTTTCTGGAAAAAGAATAACAAGAAGCTACTTTGAGGCTGAATCTAATATGCCATTTAAAGTGTTTTGACAGAAATGGATGTGCCAGGTTTTGTGTATTTTTTTCTTAAAAGTTTAAGACTTCTTTGTTGTTTTCTATTCAGCTGTCATCAAAGTCATAGAAATGTGCAGTAGGATAGGGGAATGATGGATGTGGAACATAAAAGACAGAATTACTTGAAGATCTAGAATTTTCCTATGCTGCCCCTTCCACGGTTCCAGAGATTCCACCAAAACATTTAACAGCTATGCTTTTAGGTGTGAGAACTGGGAAAGAGCATTCAGCTTTGGATCAGTTCAGTATTAGATTAGCTCAATAACCTTTCTTTAAAGCACTTGATTGGAAAGCTCTGTTAAAACTGAGTCTGTATGATAAGCCAATGGTAAAATCAGATATCTTTCTCTTTCCAAACTTATCCCCATCCTGGTGTTTTTGCATATAATTAGAGCTTAGGATTCACTAATGACATTTCCTTCCCATGTTCCTGTGAGATAAGAGGCTATGCTGATAGCAGCAGTGCTGCTGGGAGGGTCAGACAGGATTTTGTTTCCAATTTTTCTATGGCAGGAAATCAACTCATATGAAATGTGGCACTGGAGGAGAGTTTTGCGAGTACCACACACTGCTAAAAAAGGACAAATCAATAAGTATTAGAGCAAATCAAGCCTTAACTCTCCCTAGAAGCCAAGAGGACTAAGCTGAGACTGTTGTACTTTGGACACATCATAAAAAGACATGACTCACTAGAAAAGGCAATACAGTCAGCCCTCCACTGGATGAGAAATGAAGGGCCACTGTGAAAGTGGAAAAACATTAACTCATAAAAGGACGCGGACTGGTGGGGTCCCCAGGTATGGGTGGCATGCATTCCTCACTTGCTCACTCACTCGCACAGGTGTAAGGGAGGAAAGGGATGGGGTGAGAAGAAGGCACCAATCCCAGGTGTTATCCCCCATACACCTTCCCTTCTCCCATCTGATTCCTTTCCCCCTTCCACCCTACCTGAATGAATGAATCAATGGTCATGCATAACCTTCTCCTATGGCATCCCCTTCCCTCTCCTGCCCAAATGCATGAGTTGAATGCACATGTGTACCTTCCTCCTGTCCCATCCCCTTCCCCTTCTCCCACCCTTGCGAGTGACCAAGTGAGAGAACACACATGCACACCCTCTCCCTTTCTCATCCCATTCCCCCGTCCTGCCCATACATGTGAGAAGTGAGGGAATACGCTTGTTCTCTCTTTCCTCCTGTCTCATCCCCCTTCCTCTCCTGCCTATATGACTGCCTGAACACATGCACACACCATCTCCCATCCCACCTCCTTCCTCTAGTAATCCACAAATAATCAAATCCATGAATGCTTAACCTGCAAATGTGGAAGGCTGACTGTAATGCACAGTAAAGTAGAAGGCAGTGGGCTGGGGGAAGGAAGACTGAATTACAGTTGGATAGACTCAATTAAAGAAGCCACAATCCTGAGTATGCAAGATCTGAGAATGACTTCTAATGCTA
Organism: Ctenosaura bakeri; assembly: GCA_948474755.1. NCBI lineage: Eukaryota > Metazoa > Chordata > Lepidosauria > Squamata > Iguanidae > Ctenosaura > Ctenosaura bakeri. The sequence goes on along the minus strand of CAOLHI010000044.1, from coordinate 1,020,069 downwards.
GGGTGACCCTCATTCATTAGGTTGCCTTAAGTAAAGATTGGTTTAACAATAGTGAACAACTAAATGACAGGCAAATACTTTTCCCTCATTTTGTCCTCATTATTTAGCTTTTCCCATTCTTATTTAGTTCTTTTTCTCAAAAAAAATGGAAAGGAAAGGAATCTATAAAAGAAAGGAATGGTCTAACTTCTGGATTGGCAAAGTTGAAATCTCCTTAGTAAGGACCCAAACATTTTTGCCTTTTAAAAATAATGCAGAAATGTTGCTTGTCATGCAAATTGTTTTCATGTTGTTATCAACTGTTGTGTTACTTTATAATAGAAGCATTGCTATGTCCTTGTGACCACCTAAACCTCACCACCAGTAACACCCCTCCCTAAACTGCAAACCCCAGGATTCCATAGGATGTTGGAAGTGGAATCGTGGAAAGTATGACTATGAGTCAAATGTTATCCTTTAAGGCATAAATAGTCTTCTTATGTTTTAATTATTAAAAGAACTTGCTTACGTATTATGGGACAAAACACAGCCATAGGTAACTAGAAGACAACGCTGTTTGTAACTTGTTTAAACTGTGTGTGGATGATTCAACTCTTTGAAGTCCCAGCAGCTGAGAGGGTGTTTTTAATGATCTGTTGCCCTGACCTTTCTAACAGAGAGATTTATTGGCAAGATCCAAAGAGCCTTTAAAAAGAGATTAAATAGCTCAGAACCAACATTAACTACGAATTGGAGCTAATAAGAATGAAAATGCAATACATACTGCTTTGGAAATTCTAACTGAAGTCTCTGTGTTCAACACGCTACAGATGACTGAACTGCCTCCATAATAGGAAGTGAAAGACAAATAAATTCAACCACAACAGTGAGAAATGCACTTCTGCAGCTGCAGAATTATAAATGTGCAGGGTCTCTGCTGATAATTGGGAAAGGTGAATACTAGAACCATTTTTTAAACAAAATAAAAGATAAGTCTGCATCTTAGTAAAATAAAGATCTTGCATTATGAGAGGCATATGGCACTTTCCCCAGTTCCCCATATTATTTTGCTAGGCTCTCATGCTGCAAAGTGTGTTCAAAAGGAAATGACTGCTTGCTGAAAGGTGAATCGAGCTCAGTGTTATGTGTCAGTTGAAGAAGGCCCCCTTCTTTTACATATCGACAGACTTTGTTACTCTCCAGCCATTAAGACAGGTCCCTGATTAACCAGCTGAATGAAACAATAAACCATTACAAAAATCACAAATGATAGAGCAACTTGCATACAGCAATAATGTCCACATTATTCCTGAAAAATTCATATCTTCTTTCTGTGCACCATCATCTTTGCACTGCTTTTTGTTAACCAACTACTAGTTCCTGAAATCTCCATCCTCTTTGTCCCTTATGCACATTATAATTCACAGTGATGCATAACAAAATCAAGACGTATCAATACTAAAATCCATATTAATATCAACGCATTCCTTGGGTCAACCAAAAAAGCACAACAATACAAACTTTTCAAAATTCCAGAACAAGAAGATGCCATAGATAGAGAAGAGGGACTTTGACTTGGACCATTTCCCTGTTCTAGAGCTATTATTCCACTTTCAACATCCTATGAATGTCTGAGCCCCCCCCCGCCTTAACTGCAAACCCCAGGATTCCATAGGATGTTGAAAGTGGAATAATAGCACTAGAACAGTCTACTGCAGAAATGCCCTTGGTGTTGAAGTCATGTTTCCTGCACATTCTCCCTCACACGTCATAGTGCCACTATAACTTCAACATTATTGTTTTTTCTCCACTTCCTATCTTCTTCTTTTTGTTATCATCTCACCTTATAAAGCATCCTAGAGATATGGAAAGCTTCCAGGAATTCTTGTGCACTTTTGGTTGATGCAATAAAGGTTTTACATGTATGTGGATTTTGCAGTTTCTCTTGTGTCTACCCCACTACTCTATCTAAGCAAGTACCAGCATTTTTAATCGATCACTTAAATATCCCTTCCCTATATTTCTCTTTCTTCTGCTCCACATAAGGAGTCCAAGTATTCCATTTCTGACTGTGGTTATCTTAGATTACTATAATTATATAGTCAACTATGTGCTTGCTATAAGGAGATATAGAGGCTAGATGGGATGTGAAATGTTGGCTAGTTCAGGCCATTACAGTAGAATCAAGGTTACAGGCACGAAAAAGGAACAGGCAGTTAAACACATAGTAAAGAAATTCAAACCAGTCTTAAGAAAAAAATTCACAAAATAGATTCTGACTTCCCTACCATCAGACTCTTGCTTCCTTTTTCAAGGCTTCTAGGAGGTGAGAACAATAAGGCTGGTGCAATGAAGTGTGCTTTGTTAAGAACCCGCAAGAAAAGAGCAATGAACAATTTGAAAATAAAGATACACCATAGGGTCCAAGTGCTACATAGGAAGCACTAAATGGGTCCCCTGTACTTCACCATGCTTCCGTGTTCTTTCACGGACCAACTTAGGGTCAGAAATATCCCCCTATTTATTTTCCCTTACAAGCGAAGACAGACTACGATCACACCAGAAGGGTACAGGAAGGCTATCTGGTGTTCATTTTACACTTTTCATAATTGTGTCATAATGATGCTATTTACTTAATTGCACTGACTTTTTTCAGTATGAAATTAGTTTATTCATTAATCTAGTTTTGTTTTGTGCTGTTCTGTTTTCAGCATTTATTATATTTTATTCTTCATATGTTATTTTTGCAACACATCTCTTTCGTAGTCTTTTAGTCTCTTTTCCATGGCTTTTATTCCCAGGTAAGTGGATATAGGACTGTGGCCTCAATGGTTTTCTACAAAATCTACTGTTATAAGTGATGACTGAAACAACAGATGAAAGGTAAAACAGGATGTGTGATATTATAATCATATTTTATTATACATATTTATTATACATTTTATTATACACACATACAAGGTTTTCAAAAATCTGTTCCAAGTAATATTTTGTGAGATCATATTAAGAGGAAAATTATTTGGTTTTCCAACTATATTAAATGTGAATCTTCTTCCATTTTACTCCCTATTATCTTTTTTCCCAACTTTCACAAGGAACATCTTATTCAGTTTAAATAGTACTACACACATGTGCAACCCTATAAGCAATGTTGGAAAAAAAATATTCTTCAGCTTATCTACTGAAATGTTTGCCCATAATTTCCTAAAAATAAATGTAGACACTACTGTATGCTTCAGATTTTTGTAGCTCCCAAACTGAATTGGTTTGATTCAGATAGATTGAGTAGATTCTCAATCAAATTAGGGCTGCTTCAGTGCAGAAGCTTTATGACCTGACCTGAGTTTGAAGATCTTAGAAGCAGGGCTTTCTCTCAGTCCCATCACCATCTGAGGCCCATCTGGTGAGGACATAGAAGAGGGTCTCCCAAGCTGTGGAACTCTCTTCCATGGGAGGTCCACTTAGTCCCTTCTCTGCTCTATTTTCAATGGCAAACGAAGATTTATTTATTTTTCTTATAAATTTAGGCAGGTCTTTGACTTTTAATCATACAGCAGTAGAGTGTTTAAAAGTGATGTGCTCTGGTTTTTATTATTGTGCTAAAAAGTATTTGCTTATGGACAGAAGGAATACAAAAAGGAGCCAATTTCTTTTAAAAAAACACAACTATTAAAAGGTGTCCTCCCTCCCTGCCCCCCCTCCCAGGGAAGGTTATGAGAGTTTTTAAAATATCTTTGAATGATTTTTCACACTTCTGGACTTTTTATATTGGGGAAAAAACTTGGGTTTATGCAAAACAATATTTGGTGGAGAAAGAAGTATATTTTACACATAACATACCCATAAAGGAGCCAGCATAGTGAAGTGGTTTGAATGTTGGAAAAATCCCTGTTTGGCCATGGAAACCCAATGGCTAACCTTGGGCATGTAACTGCGCTCAGCCTTGAGGGGAGACCCAGGCAAATCCCATCTGGATAAATCTCACCAAGAAAACCCTGGGATAGCTTCACCTTAGGGTTGCCATAAGTCTGAATCAGCTTGAAGGCATAGTAGAGCAATAATGCTCATGGAAGTTTTTTAAGAAAAACAATGCGTAAATATTTCTTTTCTCAAATGGGTAGGGGGGAAGCTAATGACAGTTGACCATTTCTTTTATGAGGCATTTTAGAATATGGAGACACTCTTTCTTACTGAGAATGAGAATATTCAGGAGTATTCTGTGTATCCCAAAGAGGAATGCAGAGATTTAAACAGTGTGTCTTCAAAAACTGAAACTGAAACGTTTATTCCCAAGCTCTTGTTTTTAACTGCCATCAGGTTCTCTCTGATTTATGGCTACTCTATGAACAAGAGATCTCCAGGTCATCCTGTCCTCAACTGCCCAGCTCAGGTCTTGTTGATTCAGGGATGTGTCTTCCTTGATTGAGTCTATCCACTGGTAGTTCAGTCTTCCTCTTTTCCTACTGCCTTCTACCTTTCCAAGCACTGTTGTCTTTTCTAATGAATCATATGTTCTCATTATGTGGTCAAAGTTTGACAGCCTCAGTTCAATCAGCTTGGTTTTCAGAGAGAGTTCAGCCTTGATAGGACCCATTTATTTCTCTTTTTGACAGTCTGTGGTATCTGTACAACTCTTCTCCAGCACCACATTTCACATGAGTTGATTTTCTTCTGATCAGCTATCTTCATTGTCCAGCTTTTACAACTAGTTTTCAAGATGCAGAACACTAAAACCAGGTGCAAAGATCCCACTGTGGTCTAATTTACTGAAGCTCCAGGTCAAAATCTTTTAAAAGCTGGAGTATAGTAGTAGACAAAATATGAAATTTTTGTAACATTTCATATCCCCTGCCATGGGAGCAGTAGGTGATATACTATCAGACAAAGGGAAAAACTAAGTTGAAAAAAATGCTTTATTTGATTGGTTGATTGATCAGTTCAAACTTATTTCAGGCACAGGGAAGGAAGGAGGAGGAAGGAAGGAAGGAAGGAAGGAAGGAAGGAAGGAAGGAAGGAAGGAAGGAAGATTACAAAGTAAAGCATTATAAATTAAAAGATGAAGATAAGATAAAATACAATTCTCAGATTTTTTGTAAGGTTGATGTAATAAAAGTTAATTGAATATCACAATAAAAGGGGCAATTCAGTAAGATATGACTCCTTGCTTCACAAGGATATAAGTGCTCTTGTTAAGGGGTCCTCTGTATCTTCCCTCCAGGACTGCTGATGATAAAACATTGAATCTAGCTAAAGTAAATGCTATCCTAAATTTGGGAATAGTACATTCTTCTAAGTAATTGATGGGCTTATGGTTTATGTGTTATCTAAGAAACACTTGTTGCTAATAACTACTTTAGTCTTTAAGAGCTATTTTTTGCAAAATAATATTTGCTTTGTGTTGGATCCAGACACACTGAAAATCAGTGAGGTGCAATTTAGACTAACTTATGGTCCATTGATTGCAATGGGTCTACTCTTACCAAGACTATATCAGGATCCAGCTCAATGTATTCATGTGGAATACTTCCTTCCTTTTTTCATTTCTTTTAAGCTAAGAGCTAGAAGTTGGAGGCTGAGTAATACTTTCTGTTTTATTGGTTTCAGTGGATTAAAGATCTACTGAATATATTATGGTTAATCTTTTCAAGTACTTTCCTTGCTTGAGAGGGTTTTAATAGTTATGTCATTTATTTTGGTTTTCCTATAACCCTTGGAACTCAAAATGCAAATGTGAAGACACCCCGTAGACTGATTGTATCTACCCAGATTTGTAGTGCTTGTTCCAAGATATCAAAGAGTCTCTTGTTGCTATTATTTTTTTTTAGAAGGAAAGGTAATCAAATTACTTGCAAAGAATCCTAACCTGACCCTAATTACTATAATGTCGTAATTAGAGGAAGGTCCTCCATGTCGCCATATTTTAGTGTGTGTCAGTATTTCTACATTCAAGAACTTACAGTTTTATCATAAATAAATTATACCACAGGCTGGTGAATAATAAGACTGCGGAAGATAATTGATGTCAGACAGTTTGGTCTTTCTCCTTTAGCTACACAGTGCACACAGCAATTACAGGGTTTTTGTTGTTGTTGTTGTTGCTGTTGTTTTTTGCAAATCTTATAAATCACTTGCAATTGATGAAATAAACACACATTAAATCAAAGAACTCTGAACTATTCCAATAAATTGCCTTTCATTCTTTTTTTTTTTAAAGGTCGTTTGTTTGACTGAGCTGACAACAATCCTGCTTTGTTGTTCTTGTTGTTGTTAGGCTGTGGAATGATAGTGTCTTCTTTCTTTGTTTTCTTTGGCTTCTATAGCCAATTATTTCAGCACATAACTTGTGTCTCAATGTGCCTGGATTTTGATAAATCTCACCATGAGTTTAAATGCACTATTGAATGAGTGTTCCAATTCATGAACATTTCTTTTAACTAAGGTAGATACAAAATAATGTTTCTCAGATGCCAAGTCTCTTACATCTCCATGGAGTACATTGAGCTCTGGAATGAGGAGATGCTTCCTTTCATATTACAAGAGCCTTCTATCCTGACCACCTTTCATAACCACAGAACTGTTGAATGAATTGAACAGAAAAGGGTTTTAGAATAGCAGTGCTGAAACTTCTCCGCTTTGAGGACTTCTTGGATTCAGAACAGATTTTTTTTTAGATGAAATGGGGGTTCATTTTATGCTGCCCAAGTTGATATATGCAGCAGAATCTTCAATGACCATACATTTGTCCAGTTTCAGCAGTAAACTGTGGATACAGCTCCCATTGTAGGTATGTTAGACCCTTTCAAATAACTATTTTTCTCATGGAATACCAATATCAATTCTGTTTTTCAAATTCTGGAAGTCCCATTCTTGGATTGTGGTATCTGCTCTACAAATCCCACCATGTTCCTAGCATCTGTATGGGATGGGACAACAAGTGGAAGTGTGATCAAAACTTGTGCATGCACTCAGTCTACAGCTGGAATCTTCAGCCCTCTAGAAGTTTTATTCTACAGTTCCCATCAGCATAGACAACGGTAATAGGTGGTGGAAGTTTCAGTCCAAAACGTTTGGAAGGCAAGATGTTTTCCATCCTTGTATTAAGAATTAGCCCCATTCAAGGTAGGTCAATGTATCTCCATCCCCTCCTGCCTAAGGGGCTGGACCAACTCTGGTTTGCAGATCTATCCTTCTTAACGAAATCCAAGACACAAAGGGTAGTGGATTTTATTGTCACCAGTGATAAGTTGCACAAATATAGTAGTGCAATCTGCATGCCTAGCCAGCTGACACTAAAATACAAGAACTACTTAACAAAGTAAAAATATATTGGGTCTATAAATTAAAATAATAAGGCAACCTTAAATGTCATGCCACCCATCTTCTTGCCCCTCTTTTCCAGGCCTCAGTTAGGAGAGTGATTCCTCTTCCACCCCTTCTGCCTCAAACTTCTCAATAATTTGGAAGCTCCATCCTCACATCCATCTGAGCCTTTCTACCCTCTCCTTATCTAGGGCTCCTACCCCCAGATCCTCTCAGCAGGGTATCATCTTCCCTTCTGCCATCTCTCTTGGGAGTCCAAGTGTTTCAGCTATCCTTCTGCATCTCTAAGCCTCCCTCCCATTCTCCTTTTATTCCTAGCTCTACACTGCTCACAGCTGCCTGTCCCACCAACCCTCTTTCTTTCGGTCTGTTTAATACCAAACCAACTGTCCCTGCCTTCTCCCATTGTGACCTTCAATATCTTATTCCTCCAACCCTCTTCCCCTTTCTTCCCTTCGTTTCAGGTTTTCTTCCTTTTGCATCTGTCCTCCTCCTCCTCCTCCTCCTCCTCCTCCTCCTCCTCCCCCTCTTCCTCCTCTTCCTCCTCTCTCTCTCTCTCCCCTGTCCCCCCTCTCACTCCATTCCACCTTCTTGCTCTCCTTTCCCTCTATCTTCTTCTTCCTCACTTCCTGCTTTTTTCTTGTCCCCTTTTGAACTCCCTGCTGCTCTTGTTTATTCCACTTCCTTCCTTCATTTCCTCAGCTGCTCTGCTTCACAGTACAGTCACTTTGGCTGTGACCACACTGCTATCTTCTCCCCTTTTCTGTCCCATTGTTTCTCCCCATTGTTGTCAGCATTCTCAAGGACTAAAAGTTAAGTCAGGGGAATGGGGCCTGCCTGAGGAAGCACCCCACTACCCCCATTGGTGTGCCACACTCAACATTTCTGATCCTTTAGCTTATAATGCCAACCCTTTTCACACTACCAATATCTGTGAATATTAAATACATGTGAGGACAATCAAGCTCTATAAAGTCCTATTCATCTCAATATCAGTTGAATATCCCCACATATACAAGGGCATATGAAAAGACCCTTTACATATGTTAAAATAAATATAAGGAGACTAGGACTGACTGCTGCCACCACTAGCCCACAGTTAAAGAATATGGATACTGAATATTATATAGTAAAAGATCACACATGCTCAGCAGGTCTCTTGCATCACAGCCGGGACCACATAAGAGTTGCAATGTGTCCAGCAGGGAAGAAAAATATAATCTATAACAAAAGAGAAGAAAGTATATCCCTTTCTACTTTTTGTTTATGTATGAGGTTTGTGTTTATTTTAAAATCCAGTGCTAGTCCCTCCTAGGTCCCATAGATTCTACCAAAGCACAGTTAACAATACTGTGCTGGGAATGGAAAGCTAGCTCAACCATATATTACAACAAGTTCCACTCCAACAAATTTATACCTTGACTTTTCCCCAAGACTGGGACACTGTTTTCCCCTTCCTAGTGTTTTTCCTGTAGGGAATTTAGAAATGTCCAGGATTGTTCAGACATCAGTCTGCTTTGGAAGTGCTCTGCATTGATGTGGATGTGTAAAACTATCCAGCTTAGTTCTAGATTAAGTCTTTTTTCCCCCTTGAATCCAAACATACTCTCAGTCAAAATTTTCCTAGGTTCTCTCCTGATCAAAATGTTATGTGTTTACTATGAATTTTCACATTAGTGAGCCCTGTAAAGAACAGCATGGATTTTTACTCACATTGCAGAATACTAAAGGATTTGCAATCATTAGCAAGCAATTGTACTATAGGGTTAAGCTACAACTATAATTATATGCATTTGGATTCTGATGCAACTTCAGCCTCCTTCTTGTCAAAAACTTGGTGATGATACTGTACATGTTTTTTTTTAAAAAAAATTGAACTACAGACATCATACTGACTGACTCTTCTACACAGAATTCAGCAACAATCAATGTCAGTTAGAATCTTCTATGCATTGCAGTGCTACATAACCATGGTAGTTTATAAGTACCCAGTAGGATTCTGGCCATCCTTCAGATGGGATCTTTGGAAAACTGCAGTACCAGGTGCAATATTTTCAGTCTATAGGATGATGATGATGATGATGATGATGATGATGATGACAACTTCAAATTCTGAATCCCTTAATAGTTAACACCCTGAAAGAGCTATGATGATTATTTGTTAAAAAAAACAACAACCAAATATAATAATTCATTTATATACTTGTTTGTGGAGAGAAAGTTATGACAGTCCTTATAACTGTGTGTTTACTAGGTTTACATTTCATTCCTCACCTCTTTAGGAACGATTAGTGGGTTCTTTTCACAATTGTGAGCAAATTGCCTTCAGCCTTTCTGTTGAGTAGCATACTGCCCCCAAGGACCTTTCCTCAGATCCACACTCCTGTCTCATAGGACCCTTGTGAGTGTGTATATTCTAATGATATTCAAAAAGAATGGTAGATAGAAATCGAATAATATTTTGAAGGTAATACAAACTTAAGGCATTAATAGAGATATGATTCTTCTCACTCTCTAGGGTGCAGACATTTAGTTACAACATGTGATAGCAATTCACTTTTTCTGCAAAGTGTGCTACTACCATTACAGATGCTGCTGCTGCTATTTTCTGTATTATAACTAATTCTGTTTTAACATCAGCTCCTGTTCCCAGGCAATACAAATGTTATCACTTTCTCCAGATTCTTCTCTCTTCACTTTCTCACTCTAGCACATCCTCAAACCAACTGGCTATCTAACCAATTCTTGAACCAACTGACTCTTTGAACTCTCTCACTGTGTGTCATTTAACTGTTTCTCACTGTGTCCAGGCATTGTGTTTAGGGTACCTCCAGGCCTACAGTCACGCCTCCCTATGTAAAATATGTTTTAGTAATAGTCTCCAGAAGCATATAAAAGGTCCTCCCTCCATCCCAACTGCCACTGCCCTTGGAGAGAGAGATGAAGCAGCAGTCACAACTCCATCATGCCTAGACCTAGAAGCAGAAGTAGAATTAATCCCCTCCCACTCTGCCCTCCCTTTTCCTTTTGTGTCACGTCTTAATTAGATTGTACAACAGGGAACTGTTTTGTTGTTCTTCTACCTGTAAAACGCCATACACATTGATGGTGCTAAAGAAAGAAAGAAAGAATCATATTTACTTGTCACTGAAGCTACAATTATAGCTGGAATTCACTTAGTTAAGAAGCATTATTGTGGGGAATGGTAGGAGGAGGTATCCCATGCCAGACTCCAGCCAAGGTTTACAGATTTCTAAAGAGAGACTTTTATAACCAGCAGCCACAAGCAAAGTTTATAGAAGTTTGTTAGCCAGTTCCTGATCATTGTTTTTGCAGTCCAAGTCCACAGTAAATTCAGAGTGACAGTCCAGTAGTGAAGTCCATACCCAAGGCGAGGGTCAAGGTTTCCAGGAACACAAGCAAGGGATCCAAATGTGAGGCGTATTGCTTCCACTGATAAGATCAGTTGTCTGCAATTGTTTCTTCCTACTCCCTTCCCTGTAGATATAGGTTAACAGCCTCCCTCAGCTGTTTGCCTAACTGATGCATCTTTACTATATAAATCCTCCGGGTCTTTTGGGCTCTCTTTTTCTTTTTCACTTACATTGGCTGCTGTAAGTATTGTCCATTTCAATCTCTCTGTGTTATGGCTGTTGGGAACAGTCCTCTCTGGGTCTGTGATGGGGCATGACAGAAGGATACTGGAAAATCTGGGTCCAAATCCAGTTCCCTGAGGGCATCAGATTCTTCCCCCTTTACCAAAAGTATGAAATGTGAATGTGAGAATAAATGCTGCAACAAGATAATTTTCTGATGGTCCATTATAAGGAATAAAAGGATTGTAGTATGCCTTCCTCAGAGGAAGCTTATTTTGAGGACTCCCACTTTCCAGATAATAAAACAATGTAGTCATCATCACTTTTAATTACATTTGATATTTTAGCTTTTTAAAATCCCAGGTTGGGTTATAATTCAACTTGAGTTGCCCATTCATTGCAAAATCAAACTGAATCTGGATCTTCTGATATATAACCTCATCTATTCATTCAAGATAAGTCACTGATGTTATGTTTAACATGCCTACACCTTAAGAAAAAATGAGTCCAGCAAAGAAGCAGTAAAGATCAGAGGAGAAAAAAGTAATTTCCTTTCAAATCTTCACTTACTAAGGCTGCAATGTTTCTTGTGCCAAAATGGGTCTACACCTTTTCAATTCAAATAATTCCAGTTCCTCAGGCTAAGTAATTTTCAAGTAGACATAAAGACATTTTAAAAAGAACCTAAAGCCACCTGTGGCACATAAATAGGAATTTAACGTCTCCAGCTTGGAAGAAAAATTATATGACCTAACCCAACATAGACAAACCTAAATAGATTTCATTGGCAATGATGTGACACTCAATATTGTACAACCATTCTAATGGTGGTTTTTTTAAAAAAAAAAATCATATGTACAGGACAAGAAAATCATGTTCTAACTTAAGGGGGAGGGGGAGGAGTGCCTAAGACTGTACTGAGGACTCAAAGGCCCTTTTCTATCTGATTCATTTCTACTGCACACCATACTGTGTTTTGTGTTTCAGCGTTAAGGTCAGCGGATAGCTCAGGAGCACCATATGATAATCCTACTAGGCTAAATTCTGGTACCATCCATAGTTTGGTCTTAGGTCTTCAGTGCCTATATACAGGTTTTGTTTTGTTTTAAACCAAGGATGGAAAAATCTCGCAAGTTCAGTTCCAGTATTAAATTTTTTCCAGTATTAAAGTTTCTTCCATCTAATCTTTGCATCAGTTAATGAATTTTCCCTGAAAGTCCATATGGATTTTGCACATATTATTACATGAATAATGTTGGCGGACAATATTCAATAGGCACACTTCTATGAACTTTTCCTAACTGTAAGCATTTTTTCCAGTTATGTCCCCTGATAGTATGCTTTTTATACAGTTTCTCCTAAAAATGAACATTTGTCTATGTCCTTTCCCTTTCTACGTAAGAGGGAGGGAAAGAAAGATTGCATATTTTCTAATCCCTAATGAGAAAGGCTGTCAGACACATTGAGACACCCAACTGAAAAACTATTAGATTTCCCCCTGTGCCTGAGTGAAAAAATCAATGTTCTTTCTCCCTGTTTCATGCTGTTGTTGTTGCTATTAAACAAAAGACACAATTAACAAAAAAATACTGCACAAAAATGCATTTTGGTGATATTTTTGCACAAAACCATTAAGACTTTGTGCACAAAGTAAAAAAAAACACCCTTTTTTAAAAAAAAATCACAAAATGTGGGGAAAACAGCAACAACAAACCATCAAACCATCAAAAAGTCAATCTTAGCCTGGAACTATCAACAAAACAAGTTCACTTTCTGGACACCTACACAATGGACATCTAAGTATCACAGTATATCACAAACCCACTGACTCCTTCATGTACTTACACACCTCCAGTTTCCTCCCTGAACACACTACCAAATCCATAGTTGATAGCCAACCTCCCAGTACAATTGCATCTGCTCAAACCCACAAGACAGGAAAGCCAAACCCAAGGAATTACAACAACCATTCTTCAAGTAACAGAATGCTAGACTTATACCTAGGACTAATTTATTATAGAACAAACTAAAGACAAGAAATGGCAGAAATCCATTAGTGGTCACATACAGCTCCCAAGACACACAGATGTATCATCAATGAACTATGACTGATTTCTCAACAACAGTGCTGCTTTCTCAAGAGCTTTTGGTGACAGGCCTTTACTTGCCTACAGATAGCATCCCAGTTTTAAACACTTATCTACAGGAAGACATACAACATGGATGGATACGTACAAGATCTTGCCACAAACCCAGATGCCAACTCTGCCTACACACCTACTTGGCAAATGTCATCAAATAAACCAAACATTAGGAATGGGAACACACAAAAACCAGTTGCAGAAAACTTCAATGTTCTTGGGCATTTAATCTCGTACTTCAGAACAGCAGTCCCTGAACCAAAAAACTACAGAGGAAAATTGAAAAAAGAAACAATAGAATTGGAATACACTCACAAACTCCAGACCATTGACAGTGAGTTGAACAGAAACAATGGTTTCCTGGTATACTACATATATTACAATATTAATTAAAACCCAGCCTCATGAAGCTCTCTTGCCCATTTTATCACATCTTCTTTCTGATTCCCAGCCAGCATCATACTACATTCCAATAACTCCCTCCATCATTCATATGCCTATCTATTCATGTTTGCTAGTCATCATTCGTTCTACCTTTGTCTCACAACACCCATCATTAAAACTGAATCTGTCACCTCATCATCATACTCACCAGTGTTGTGTTTCTATAGCTATTCATATGGACTACCTGCTCATACATATCTATAAAGGTCTGCTCCTAGGTACATCACTCCATGCATCTGATATGAATCTACAAACTTCTACTGTCAACTTTCAGTTAGTCTCAAAGGTGCTACAAGAGCTTTTTGCATACTGATCCAGACTAATACAACCATGACTTTGAATCCTACCATCAAAACCTCTTGTGATCTTACCCAGAACATTGATCTTTTCACTCTTGCTTAGGAGAGAATTTTTGAATAAGCAAACATCTACCTTCCTGCTGTACATATTTTGTATGCATTTTTAAATTTCTGAAGTGCATCACAATATTTGGAGAAAGTTATATATACTGCATGAAAACTGCATTCTACTTCTTCTGTAGGTTTAGGAAATGAAGATTTAGTTGGTTCATGTTAAAATGCATGGCAAACAAATTTCTGACCTCTCTATCATTGATAACTGATCAGCTTGTACAGGTCATACTTAAATGAAGAGGGACATTCTGTCATTTAGGATGACATGATGTATATATCTGACCTCCCATGCTCATAAATAATGACAGTGCAAAAAAGGTGCTCATCCATAAAATCTTTTTCTACAAAAGATTTATTAGCCTTTAAGTTATTGCAACTTTTGTTTCAAAAGATTTTAGTGGCTTCCACGCATGTCATTATGGTGCCTATGTTTATTGAATACAAACCATACACAAGTACTCCAAAACAAGCTTCTGGCAGTTCCAGAAGGGTAAAAAAAGACACAAGGATGTAACCAGAAACTGAACTCAACTTTTTGCAGGCCAGAAAGGTCAACACTTCATAAATAATCCTAAGGAGTTTGAACAATATTGACATGAGCAAATTTTAATGCCAGGAGAATGAATGATCTACTTAGAATTTGCATGACCTTATAAAATGCTAAACAAAAGACTGAGGATGACAAAATTCATAACGGTTAATTATTCCTATCAATAATAATAATAATAATAATAATAATAATAATAATAATAATAATAATATCTGTTGCATGTAATGCTTGTTGCAGATAATTATGGTTTTCACATTAATGACTTGATGGAAAAATTTTTAAAAATACATTATTAGCATTTTATTATTGAATACAGCAGACAGAAAAGAACAATGCAAGTGAATAAGTAAATCTTTATCACGTGGTCTAGAAAGCATAGCATATACATACAGTAACAACCATTAAGATAAGTAACAATCAATCAAAATAACCAGGTTTCCTGTAATGATTTAGAAACACATATTTGAAAGAGTTTGAATATATTTACTGATTTATCCACTTGAGCTGTAGGCTTGGTTGAGTCATTCAGGCCAAAAGTAATATGCGAAAAGGGCCCCCTCTTCATTGGGGCAGGGGTAACTAGGACATGGGGCAATATAGCTGGCCTCACTCCTGACATTTTGGGTTTTGGCTACTCCAGCTTCCACCTGATGTTCCCACTTGGAGCATCCACATTTGAAGCAGAACCACTATGAGTGCAAATAGGTGATCACACAAAGGAACATCTCTTTAGAAACCAAGGCTGAGTGCATGGAAACAGAGGACTAGGTGAGCCTGGCTACACAATTCTGGATTCAAGACCAACAGTGTGCTCCAGTCTCTGGATACTCTATTTTTCTCTTTATTCATATAACACATGTAAGTGCCAACATGTAACTAGAGTTAGATGGATCTCAGTGTTTCTTTTTTTCACATGAAGTCTTTTGCCTCCAGTTAATGAAGAAATTTATTAACATTGTTTAAAAGTTGGAAAGCAAACTGAATACAATTCTCACCTATAATCACTGGCTAGAATCTACAAATACAGGCATTCCCAGCATTAAGAAGACCAATGTATACCTGCTTGCCATGCAGCCATTAAAGATGATAAATCTTTTAATGGAAAGGTACCCCAGCGCACATACCCACTGGCCACTTGCCTAGGGAATTCAAGCAGTTGTAGTTGAAAAAGTACAGCTTTCTCAGAACCCACCAGTATCAGAACTTGTCTGACTTCAGAAGCAAAGTGGGGTTTTGCTTGCTTAGTTCTTGGATGGAAGACCATCACAGAATCCCAACAATCTCATGGGTAGGAAAGAATCCTTCTTGAAACATTGGAGAGATGCTAGCAATTAGAGTTGCCAGCACAAGCTAGATGGACCAATGGTTTGATTCAGAATAAGGTAGCATAAGCTTAGTATAAAGTTTGATCCTGTGTCCTTAAAATTTAACATATGCAAGTTGTGCCCTATGGGGGTTTGATTCTACTAATGTACAAGATAAGGAAAGGGATTTTTTAGGGGGCAGGGTCTGTTTCTGTTGTCAGGCTTAAAAATAATATTTCGTTATAGATTTTTTTAAAAAAAAAATCTTTTCATGAAGCCAGAGTAAAATAGAGACAAAATATTGTAAAAAGAAAAGACAGACAAGAGAAAGTGTCATACAAATATTTATTACTTTTAAGTAATAGAAGTTAAAATAGAGATTCCAGATAGTTTGGAAACAAATTGGCTGCTTTCATGCCATACTGTAAGAACAATCATCTAACATTTGGAATTGTACCCCTCAGTGTAATGAGCAAATGCAGCTGCTTGTTGATCTCTAAAAGCTTAGAAGAATGGACACATTATTCATAACACAACATCTTCTTTATGTGATTTACTCAAAATCAAAACAGTTAATCTTATGTTCAAAGGTGTACTCTCTGGCCTCCACCAAA
Organism: Ctenosaura bakeri; assembly: GCA_948474755.1. Taxonomy (NCBI): domain Eukaryota; kingdom Metazoa; phylum Chordata; class Lepidosauria; order Squamata; family Iguanidae; genus Ctenosaura; species Ctenosaura bakeri. The sequence continues at coordinate 1,003,708 of CAOLHI010000044.1, read as the reverse complement.
CAATATTGAATTCATGTTACTAGTTACAGTCCCTCTCCTGTAAACTCTATTTTTTTTTCCAAAAGGACCTTGGAATGCACCAAACATTTCAGAAGAAAATCAACCTGTGCTTTATAGATTACAGAAGTGCCTTTGACTGTGTAAATCTTGAGAAATTATGGTATACTCTAAAAGAAATGGGTGTGGCACAGCATCTGATTATCCTGATGTGTAACTTGTACTTTGTACAAGAGGCCGCTGTCAGGACAAAATACGGAGAAACAAAGTAGTTTCCCATTAACAAGCAGGCTAATCAAAGCCATATTTTATCACCCTATCTGTTTAAATTATATGCAGAACATATCATTTGGAAAGGAGAATGAATGTCAGAAGAAGCAGGCATGAAAATTGGGGAAAAGAACAGCAATTTAAGACATGCAGATAATACCATATAACTTGTAGAATATAGTAAAAACTTGGAATGACTATTGATGAAAGTTAAGTAGCACCGTGCAAAGCTGAGTTATAGCTGAATACTAAGAAGCCAAAGAAATGACAAGAGATAATTTACATAACTTTAAAGTATGTAACAAAGACATTGAAATACTTAGATTTCCAATACTTTGGCTCAGCCATTACCCAACATGTAGATTGTCCTCAAGAGACCAGAAGAAAAGACTTGGAAAGACAGCTATGTAGGAACTAGATAATGATTCTCAACTGTAAAGACATATCATTAAATACTAAAGTCAGAATCACCCAGACTGTGGTACTTCTGATTTCTATGTATGGCTGGGAAAGCTGGACAGTGAAGAAAGTTAACAGGAAAAAAATCAACTCATTTGAAATGTAGTGCTGAAGAACAATTCTATGGATACCATGGAGTGCTTAAAAGCAAAAAAATGAATTGGTCTTAATGCAAATCAAGCTTGAATGCTCATCAGAAGTGCAAATGACTAAACTGAGGCTGTTGTACTGTTGATATGTTATGATATGTCATCACACATTGGTAAAGATGATAATGCTTTGTAACGTGGAAGGAAGGCAGTAGTAAAACAGAAAGACTGCACTCAAGTGGACTGGTTCATTTAAGGATTAAGTCAAGGAAGTAGGGCAGCTGATGATCAGGGGTCTTGTAGGTCTCTAGTGTTGCCATAAGTTGAAGCTGACTTGATGGCAACAAAACCAATACACATTAAAACTGCTCCCTTGACTTGGACTATACCTGAATGAATCCCAAGCTCCATTCTCTTAAAATTTGATAACTTGGTGAATTCCCAAGCACCTGCTGAGAAATCTGCACTTTGTGTCAAGTCTGTCCACTCTTGAAATAGTGACTTTAGCACCTGTAGAATTTACAACTATTTCTAGGAGCAGAGTTTGCTTATTGTTCCGTGGAGGGAACATTATTCCCAGGAATCAACCCCACTACTAGTTCTATGATTAGTTATCCATGAGCTTTAATATCTACCTGTAATTTTTAAGGTCAGCCTAAGCAGAAGAGACAGCCACTGTGTGATATAAAGGTTTGAGTGCCAGGCTGCGACTTGAGAGCCATCCAGTTTCTAGTGCATGCTGAACAAGGAGGTTCCCAGGATGACCTTGGGTCAGTCATTCTCTCACTTTGTTATCTACCTCACAAAGCTGTTGTGAAGATGAAGTTGGTGCAGGAAGGTCATAAGCAGGTTGGAGGATTGGTGGGATATAAATATTAAAATGTATGTATGTATGTATGTATGTATGTATGTATGTATGTATTATCTTGCCTTTCTTCAATATTGTGCTCAAAGTTACATTTCATACCTTTGTAATTCATTACTTCTGCTTAACTAGATTCCACAAAGATGAAATTCCTGATACAATGGATTGATGGAATGCTGTTGGTGATTTGCGTAATGTGAGAACACTTCAGTTACAGTGTTATGCAATGAATCCCATCTTGATCCTCCCTAATCTGCCTGTACCAGGAAGCAGCCACTTTGATCCATAGAAGTCTGTTCCTCTGCTGATCACGAAGCAGCTAGTTGAGAGTCCCACACACTCAACTAAGTAATATCTGGTGTGACAGAACCAGAAGCAGGACTCCTGTCACAATTCCTCCTCATTCTGGAGATCACTCACGTGTGTGGGGGGAGGGACTATCAGCCAGCTGCTTCCAGATCAACAGTATTTGTATTCTGTTAGGCCCTTTCCGCATGGCATTTTTCATGTGAAAGGGCACCTTGAACGTTGTGTGATTGTGAGGAGCGATCTGCACGACGCACTCACAATTACGCAACACTCCAGGGGCTGGCAGGTGCCGATCATGCACCTTTTCATTTTTGGCTAGAAGCCAAAAATGGTGTGCGATCGTGTATTGCTCCCAGGCCCTGCGTGCACTTACCTGGCGTGCGGAGCCTCCAGAGCCCGCGCTGGTCACGCTTCCTGCCGCAGCGCAACCTAGGAAGGTCCCAGGTTGCACTGCGGAAGGAAGAGGCAGGGCTCTTGCATGAGCAGGTAGCTTGTGCAGAGCTGAAGGACCCCAGACACGACAGCCTCTCACCAGAGGCTGCTTGTGCAATCCTTGCACCCCAGCGCCGGAAGAAGGTAAGGTGCAGAAAGGGCCCGAGATTTGACCTTGCTAGATAATTTGGCATTTAGCGGTGCACCTTTCAATATTAGTGTTCTGCAAACATCTTTCCCCATGACTAAAGTTGCTTGAAGAATTCCCTCTTGACAAATTCAAACGCAAAAATGGCCTGAGCCACCCTTCTCACACTAACACATGATCTGGATTCTGCAATATAGTTATCCTTGTGATTTTTGCACATCTCAAAATTTTGGAGCACAACTCTTCTCTCAAATAAGTTCTAATATGCATTTTAAAATGTAGGTTTTAAGGAAAAAATATATTTTGGAAACCCTACTTGGAAACAATGCATTTTTGAAATATGTATTTAGTAAGAAACCATGTCTGAAACGATATATTTAAATGCAACTGCGTGTATTTTTTTTAAAAAAAACAAAAACAAAATCTAGATCAGTGAAGTCATCAGACGGATGAGATTTAGTACAGACCTTGAATACAGACCTTGGAAAAGGTACATTTTGGATTATGACTGACAGATTCCCCCAGCCCACATGGCTAGGGGAATCTGGGTGCTGTATTCCAACCTCTTTGCATTAGGACCTCTAGCAGGGATACTGGCAGAAAAGATAATGATTTGTCCATCCCTGCTTACCATTTCAGCAGATTTGTTGGTCTGTCAATATTCCTACAGGCCAAAGTGACCATTTACTTCCCAGCCCTTGCTACAGCTCACTGAAAAAGACATTACACGGCCCCTTGATTAATTCCATAAAGAATAAAATGTTTAAAAAGCATTAAGGTTTTATTTTTGTATTAAACTTTATATTTCTCTCTCTGATTGTTAAACCAGCAGGATGGAAAACAGTTTATCACCTCTCACATAGATGTTCCCATAATGTTTGCCTCCCAAATGACTTCACTTTGTGCAGATACTAAAATTAGAAATTCAGTGGCTTCTACTGATTCTTTCCAAGCAAATTTCCATGGAGCTGCTTTTGAGTAAATGGTTCCAGACTTAGAGCATATATTCATTGGAAGGTCATTTTTTTTCTTTTGAATTTTGTTCTATTTGGAATTTGTTCTCAGTTTTATACAAATATTACTCACTGATGTAAGAAAATCAAATGATTTTTTTTTGAAGTAGCTACATTTTTAAAGGAGAAGGACAGAATGAGCCATAAAGCATTTGATGGTGTTTATAGTTGCAGTAATATAATCATTACAGGCTGTTTAATTTTAATTTATGCACAATATCTGCCTGTAAATGTTTCACTGGGTTTATAAGACATGAACCAAGGGCAAATGGCATTGTAACAGTAATCACACCAGCTCCACTGTTCTGGTGTATAATTTCAGTTAACAATAAACTGCTTATCTAAGGATGCAACAATAGGTTATATGTAGTTCCACAATGCTTTTAGGGCAAGCTTGTAGGCTTGATCAGCATAGACAGTGGCAATGGATGATGAAAGTTATAATCCAAACATTTGGAGGTCATACATATTCCATGTTTTAGAGATCAGTCATAAGAGAAAGGAATCAAAAGACAGTGATCAAGTATGTGAGCTTCTGATCTATCCAGGCTCTTGTTGTTATCCTGGAAGTTATAAGAAAGTTTTTTTTCCTACTCCCCTCTGCCATTGTAGGCTTGCTGTCCCTGCCCCACAGCTAAACACTTCCTGGTGTCCATGGAAATTCCATCAGTATTTTACCCAAGGGCTTCAGTTCAAGTGAACTTGGAGCATATGTTTGCAGACTTTCCAATTTCAACAATGCTACTGAAATTACGGAAGTACAAGAAAGAGAACATGATCACATCAATAGGTATTACATCAAAATATTTCTGTGCAGATCTGCTTGCCAGATTCGCTGTGCATTCATTTTGAAATGAACAGTGACATGGAAAATACAGGCAGCACTTGCATAGTGTGAAGAGTAATAATCTATCAGTATGTTGCATTAAGCTCGGTGCTTCTTACTCATTTGTTAGCTTTGTACATGAATCTATTTTTTACAGCACAACCCTATAAAAGTCTCCTCAGATCTACATCCCATCAGGCTAAATGGAGCTGATTCATAGGTATTAGGATGCTGGCTGACTCACACATTACATTATAGTATATCCCATCTTTCTTCCAAGGAGCTCAGAGTAACCAACACAGTTCTCTTCAACATCGCTTCTTCTTTAGAACCACCATGCAAGGTTGTTCAGGCTGAGAAAGAGTGACCCAAGATCACTAGAAGAAAATCCCAGATATCTCAAGTCCCAGCCTAACTCTCTAACCACTACACTATATGGCTGAAGTCTTAAAGATTCCAGATTTGTATTGTTCAGCTGAAGAGTAAGCAAGGAAGTACCTTATGTTTGTATGCAGAGGTTGAAAGTAACACATTAAAAGTAAGGTAACTAATATTTTTAAAAGAAAAGAAAAGAAAAGAAAAACCAGGATCCATATCACCACTGTTAAATATTCTAACAACAACACTGTTACTGGTAGGCTTCTTTAAAAAAATGTGTAAAATTTATTCATTATTCCAGACATTACTTTGGGGCTCATTAGTGGAAATTGATGGACATTTTGACTATCTTTGCATTTTATGTTTTTTTAAAACAAACAAAAATAATTCATAACTCACATATAACAAATAATTACAGCAAATTACTTTTTAGAAAGTTTCACTAGAAAGCAGCTTATTCAATGTTTCTAAGCTTGGGTTCTGTGGAACACATTACTGTGGTTAGAGATGCCTCAGGAATTTATCTTTGCACATTCTGATAGGAGCTGACCTGCTCTGTACCTCCAGGGTAATGTACATTTATCTACCCGCTTCCATGCTTCCTGCCTATTGTCACACAGTTCTTGCCTAAAAAAGAAAAAAAGAGATACTAATAACAAAATGTCTAAAAATATGCATTCTGAGCATAGTTATAAATGCCACATTGAAAAACAATGCATATGTAAATGCGACGCTTATGCTGATTTTTCTTTTTTTTTAAATTTCAGATTAATGTGGAACAAAATGGATGCATGAGTGGAAGTTACAAGGACTGGAAATAGATTAATTCATCCATCTCTAATTGGAATAGATTGACTCTCCTATCCCTAATTACAATTATTTGGAGGAAGGGAAGAAAATAACAGCGCTGAGCAAAGTTGCAGTCAGATGAGTTCAACTGAAAAGTAATTTCAAGGCCTAAATTTGTCACAGTCTGTGAATCCCAGTACTTATCTTATATCCCTTCACACATGCTGGCCCAATCACATACATGAGGATGCTTGCATTCTGTCACATGTGGATGGCCATGTCACTTACCATCTGTAAAAAGCTCAGGCTATAAGGTCTTGTCAACAAGTAGTTTTACGGTAAGGCCATTTTGATGAAAGTCAACAGTTCCAGCTTTCCCATCCCAAGTCATCTCTGTGACTCATAGGAATGTAATACTTTGCTAATTTCATTCTGAAAATAAGCGACAATTAATTTCACCAATTTTCTTCCAGCTGTTGAGAAAGTCTTAAAAAACCTAAGTTTTCTGCACAAAACTTGCAAATGGTATTTCACACAGAAAATAGCTGCACAGGAAACATCATTTTCTGCATAGAAAATAGTGTTTTTGCTTATATATATATATATATATATATATATATATATGGTTTTTTTGCAGAAAATGATGTTCTGCCCAGATAACTGGGGACTTATTCAGCGTATAATTCATGCATGGTTGTGTTGTGCATATAAAAGCATTTTATTAATAGAAAACAATATTTCTCCACAGAAATATTATTTTCTGTACAGAAACTGCTGATCCCTCTGCCAAAATATCACTTGTAAATTTTGTATGCAATAAGTATTGCTTTTCAATGTTTCTTGTCAATCTAGGATTTTCTTCATCAGGTTTTCCCAATCCTCACAAAATATTTTTTAAACGTATTTTGGACCATTTATCAATACCTTTTCCATCCCTAGAAGCTCTACATTAGTCTTTTACCAAGGGACTGGCAACTAGTCAACTAGGTCAGCTTCTCCTCCTAAGTAAGACAATTCTGACTGTAACTAATCCATGATATAAGTGTGCACCATTGTGGGTGATATCCTACCCTATAATTGGAAAACAACATTTCAGATAACAAAGATAAAGATAAATGGGGACTTTATCTACTAGAGAAAATTTCATCTCAGGCAGCCCATGAAGTTATTAGTAAAAAGCCCTCTGGAATAGTCAATTGATATACAAGTAATAAACCTATTCATTTGCTTGATATAATTCCCATCTGAGTCTCTATTTTGGGGAATAGCTTCTTTATGAATAAAAAAAAGATTCTTACATTTCCACTGTAATTTTGAAAAAAAAAAGTTACAAATGAATGGAAACAAAGGAAGGATTTTAAAATAACCCTCCATTTAATCATCTCTGGGTCTTTATTCTATGATATGGTCTAATTGCGGAATCTTCTTATCCTCTTAAAAAGTCCTTTAATGGCAAAATCCATCCTATTGTAGATGAAGAAGTGGGTGCCTTTACTTTTTATAACAGTAGCTAAGAAGCCTTTTATGTATTGCCTTCTGTCCCATCACACCCAACAAAAGAATTATTTCATTCAGGGAACTTCAGTAGGGTATTTAACTGCTTATCCCAAACTGGCAAGTTATAACTGATTGAAATAAAAGAACCCCCTAAAGGAAAGTGGGAAGAAAGCATCAAGTAATAACCTTCAGTGACGCTGAGCTATTCAGAAAGAATTTAGAAGTGAGCTTTTCTTTAGCAGAGCATACAAAGCAACCCTGCCACAAAACAGTCACCTGCATTATCACTTGGAAGGGAAAGGCAAAAAGCCATTGAAAGCACTACGGTATGGATGTTAACATCAAGGATTTGGAAGTATGCTCACTATGGCTGTCACTGCATGAATGGGAGACTCTAATTTGTTCTAACCAGCTTTCATTTTTAAGTGAATCTGAAGCCAAAAGGGCACTACTCAAACTCCAAACACTGATTATATCAACCTATTACTCTTTTTCCACACAGCAGAGCACATAGCACACGCCACACTCTGTGAACAGTGCCCTTGTTGTGCACTTGTATGTCTTATAAAAAAGCAGTGGTGGCCATTTCTGTGGCATGTGTTGTAAGTCATGTTAAAAATATGAGCTATTCAAGTCCACTCCATAAATTGTATAGGCAACTCTTTCTTAGCTTTGCTTCAAGCTAGACAGCAAAAGCATGGCATATGACAGAAGTGATTCAAGGCCAAAGGTAGACCTATAGGCCCATCTGCTAAACTACAGCCCATGGCACCTGTGACCATGCACACTGGGTCTTCAGATCAAAAAATGGGATGGTGTAATCTTCTGGAGTCTAGAGTGTGCTCGTCTTTCTCACAAAATCTTAGGCCATTTCCACACTATACTGTTATAGTGCTATTATTCCACTTTCAACATCCTATAGAATCCTGGAGTTTGCAGTTTAGGGAGGGGCATTTAGAGTTCTTAGCCAGAGAGCTCTTTGGCCTCAGTAAACTACAAACCCCAGAGTAACACAGGATGTTGAAAGTGGAATAATAGCACTATAACAGTGTAGTGTGGAAATGCGCTTTGTTCATTTCTCCATGTGAATGTGGTGTTCAGTACATGGAAAAGGAAAAGGTTTCCAGTATGGAAAAGGTTACTGTGAATCAGCTGTATGTATGGTAGGGTTGCCCGGTGAAGTAAGGGACAGAATAGTTGTATATAATAGGTAATTTCACAGGTGTTGCTTCAAATTCACTCTTCCACACAACCATCAAAAGAACGAGAGCTCCTTTCCTAATTTCATCTGGCAATTGTGTGGTGAGGTGACAGCCATCTTACTATGATTATGACTGCGAGGACATCAGGATTAATTACTTCTGAATTATGAAGCATTATTTAAGTATGAGAACAGCAGACTAGTGACCCATTTTGTGTAGGAATATTTGGTATCTGTATCAAGCAGAGTGCAGTGTAGCCAGTGCAATGTGAACTTTAGTAACAAACAGGAGAAAAATACTCAATACTCCTGGAAGGTGAAAAAGGAAAAATTTAACATTTGTTGTTTGGGGAAATCTATCTTTTGGTAAATAAGTCCTTAAATAGCTTACTCATTTACCAAAAGTTTAAACCATTCTGAGACAGAAGCCTCATGGATGCACCCTTCCCAGAGAATGGGAGATAAAGAACTAACTTTTGGAAGAAGAGGGAAGTTACCTCTGCAGGTAGGGAGGAAGCAAAAAGCTTGAAAACATATATCAAAGAAATAAACAGAGAGGTGAAACTAATGGGCAGGCATGCTTCTCAGTGTTCCCTTTTGCTAATCTGTACAAGTGTTGATGTCTCTTTGCTTCCAACACTTTGGGCACATTCTGAAACTATAATCCAGAGTGCATCCAGAAGTAACATTTGTAGAGAAATAATGGCCTCATAGCTTACAAAGAAAGTGAATAAGGAGAAACATTTTAAAGATACCTTCAGGAAATCTATGATAGGAATTTTTTTGTTCCAGCAACTTGGATTTAGAATGACCTGCCCTCAGAGATCCCTTTTCCCATGACCACTGACTTGGTTCTTTTGTTTCTTTCATTTTTAGGTGAAATTTTGCCTGTTCCTTGGCTATTTTATATTTAGATTTATAATATATTTCTATCTGTACTATGTCATATGGGCCATTTCCACACTAGACTATTATATTTGAGACCCCTCCCTAAACGGCAAGCCCCAGGATTCCATAGGATGTTGAAAGTGGAATAGCACTATAAACGTGCAGTGCAGAAAGGCTCATAATCTTGAGATAGTATGCAATAAATGCTTTGTTATTTGCTTCGCTTCTTACCTAAAATGATGTCAGATTTTCACACACACACCCGACTGTAGCAGCAGCTATCTTAAGCCTGCAGATGTGAAGTGTGAGAAGTTATTCACCTTTTGCTTCACTTTTGCTTCACTTACATTGAAGTGTATGCAAACCCACTCTCCGGATTGCTATAGAACTTTATGCAGTTGATTTCATTGTGTTGTTTTTCAGCACCATATATTAACTAGGGAAAATACATAGAGAGCAATATTACTCACTGTGAAATTTGGCTTGGCTCATATGCTTATATAGTGTCAGTCTTGTAATTGTGCCAGGCTAAAACAGGCATCCAGGTTTTTAAGCCTGAAAATAACAGGATTTCCTATTATTGAGCACCTAGAAATCCTGTGTCTAATGTAGCTTTTGGCTGAGCATAAACGTAACTATTTTCCAAAGTGCTTAAATTTTATGTTTTGTCTATATGTCTGTCTCAGCAAATGTATGTATTTTAGTCTGTCCATTAAAATTTAACTGATTGGACTGTTATGTGAGGAGATAGATGCACATGCACTGCAAACATGCTTGCCACATCTGTAAAACATGTATGTTTCTCAGCCCTTCTAGCTCAGATTCATTAATGAGAATTTTGTAGGCAGCATTGTATTATGCATTTGACATTTTTTTTTTAAAAGAGTGAGTTGGGATATGGATTTCAAACACTAAAAATACCCAGGGATGTAAAGGTGGACAGAAACTTCAGAGGTGTTCTATGTGAAACTAGTAAAGTAGTTCCCCCTACCCACAATACTGCCAGCTAGCACTGCCTCCTCACTAAATAATACTAGTGTTGTGCCAAAAAAGCTAGCTTCATCTTGGGGAGAAAAAGTCATTTATATGAGATACTTTCAAGGCCAGCACTTCATGATTGTTGTAGGCAATGCTCTTCTCTCCCATTTGCTAAAGCTAACCACTGCTAGTGAAATTGTACTGAACTATTGCTGGTATAAATTTTTTTTAGATCAGTTAATAATGAAGCCTTTCCACACTACACTGTTTATAGTGTTATATCCCACTATGGAATTCTGGGGTTTGTAGTTTACTGAGGCCAGAACAAAAGTGTAGGCTGTTCTGTAGCTAGAACAAAATTGTAAGCTTGTCTGTAGGCCTTTCCACACAACACTGATAGAGTGCTATTATTCCACTTTCAACATCCTATGGAGTCCTGGGGTTTGCAGTTTAGGGAGGGCCATTTAGAATTCTCAGTCAGAGAGCTTTTTGGCCTCAGAGCTCTCTGGCTGAGAATTCTAAATGGCCCTCCCTAAACTGCAAACCTCAGGTCTCCATAGGATGTTGAAAGTGGAATAATAGCACTCTATCAGTGTTGTGTGGAAAGGCCTACAGCATAAGCTTACAGTTTTGTTCTGGCTAACATACTCTAACATTTTATGTAGTGACACAGTGGCTCTTATCTCTTATGTTACTGCGGTAGATAACTATCCCAGGGTCCACAATTTAATATTAAAAATTATCCCCACGTGCTTGAGAGGTACTCTAAATGAGCATGTAGGCAGGCATGTTTGAACAGCCGAAATCAGGAAAAACCCGGTCAGGCCAGTATTTTTACAGTCACGTAGCCCCAGGAGACCTCCAGCCAGGTAAAAAATTAAAATACAAAAAGAGTCCTCAGCCCCGAAGAGCTGGCTTGAAGAGATTAACGCTCCTGACAAACAGTCCATCAAGCGAGGACAATTTGCATACCGCCGTGGTTTTTGACAACCCCGGCAAAATCCCATCATGCAAGGAACTATGACATATTGGAGCTTTGTTCTCCCAATCATGCAAAGGACATGGACAGTTTGGAGCTTTGTTTTAGCTCCTCCACCAATTGTTCTCTCCGGGATAGGATTAGCCCTCCATGTACCTTTCCCCCCATAAATAGACTCGGTTTTTGAGCGTTTCCTTGGATCGCTCCAGATCACTCTCAGCTTCCCATCACTCCGTCTGGCTATCCCCTCTCCACATGCTATCTCTCTTTCCACATCTGGCTATCCCTATCTCCACGTACTGAGCCTCATCTCTCTCCCCCCCCCACTGTCCCAGACCTCCGGACTTCAAGACCAGATGCAGTATACTCCAGCAACACCCCTTCAAGGCCCCCTATCCAATTTCCTCTCTTTTATTTCTAAATAGCTCTTGTGTGAGTGAGTGCGTAAGTGCAAATGTGCACAAGTCTTTATTTTTAAATAAAATCATTTATTTTGCAATTTGGTGTAGTTTTTGGCTGGGCCTGACTCCGTAAAAATTGGGTTAAAAGATCTCGCTAGGTTGCCCTGCCCCTCGTAGTGCTATTGCTTGTGCTCTGGCTAGTTTTCACTCCTCATTAATTGGAGCACATTGAGGTGTCCCCCAAGGGACCCCAGAAATCAGGGTAACACTTAGTATGGTCTCATCTTTCATCCTCATATCTGTTGCATAGCTGCAGAGTCTGCTCCTTAAGAGAATTCATTACTGAGTATGCATTACATACTAACTTCTACTATTCTTGTAAATCACAAAACAATGTTACTCCTCAAAGCATTTCAAAGAACCATCGAGGTTTTAGTAATCTGTACAGAGAAGTCCTGTTATGAGGCAGACATTTATCCATCTTGATATAAAATGGACTGTGAGCAATACTCTTATACTTCCTTCCTTTCTGTAGGCTGTTATCCTAGAGTTTGCCAGTTACAAAAGGACAGGCATCCCCCTAAGTTTCTTTCAAAATCATGCCTCCTTTAAGAGCCAATGTTTCCTCGGGAAAAAAATGCTTCCAAGGGGAAACATCCAGAGGAAAAAGGCCTTCGAGGGAAACCTCAGCAGGTTATTATAGCAGGTTCAAGAGAATAGTGGAATAAGCCTTAATGGTGACTTGAGTTGCTATTTCTAGAGTTGATAGTTAAATTTAGTCAGCAGGTCATACATTGATTTGCTGTCAATGTTGAGGTCAGTATTGCAAACACCTAAAATTCAGAGCTAGGGGTTGGTTTTTTTTTTATGTCTCAGTGCACAAACAAGCTCATCAATTTTATCACCTCTTTATTAGGAGCTGACAATTAGTCACTAGCCTCAATATTTCTGTCAATAGTATCTCTTTCTCCTTCCCTCCCTCTCCCCCTCTCTCAGAGAGAGAGAGAGAGTTTTACAAGTTCTTCAACCAGAAACAGCAGGGCTTTCTTGTACAACAAAGTCTTGTAAAATATTGATATAAGGGGGATATGACTCTGTATCTATTAGAGGCATTTGTTACTTTTGCCAAGCATTTTGAACTGAGATTATAGAAAAGATTATACAAAAATTATCTGTTTTATGATATGAGCATAATGTTATTGTAACATGAAAATACCATTGTGACACTGACATCACTGAGGTAGAAACTATTCTTTCCTTTAAAGGGAATGATATTTCATCTATGTTGTAATGCATAGTTTGCACCTAATGGAGATGTAGCTATTCAGCACAATTTATGTTGCATGGCAACACTATCACCTTTTGGCAGTAAAGGTATGATATTAGTCCTCTTAGTCATCTGATCAAACAGTTCCTTACCCTTATTCAAAATAAACTGTAACACTACAAAAATCAACTTAATGGATCTAGCATAGTCTATCTAACCTAGGGATATAAATCTTAATTTATTTCATTCTCACACATGAGAATTTTTTTTTATTTTTATTTATTTTTGCAATTGAAAAAATGTTATTGAGTTTGAAAATGTGTTCAATGCAAATACTTTTTTAAAAAAGCATGGAAAAGTGTTTGACAGGGAAAGGGTGGTTCTCTGCTGCTGCACGTGTCCACATACACATAGACTCTGTGCATTTGTGGAATTGTGTTCCTGCAGGAAATCACTTTCTCCCAAAGAAAAGTGTTTGCAAAGAAAAAAAATCTTGCAAATAAAATGTCTAGACTATTATGTGATCCTTATAGAAGAGTAAACTCCATTGAACTCAGCGATTCAGTTATGGCTATAAAAAAAGGGGGAAAAAAGGAAAAATTTGTAAAGGACTGGAAGAGTACTCTAGGATGCTGTATCTGAAAACTGCTAAGAAATTAATAACGTAATTTGAAAAATTGTTAATTTTTTTGTACCATCCAGAATTTTGTTCTGAAGTATGGGAATAAAATATTCCTTCTACTGTTAAGTACTATTCAGCAAGTAATGTTAAGTTTACTGAGGGTTATGATGAATACTCAAAGCGCACTCAAGACCTATGAAAGAGAATGTTCAAAAAACAAAGGCTTCACAGAAGATCACTGACGTCATTAATATAATATGTCTAAATCTACAATAAAGTGGTCCTTTTCTGAAAAGGCTATCTTAATGGCATTGTGGAACATTGTTTCCTTATGCAGATTAGACAGATCTTATAAGATCCTTCTTTCCCATCTAAATATATGCAGTAAGACAGGAATTCCAGCTGACATCCATGGGAAAATTTCTGAGCAGTTGCCTACAGCTCCCAGAAGCCACTACCATTTTTTTAAATCAAGGAAGAGGGGTCACCCAATATCACTCATAAGGAGAGGAAAAATCTTTATGAACTATAAGAAATAGGAATCACTATTTAAAACTAGTAAAGTTGCTCAAATAAGTAATTATGTAAAAAATAATTGCTTAATTTGTAATACTCGGAACCAAAATAAACAGAAAATTACTTGTTTACAGTTTTTCTACAGGGTTAAGGGGAAAATGCAGCTTGCAATGCATATTTAAAATGCATTAATTGATTTCAAAATCTCATCTATTTTAGTCCAAGTCTGGACACCAGCTGCTACTCATGTGCAGCCAAGATGCATAGTAAAAAATCCTAATGAGCTGGGAGTGAACACTGAGTGATTCTAGTCATGTTTCTGGGGAGCAGAGGAAGCTTCAATTCCCAAGCTTGTTGAATCAATCCCTGAGGGGCTACTTAGCCCAAGTAAGCCTTTATTACAGAGCCTGCTGGATCTTCACATGTTCTTGTATCTGTTGTCTTTATGCCCAACTCATCCAAAATAATATAGCTACAAACCATGGCTCAGTTTTGATGGGGTGTCTTAGTATGCATTGCTAAGACCTGAGGAAATTGTTGACCTTCTGCAGCAATCTCCACCTAAATTCATGGTGAAGAAGCACAGGATTTTCACTGTGATCTATCAGGATTCAAGAGCAAGAACTGAAAGAGACACAGTACTTTATTGTTGGTGGTTTCGCTATACTTGGTCTTGAATAATAGATTCACAGAAATCTGTATTTAGAAACTCCCCTCAGGTTTTAATGCAGTTTACCACATGATTCAGGGGCCAGTTGTTTGAGAATGTTTGTTTCCATGTGTCCTGGACGGACATAAATGTTAGGTATATCATGATTGATGGGGGATCTCAATCAAAGCCGTTAGTACATTGGCCAGGCTACTGCCATAACAAGTGTGATGCTGTAATATTAGATGTGTGCTTGCTGGTATATGACCAATGATGGTAACAAATAAGGCTTGTTTGGATGATGATGATGATGATGATGATGATGATGATGATGATGATGATGATGGGGTGTGTGATGATGATGGTGGTGATATTGGTTGTCTTCTTATGGAATTCTATTCCAACTGCTGTCTGTTAGGCTCTGTCATCACATTCCTTCAAGGAGAACTGAAGACATGTATAACATCAACTAAAATTCAAGTAGCACTCAGCTGGAGCCATTAAACATGCCTGACTATAACATTAATACGCTTTGTAGTCTTGTTGTGTATTACTTTGGAAAAGTTTACCCCCAAAAGGCAGTTTATAAGTCATATTAAATAAATATTCAGCTAGCACTGCACACCACACAAAGGCCTAAATCCAATTTGATATTCATGATTTCACAGAACTTCCTTCCCCCCATAGTTAGTCTTTGGTCTTTGGCCTATGGAGCAGATTTTAATGATTCTCAGGGGGACTGCATTGGGACAGATAGATGGCTACCCCAACACTAGTTTCTGCTGTTGTGTGAGTCGACAACACAAGCAAAGTACTAAGATGTTTGCTTTGCCATTATGAACACTTGCCATTTTCAAGTTTGCCTAGATCCCAGTCGCTGCAAACAAAAAGTCATGGCAGTGAGCAAACAACAAGTAAGAATCAAGCAAGAGACCATTTCCTCTGTGTGGTGTCCTTGGATGCCTTTCATTTCTGTTCCACACACTGGCAATGCCTGAGGTCTTCTTAACTGCCGCAGGCAGCAGTGAACTGTCATTAACAAATAGTTTCTTTTCTTCAGCTGGAAAGATCTCTGTGTGAAGTCATCTGGGGAAAAAACCTAAGGTAACTAGATGGTCATGGACGGATTTTCTTACATAAACACAACCTGTTAGCCTTATATGGCTTGGCTTCTCTTCAGAACTACCCAACTTTTTCCTATTCAGTACTAAGTTATTCAAGATTTGTCACATGTTTATTTATCCAAACAACTGGCACTAGCAGATTTGGCCCATAGCCCTATGTAACAACTGAAGGCTCACAGCCAGGGATAGGCAGGTCTTTCCTTCCTTGAAATAGGCACCTAATAACAACTATGATATCTAAATCTGCCTTAGCTTCACCTAAAAACCATTTTTCTGAGTATTCCTGTTCAAAGTTGGAGGAACATTTAGGCCATTTCTGCACTATACTGTTATAGTGCTATTATTCCACTTTCAACATCCTATGGAATCTTAGGATTTGCAGTTCAGGGAAGAACATTTAGAATTCACCACCAGAGAGCTCTTTGACCTCAGTAAACGACAAACCTCAGAATTCCACAGGATGTTGAAAATAGAATAATAGCACTATAACAGTGTAGTGCAGAAATGGGCTAAGAGTATAGGTGTAAGTGGAGGGAAATATTATTCCTGCTGCCAGCAATGCAAATCCCTGCAATGACCTGAAATGCTGCTGTGTCATAGCAAAGTGATTGTCACTCACCCCAGCAATGGTATGGATAGTGGTGCAGTATGATAACAGCAGTGGTTCTTAACCTGGGGTCCACAGAGCCCTCACAGGAGGTTCATGTACCATTGTCATTTATCCTACAAAACAGGAAAAAACCCAGATTTAAGGAACTAAAAAATGTCCTTTCTGGTTGTGGCTGATTGATTTAGCATGTCCTGGATTCCTCAAAGGTGGCAGTGATGATGGTGGCAACAATGGCAATGATCTGCTAGCGGTCATCTCATCCTGCATTGTGGCTCTGGGACCTACTGCACAGGTACACCAGAGAGTCCAGAAGGTGGGAAGATGGGAAGAGAACCCAGAAGATGAAGGAAGACACCCAGCCCAGGCTTTATTTGGTGAATGTGGTAATGCTGCTTAAACCCAGAGGCCAGGCAGTGCAGCAGAGCTTTCCTTCCTAGAAGCCACAAGAATGAAAGGGAGTCCCTTTTCGCTTGTGGCTGCTTGGAAGCAAAGCACCAAGGGCCTCAGTGTTCCTTTAAGGGAAAGTGTAAAAAAAAAAAAAGCTATTTAACCTCTGAAGGAGAACCATGAGAGTGAGAGGATAGGTGTTTTCAAAAGAAGCACCAAAGCAACACTAAGAGCCTTACTTTCCAGGAGCTGTTTTAGGGGAAAGAAATGGCAAAAGAAATGCCATTGCCCAAAGTAGCCCTTAGAGAGTGGAAAGAGGGTGTATGCTTCTTTTAGAAGACCTGCCCTCTCTACTCTCTTAATGCTCCTTCAGAAGGAAATGACATTTATTTTGTGCTTTCCCCCAAAGCACCACTGGGACCTTTACTTTCCAGGCACTGGAAAAAGAAAAAAAAGGGCAAAAGAAACTATTCTTTAGGCCTGCTCTCATTCATAAACTTCCTTTAGGAAATTCTAGTTTATTCTACTTATGCATCCTTTCTCTATAAAGTGGGAATAAGTAATCTATGAAAGAAGTGCTTAACAGACACAGGCCCTTTTCTCATTAAGTCTTCTTGTGCGAGCGGGGGAGGGCGGCTCGCGCAAGAAGCCTTCTCCGAGAGGCTGCCGCTTCCCCCTCCTTCCTTCCGCAGGCGAAGGAATGAGCGGGGAAGCGGCAGCCTCCCGGAGGTGGAGGCGGCTCGCGCGTCCGTCCATTCCCCCCCACGCGCGCGAGAAAGGCGCTCGTCCCATCCGCCCCCCGCGCGCGGGGAGAAAGGCGCTTGTCCCGTCCGCCCCCGCGCGCGCGCGAAGCAGAACGTGTCGTGTCCATCGCGCTAGCGCCCCGCCCCGTCCCTTCCTTCCGCAGGGGCGGAGGGAAGGAAGCGCGACCTGGCCGGCTCCCGGACGCTCCGCACGAGAGGTAAGTGCACACGGGTGCTGGGAGCGTTGCGCGAGCACGGGTGATTTTCGCTTGGAAGCAAAAATCAAAAAACCCGCGCTCGCGCCGCTTCAGCCAAGTGAGCCCGGCCGAAGTGGGAGTGCGTTGTGCGGAGCGACGCTCCCACTCCCGCGAGGCTCACGGGGCTGTCGCATGAGAAAAGGCCCGTGCGAAAAGGGCCACAGTTACAACAAATGGTCATAAAACACAGGTGAATCTTTTGAAAGCCTGTCTATCGAGAAAAGACCTTCACTTCCTGTCAGGGAGTATGGTGGTCATACTTTATTTTACTTCTAAACTGAATCAAAGGAGGCAGGGAAAATTAAAAATTCACTCTTCATAATTTCCTGCTAGGGAGTATAGGAAATTACTTCCTATTTCTGGATTTAGCTCAGGAGGCAGACTTACACACCCTGTGATCTCTGAAGTCCACATTGCCTACACACAAAGATCACACTGAAATTTAAAACTCTCTCTCCCAAAATAATCTGTGTATGGACAGAACACATGGGATGTCTACGCTTTTAATTCTGACCTTACCTGAGAAAGAATAAATGAGAACAAACAAAAAAGGAGCAGGAGCAGGAGGAGTAAGGGAGGGAATGAATCTTGATTTTACTGCAGCAAAATTCAGATCAAGTGGCAAATATTTCCCTCTACAGTAGGAATGGGATTTTTTTAAAAACCCAGAAATAGAGTTCCAGAGTGAGAAGAGTCTTGGGAGTTGTATTTCCTTAGTCGTCAAGGTCAAGAGCACAGAGTGAGGCCAAGGACAGAGCAGACAAAACACAAAATGATGCTGTCTAATTCTTACCAATATGGACATTTTCCTGTGCAATACTGTTCACTTTTAAGTACATCTACCTAGAAGCAATTAAAACAATAGCCTTCTGGTCTTCAAAGCACAGTTGCTGAAGTGTATTTGATCTCTGAATACTTTGAACACCTCAAATGATAGTACACTAATGATAGATAGATGCAAAAGAAACTTATTGGCAAAATGGGGAACCTCCATGGACTCCCATTCATCCTGCATACTGGAGATTCCCCCATCTCTGTGTTACAATGAGAAGAGATATAAATCAGGCCTCTTTAATAACTAACAGTTCTCTTAATATGTAGAATGGACCCCTAACTCATTTTGAGTTAAGATGCTTAATAAACAAGATGGGCTTATCTCATGACTGCCAATGAACCATGGCAAAATCCAAGTCAGTGCCATAGCTAAGCAAAGAGTTTTGGTTTCCCTCCACTCAAATAAAGATTGGGCTTAGTAAAGAAAGAAAAAAACTGTGGAAATAATTTCTTACATATAATTTGCACTACTACATATTTTTATCATTTCCTGGCAGACTGTGCTAACTCACAAATGGGAGAGGAGAGATCAAGAGACAGAGAGAGAGAGAGAAGCTCCTGAAAGATCAACAACAGGCAACAAGCAGTTTGTGAAAACAATTCTGAGCAGCAGAATTATGCTGTAGTAAGTCTGCTGTGATGTTGCAGAGCCTTCCCACTTTTGAAATAAGAATCAATCCAGGTAAGAAACTCAGCTTGGCCTTAATATGTTGGAATAATATTTTTTATTGCTACCAGTTTTTTTGATGATTTATTTTAAGCATAGAAACAATACAAGCTATAACAATCTGCCATTTTTTATTATTATCCTATTTTGGAATGGAAGTGACTGTGACATTCCGAAAATGTTTCTGCATTAGTCTGCAATGTATGAAATCTCTCAGTTGTCCCACTTTCTCTAACATCACTTGGATGCTGTTCATATTGCTTAAGCATAATGTACAATGCACCTAAACGTTGAATTAACCTTGAAGCAAATCAAACTCAGCATTTTCACATTTTGATAATAAAAATCTGAAGAAGTGGCTGGCACTATTCTTCTTTAGGAAATTGTTTCTTTCATTTTGGAATCTCTACTATTTGTTTAAAATCTGCATTAATGCAGTGATGAGATTACTTTGCCATTGCTTCTGTATCTTTGGTATAAAAAGACTCCCTTTCATACATCATTGCCTGGATCATCAGTCCATTGTTTCACCATAACCAGATGATTACTATTCATCACTTTTACAATTTTACAGCTGGGGGAATTGAATGGATTTTGACCATTTTGTCCTGCTCTTGAGAGAATTCTGGCTACTCCAGTGATTACAGCAATAAATTATTTTTTATATATGGCTGAATGGGTATTTTTGAAGGAAGTGACCTTTTTTATGAACTTCAGTAAACTTACTGCATAATGCCTTTATATATATATAAAAAAAAGTTGTGTGCCTTTCAAAATCTTTTTTCCCATAAAAATAAGTTTCGTGGAACCGTTCCCAAAAGAAAAATTTGAGCTTGTTAAAGCCAACCTCAAAGAAGAGATAAGATTCCATGCACTAAAATGGGATATTTTAGATCACATCCATTAAAATGAGACATTGTAGTCCCTGAGATATCCATTTTGTTGTAGAATCTTTACAGGCAGACTTACATTATAGGAATGGTTTAACGGTTTCACCCACACAGTTATAAACAATGTCATAAAAATTCAATCCTTTGCATTAGGGGTATAAATGTGGGATCCTAGACTATTTCATCAACTGTGTGCACATCAGTTATATGCAAGTATCATTATAGTTTTCACTGCATTGTGCGGAAAAAAATACCTTGGTGGTTTACAACTTAATCCAACATTTCTCCACGAGTGAGTGTGAGTGGTGAGAGTGAGAGGCTCTGTCTAAACCTCTGCTACCATATATGATAATTTCTACAAATCTTACTGTTACCTCCAAGGATCAGGGCTTTCCTTTGTCCCCACCTCTGCCACCAATGAAAGGACCTTGACCTATCCTACTACCGTGGCCAGTAACTGTGGTGATTTCCAGGAGGCATTCAAGGTACCTGTGAGAGATGTTATGCAGGATATATCCCTACTGGATATATCCCACCCCTCTATATTCACTGCTGCCACCACAAATACCTTACCTGAATCCAAGTTTTCTAATATATAGCATTCCAGGAGGCCAAAATGTTTAAATACCAAATAAATAAATAAATAACCACCTTTATTAACAGAAGTTCAACATAACAAAACAGTTTATTTTAATACATTTAAAACACACCTCACTCTTTCACACCTTCTTCTCCTAGCTAATTCAGACTATTAAACACTATGCATTAACTATTAAACTTGACTACTTACTCTATGAACCCTAATTCTCCATTCACTCACATCTTTTCCCTCTCTTTAACTAGTACAGTACGGTACTGTAGAATTTGTCACTGGCTAAATAGAAATTGCAGTCTTGGCTCCAAAACGATTTGGGGGCAGGACAAGGCTCTTCACTTTCCTAGACAACCTAATAAACCAGTTTCACCCCTAGCATGAAGGAGAGAAACTGTGAAAGGTCAGACTCTACTGGTCCTTACCTGATGCCCTGTAGTCTGATGTCTTTGTTTATGTTATTGTGATTATGATAGGCTTTCTCTCAGTTTCACTACTGTCCTATGCTCACCTGATGAGGGCATGAGAGAGAGCCTTCTCAGTGGCTCAGTGGCAGAGTGTGTGGAGGGGCAGCAGGAGGGGGGGCTAATGTGCAAGGGGCATGGCCACTGTGAGCAGAAGCTTGGCTGTGGTGTGGGGGGAGCATGGCCAGGGTGCATGGGAGCATGGCCAGGGGGTGTGGGGGTGTGGCCACGGGCTGGGACACCCCAAAAACATTGCCACCTGGGGCAAATCACTCCCCCACCTCCACATCCCTTCACGACTGCAGTAGCTATTCCTACGCTGTGGAACTCTCTTCCATTGGAGGCTAGGCTGGTCGCCCTCCTTGCTTTTTACTTATTAGCTGTTTTTAAAATGTATTGTTAAGTTTTATAATTTTATACGTCTGTTAATGTTTTAGTTGTTTATATGATTTTAATTTGTTCTTTTAACCTTTTGGAAACTGACTATGGTCCCACCTTGGGAGAAAAGATTGCATATATATTTGATAAATAAATGATACATAAATATGATAAAGCATATTGTTCTATTATTCTGGAAGCATCTCAGAGTGTATGGAAGGATATTAGGAAGTTTAAGATCAGTTGTATGTTGTGTGGGAAGAGAGTACTCAAAATGCTTGAAGGAAAATATTTGAGGACTATTGGATGACAGTTGAGAGAGGGAGTTAATTGAAGGGGATTGGAGTGTGACTGTTGTAGGGCAGGAATGGAAACCAATTTGTCCTCCACATGTTGTTGGACTACAAATCCCATCCTTCATTATTGGTTTTCCTGCATAGGGCTGGCTAGGAGCTGCCATCTGGAGGGCCATATGATTTCCATTCTTCTGTAGTCTGTGGATGTTAGAGAGGGAGTGGATTCTTCATTTTTCACTGTTTTATTTACATAGTGAGACATATAGAATAGAATGGAATAGAATAGAATATGAATATAGAATATGGAGACTTAGGCCATTTCCGCACGGGGAGAGGGAATCACCCCATGCCAGTACCTACCGGACCTTTAGGCTTGACGCTTGGGTCCAGGCTGGTCCAGAGCAGTACGTGGCCACCACTCCGCACTGCCCCGGGGACAACAATGGCGGCTTCGGTTGGTCGAGGCTCTCAACCAACCACTAAAGCCCGCCAGCCTAAATCCCACCCCCGGCAGATCGCAGGCTCGTACTGGTGCGAGCCTGAAAATCTGCACCGGAGCGCAGGAACGGAGTGGCATGCTCCGTGCTTTCGAAAGACCTCTTTCAAGCAGTCTTTCAAAAGCACACTGGACAACCACTTCGGGTCGTTTGGGAGCAGGCTGAGGTGCAGATCTACAGTAAATAGGTCCGACCCAGTCTGCTCCCAGGTGCAGATGTCCTCTCTGGAGGATGTTCTGCACCGTTTCTTTAAGTTCATGTGGAAATGGCCTTAGATGGGTAAGTCAGGCAAGTAGTTGTTTTTTGAGCAACAACAATATATAAGAAAGTGATTACTTACTTTCTTATTTTGTTTACCCACATGTTTCTTCCCTGGCTATGCTGGTGACCAAAGTTTTCAGTTACAATTTTAACAGTGGTGGCAGCAATACAACATGAGTGTGCAGTCCACACAGGAGAATCCAGTTCATAGCTGTAACACTCTATGGGAAAGAAAGTGTTATCAACAGCACTGGTATTAGTCTTGGGGTTCGAGCCACAACATCAAAAAAAGGGACTCCTAAGAAAGCAGTAGTATACTGCTTAGTGCAGTTCAGGGAAATATTTATCTATTTATTTTTTTTAAAAAAAAGCCTTCCCATCCCTGCTCAGTGGAGAGAGTATCTTGGTGGGAGATGGATGGAATGAAACTTTAGTGGAGACTTGACTTCAGGTTAATATTTTTGCCTCTAAAATAATTTTTCCAGCACAATCTCACAGAGTTATTCTGTTGAATGATAAGTACAAGTTTACAGCTTTATGTTGGAACTGATCAGATACTTAAACAGAGTGTTTCTATCATGCTATCATCATCATAACTGACATTACTATTTCTGTTTGTACCCAGGATTTTTGTTCCACGTAGAAAAGTACTCCAAATATGGTCATGTACTACATTACTTGAGTCAATGGGAACTATGTGACCAGTTTCAAAGTCTGTAAACTTTATTTTTGGATTCTTCATATATAGGGTCTGTTGCTTCATACTCCGTATAGAGTAATAAAATAGTATAATGTACTATATGTGCTGACCCAGTGGAGGTTTTGCCAATATTTCCACAATAAAACCTTATTTCCAAACATACATGTTCAGCAGTAAAAAGGTGCAGTCATCAAATATTGGGCAGTTGGCATTCCATTTGGAAAGTTTAACTTTTTAAAACAAAACAAATAAGGACCCCCCTTTCTCCTGGGCAACAGATTTAGAGAAAACATTTTTAAAAGTAGGCCAGAGCTTGTAAAAGTTAACTTTCTGGACTGCAGTCACCAGAATATCCCTGCCAGTATGGCCACTGGGGAGTTGAGAATACAAATCCAAAATAGTGTTGGGGAGATGTTTTTCCAGTCTTTGGGGAGGGGTGCTATTTCATATTTTACTAACTCAGTTATGTCACTTTTGAGATGGAAGCTGCTCTTTACTAATTGAAAGTAAGGATATAATTCTTTACTCAGTTTCTTGTCAAGGGAAGCAAGAAATAATTTTAGCAATGTTCTTCCTGCTGTACAAAACTTTTCAAAAAAATCATGTAATTTTACCAGCCTATTTGCAACTCAGGATTTATTCTGCACAGAATTGACATGTGCTTGTTTTGCACAAAAAGCTGCATTTTCTGCACTGAAAACAGCATGTTCTGTGCACAAAATACCATTATTTGCCAGCATATTAGATGTATTGGCATATAAGACACACTCTATTTTCAGGCTGTATTCTTTAGGGGGAAAAAATTAGTACCCCGCCAAGACAAAAAAGGAAAGGAAAGGTGTGTGGGTGTGAAAGGAGCTCCTTTCTTCTCCATTCCTGTCATTTTTGCCAGGGTGGGGAGAAGGAAAGGAAAGTCCTCTTTGCCTCATCAGGGACGTCTGCTCAGCCAGGCACTTGTGTGAGCGCTCCTTTCACCCCCCTTGCTTTCCCCTGCATTTAGGCCTGGCAGGAATTACCATATTTGCCAGTGTATAAGACACACCATTTTCAGAAGGCATTTTGTTGTGAAAAAGTGCATCTTATATGCCAGCAAATATGGTAATATCACTGCATAGAAGCATTATTTTCTACATAAATGCTGTTTCCTATGTGGAAAACACTGTTTTCTACGCAAACTATCCACATGCAAATTTGCACAGAAAAAATCCCCAACTAGAACATTTTCTGCACAGGAGATAACGTTTCTGTGTATAAATATTAAATTACACACCGAAAAATGTTTTGTGTATAAAACAGCATTTTCTGAGAGAGAGAAACACGTGCAATTTTGCACAGAATAAGACCCAAACTGCAAAGATTTTCTTCAATCCAGGATTCTTCTTATCAGTTTCTTAACCCTTGAGTTGAGAAGTCCTGAATATGTTAGATACCCTTTTCATCCTTACTGTAAAGCCTATTTATTATAAGGAAAAAAATAGAATTCTGTTCATATGAAGACAAGGCATGTCAGAATGTTGGTCTGAAAGGTATTTTTAAGGAGAGAGGAGCTGAAATCAGGGGGGTAAACCAGTGTGGTATAGTAGTTTGAGTTCTGGAGACCAGGGTTCAATTCCCCGCTTGGCCATGGAAACCAACTGGATGACATTGGGTGCATCACACACTCTCAACCAGAAAACCCCATGATAGATTTGTCTCAGGGTCACCATAACTCAGAAATGACTTGAAAGCAGAAAACAACAATTCTCATCCACTTTGTATGTATAAGAGGCGGAGCATGGTCATAACACAATACAGAACATGTTAAAACATTTTGGTCAGTGTTTCTTTCACTAAATTGTGAATTCAGATTGAAGAGTCAAAGTAGAGACATGCAGGCTATCAAGTGAAAAATAAAGAGGATTCTCATTGATTCTCATTGTGGATCTTCTCAGAGCATTCTCACCAATGTATACCTGAGAAATCCACAATAATATAGACACTTGCAATGCAAAGCCCTTGAAGCAATTTAAAAATGAGAATATAGAAGACAGTATTACACCTGAAATTTGAATACTTAATATTTATCTATCAGGCTGGCATTGAAAGAGTGCTTTAGGTGCATGCAAGCACAACCAAACAACAAAATACTTCTCTTTTTCCTATATTGCAGGGTTTCATAATTCTGGCAAGCCTCCCGGTTTGGGTAGTAATTTGCCATTAGAGAGTCTGTAAGTCCCTCTTTACAGAGTACACTGTGCTGTTCAAAGGGCTGCTTAGCTAAAGTCCAATTTAAAGATCAAGAAATATAAGTAGGAGCAGCAGGCTTGAAATTGCTCCTTGACAGTGTGTATCTAGATAGCTGGCTGAAGCTACCTGTAAAACACATGAACTACCTGATCACACTTTTCTCCAACACAATACTGTTTTTGCTTAAATTGTAGTAGGCCCATGCATCAGACCCCCAATTCAGTCTGAAGCCCAATTTGAAGATCTGGATCTGGGCTCAGTTCAGTCAGAATCTACAACCCAATTCAACCCTGAATCTGATTAAAAATTAAGAAAAATGGATTACCTTCCACAATGACTTGCAAACAAATTAAGTGATCCAGGAGGTAATTAACTTAATGACCTCACACAACCCCTCTCCTTAAGCATGGTGACTGGAGAGTTCTGGAAAGTTCTGCTGAAGTTCTTTTGCCAGACTGCATGACAGATCTGCAAGTGAGAAAAGCTCAGGTTGCCTCCCTGCTTTAGGTCATACCATTTTGGCACTTTTCTTGTATGATTGTGTTGGGTTGTCTGGCCTTTTCCCACTTATTTTTGGTGTCTTCATCTCTGGATCACTTTGTACAGTATTCTTCTTCAAAGCTAGATTGGCCAATTTGATTCAATCCAGAGCTGGAACTGACTGGTCTGAATTAGTGGCAAATCTGTCTTCAGTTCTCTTGAAATGAAGAGATGTTCACACTTACGGAGGGAAGGAGAGGAAGATCAAGTGGGAGCAAGAGCAAGCAAGCAAAGTTAAGCCATGTCCCTTAGATTATAAGCTGAAGCAGAGATAGTTGACAGTGTGTTGCATTGAACCAAGTGGGACTTACATCTGAGTAAACCTGCCTGGGATCATGCCATAAATAGGCATTCTTGAAGTTTGTGACATGAATTTAACCTGTTGAGGGTATGAGTGTATTCTTTCAATGACAGAGTCAACACAGAAGTCTATCTACCTTATTCTCTCCTTTTAGATATTTGTGGAGAATATGTACAACAGAGTTAGTGAATGTTCAATAGTGGTAGTCATGAAGAAAAAGTGAGCACACTGTGTCCATCTTTCAAAACCGCAAATACTAGGTATGGAGGAATGTTTCCATCAGACACACAGTATGTACAGAGGGAATATTTAATGCTTCTAGCCCTACATGGTGGCCCAGTGGCAATCATCCCCACCCAGCACAAACTTCAATTAGCCTTTAAAAAAAAAAGCTGCTCCTTGCCAATTGCTTGCCTCACACTAAGTGCTTACTTTTCAAATATCCAGGTGTAGATGTTAGTAATGCTATTAAAATAACTTCAGGTTTGACCTGAAGCACTAGTGTTCATAAATTTGCTTATTGGGGCATTCTAGAGTAAATGTGTCTGAGCCAAGTCACATACAAACAGCAGGTGGGTAATCTTTTGTGCTGTTGAATTTCATAGTCCTTTCTTTGAGGAATTTTGTGTCCTAAAAGCTTTGAAACTGTTAGGAAACAGTTTTCTTGTAGAAATCTTATATATGGAATGAATAGAACAGCCATATAGACAAGCAAATGATATATATTTGTCTTATACTCTGCTGTACTTCTCGATCAGGATTATTCTTTCATTCCCTCTTCTGACATCTTAGGCTAGTTTCCTTTTCCTGCCCAAGACCACGTGGTATAAATGCAAGCGACAATCACAAATGCTGCATTCTATTCTCTTTGCCCCCTTATTCATAAACTCACACCACTCTTCTCCAGCCAGGGAGTGATAATTGTGTAGTTGGCCTCTCGTGGCTTGATCTGATCTGGCCAGAAAACCAGCAAATCTTGCTTGCTGTTGCAAGAGAGAGCAAAGGATTTCTGACATTTCAGCACATGTTGTAGGTACCTGTAGTTCATTGATGAACTACAGGTACCAACATACCAGTCAATGGTGACTAAAATTTTGGGAGTTAGTGGGGCAATATCTGGCAGACTATATGATTCTCATTCCAGCTATAGGACCTTAATATGCTGTGGCAGGAAGTTAAGATTATAAAAGCAACCAAGGCCATTTTGTATACTACATAATCTCAAGCTAAGTTTGCCATCAAATATTCACATGACAGGTTTACAACCAATTTAGTTTGTAAACACATAGTTGTCGCATTTGCACATTACTGCATCGGTATAATTATATAGTTTCATTGATTTTTTTTTAAAGCTCCTGGATAAACGTTGATGATATCTTTGCAGAAAAACATCATAAACATCAATGGAATTGAAACTCTCAATTTAAAAAAAAAACGAAACAGCCCTGATTGGTCAGTAAAATGAGTTCTTGATAACCCATAGTGGAAAAATGGCATCATTCATTAAAGATGTATGTTAAATGTATTAGTCATATTTATATTCCCAGTGACAGCATTTTCTACACAACGAGGCCTGTCAATTATTTTGCCTAACAGCTCTGAAACAGCAGGTAATTGTTTTGTAACTTCAGCATCAATAGTGGGAGCAATTACCTGCTCAGAGGTGGGTGAGGGAAAATAGGTGTCACAGCTCACTGGCAATTCAAGGTTGATTATTACAGTTTATAATTACATAACATTAGAAGTTTGGCAGGTGCTTTCAGTGCAATAATGAGGGGGAAAGCTCTACAATACATATTTGTGTGTGTTTGTGTCTTGTCTTGGTGTGTGTTTTTTTAGTAATATATGAGTGATTTGGATTTATTATTTACACACACACATGCATACATGCATACATACATACATACATAGGTCTCAATTATCTTTTAGTCCTGTTTGGAGTAGATCCATTCAATCTATTAGATTTATTACATCTTGACTCTTCATTCAACAATTGATTGAATGGGCCTACTCCTTTTGTAACTAATGAACAGGATGCCAACCACAGAGTTCTAGAGCTTGGAAAAGCTACTTGGAAAAGTAAAAAAAAAAGGATGTGGCTAGCAGATTCTGGCATCTTCATCTAAAATGTAACTTTTTAAGGTCCTATTACATGTCACAATCCATTTAGCAGGCAGACCACAGGCAGTATTGCACAAATAGCTAAATAGTGACTGTAAGTGGTACTCTCAACATCATATATAACAATGATTTAGTTTTCTAAGTGCTGCTCCTTCTTTTGGCAAAAAATAGAATCTATGAATGAGAAGTTCAGTAAAAAGTTCAGCAGTGCTATGAAAAATATTTTTGAAATCTACCTGTTTAATAGGAATAGACAGACCTATCATTTTCACTTTGTTCCACATTTAGATATTTTAATTCTGGGTCTTTCCCTTCATGAAGAAATTTAATCAGAAATAAAATGAACAATATTCTCAACTGTCTGAACTGGCTAAATCCTATAAGTACAACTACTCCCAAAACAAAGAGGACTGAACAACATAGTCAAGGAGGTGCCTGCCTTGGTTATGTCCATAGCAAAAGGAAGAACAAGGAAACGGTAGGGTCTCTGTGTGGATACGATGGTGAAATGCTAGCAGTGGACAGAGAAAATGCAGAACTACTGAACATCTTCTTTGCCTCTGTCTTCTTCCATTAGGAACACAGTCTTCTTCCATTAGGAACACAGTCTTCTTCCATTAGGAACACAACACTTTTCCTGGGGAAAATGGAGTAGATGATGTGGTGGGAAAATGCAGCACAGCATAAATAAAGAGGTAGTATAGGAATACCTAGCTACTCTAAATGAATTCAGGTCACCAGGGCCAGATGAACTACATCCAAGGGTATTAAAAGAACTGGCCGAAGTAATTTCAGAACCACTGGCAATAAATCCTTGAAAGTTCCTGGAGATCAGGAGAAGTCTCCAGAGACAGCAGAAGGGCAAATATTGTTCCCATCTTCAAAAAGGGGAAAAAAAGAGGACCTGAACAATTACCTCCCAGTCAGCCTGTGATCAATACCAAGAAAGGTTCTAAAGCAGATCATTAAACAGACAATCTGTAAGCACTTAAAAAAGAGTGCTGTGATCACTAAACATTAACATGGGTTCCTCAAAAAGAAATCATTCCAGACTAATCTGATTTCTTTTTGTTTATAGAATTACTACCTTGGTAGATGAAGGGAATGCTGTGGATATGGTATATCTTACCTTCAGTAAGGTATTTGACAAGATCCCCCATGATATTCTTGCAAACAAGTTAGTAAAGTGCGGACTAGACAATGCTAGGAGGATTTGTAACTGTTTGACTGACAGAATCCAAGGGGTGGTAATCAATAGTTCATCTTTATCCTGGAAAGAAGTGACTAGTAGGGTGCCACAGGTTTTTGTCCTGGGCCCAGTGCTACTCAACATCTTTATCAATGATTTGGATGAGGGAATAGAGGGCATTTTTTAAATCAAATTTGCAGATAATACCAAATTAAGAGGGATAACAAATTCCCCAGAAGACAGGATCAGAATTCAAAATGATCTTAAAAGGTTAGAGAACTTGGCAAAAACCAACAAAATGAATTTCAACAGGGAGAAGTGTAAGGTACTATATTTTAGTGGGAAAAAAATGAAATGCACAGATATAAGATGAGTGACACCTGGCTTGACCGCAGCACATGTGAAAAGGACCTACAAATCTCAGCAGACCACAAGCTGAACATGAGTCAGCAGTGTGATGTGGTAGCTAAAAAAGTCAATGCTATTCTGGGCTGCATCAATAGGAGCATATTGTCTAGGTCAAGGGAAGTGATGGCACCACTCTATTCTGCTTTGATAGAATTCTGGAACCACAGTGCAATTCTAGGCACCACAGTTCAGGAAAGATATTGACAAGCTGGAATATGTCCAGAGGAGGGTGACCAAAATGGTAGAAGGCCTGGAAACCATGCTAGATGAAGAAAGGCTTAGGGAGCTGGGTATGTTTATCTTGGAAAAAATAAGGTTAAGGGGCAACATGATAATTATGTTTAAATATTTGAAGGGATGTCATATGGAGAATGAAAGGAGACTGTTTTCTGCTGCTCCAGAAACTAAGACATGGAGTAATGGCTTAAAACTTCAGGAAAAAAGATCCCATCTAAACATTAGGAAGAACTTTCTGATGCAGAACTTTCTGATGCAGTTTGACAGTCAAATGTGCTATCTCAGAGTGTGGCAGAGTCTCTTTATTTGGAGGTTTTTAAAGAGAAGCTGGATAGTCATCTGTCAGGAATCCTTCAATAGTGTATTCCTTCATAGCAGGGGGTTGGATTTGATGGCCCTCATAGTTTCTCCCAACTCCATAGTTCTATGAAAAAGAAGTGCCTAATGAGTACCACGAAATTATTTTATGTTCCTGCAGGAAACCTCCAATAGCTTGGTCCATTCCTGAATAGCTGAGGTCTTAGAATTTCAGATATTTTCTCATACTATAGATTATTTTTTCACTTACAGATAAAATGAA
The DNA here is from genome assembly GCA_948474755.1 of Ctenosaura bakeri. Classification (NCBI taxonomy): domain Eukaryota; kingdom Metazoa; phylum Chordata; class Lepidosauria; order Squamata; family Iguanidae; genus Ctenosaura; species Ctenosaura bakeri. The sequence continues at coordinate 972,833 of CAOLHI010000044.1, read as the reverse complement.
CCATCCCACATTGTAAGAGTGCAGCCTGTGTGCTTCTAGTGGTTTTCTGTGATGCATTTTAATAGTCTCTCAATAAAAATACTGGGCAGTTGCACAGGAAGGGGGAGATGAACAGATACAAAAATGTACAGAGTAAAATAATTCTACTGATCCTCTACACTCCTTCTCTGCTTGCAGTGTGACTTCCTAAAATTTTATTCCATCATCTGAACTCATAGTGATGGAAGACAGCTGAAGGAGTTCATGAGCTGGGAGAGGCAGAGGTAATAAAAAGAATTCTACGCCATTAATTTGGGTTAAAAGAAAAATAACAGCTGAAAAACAAGACTAAATTTTACAAGTAACTCTACTAGCCATCCAAAACTGTTAGAAGTTTGTGAATTGTGACTAATACTGTTGTGGGGAGGAAATAATTATAATCACTTAGAAGAAATGCAAATATATATTTTGTATAATTCATCAGATGTCTTAAGGGTTCCTGCCAGTTTTACCCTAGCAGCATGGGAGTTATCAAATACCTTTCCTGTACTGCTCCAATAATGGCCATTTCCACACTACACTGTTATAGTGCTATTATTCCACGTTCAGCATCCTGTGGACTTCTGGGGTTTGTAGTTTACTGAGGCCAAAGAGCTCTCTGGCTAAGTCTAAAGGCCCCTTCCTAAACTGCAAGTCCCAAGATTCCATGGAAGGTTGAAAGTGAAATAATAGCACTATAACAATGTAGTGCAGAAATAGCCAATGTTCAGATATCAGGGTAACCTGGATTTTCCTTCAAGACGGATCAACATCACCTTGCCTAGAAGCTGGGACAATATTGCTGCAGTACAAGTTTTCACTATAAGTTATCACCCATAGCCTGGACCCATAATGTAGTCCGCCAGAGTTTGTCAGGCTACAATTCCTGTCAGCCCTAGCCAGAAAACTCAAAGATGAGGAATTTTTGAAGTCATAGTCCAACATCTTCTGAAGGAGTGAACAATGTAATTTCATCTGATTTGTTAAAATCTTTGTATCCTGCCCTATATCACATGATGTCAGAGCAGCATATAAGTAAATATTCCCACTCTTAGCTAGCTTTTCCCATGTGTGCATGTATAATTGTGATCCTCCTCTCCCATAAAAGAATCCAGTTGTACAAGTAACTGTGTACCTCCCACAGAAACTCTATACAACCCCACACCCCAGCAAGCATTCACCATATCTTTGATAATGGGCTCTTCCCATTATCCAGGCAACATAACTGAAGGGGGATAGTTCTCTCTCTTGGTAAACAAAGGGTTAATGAGGTGATAGGTTTAAGTTAAATTTATTGGCAATCAACATCACAGAAGGACATCAGAGATCAGGAGGGACAATTGCCCAATCAACAAGACTAGATGTGGGAATAAGGTGAGAAGCTTCTAGATGCTTTGGACAAGAAGTTTTTAAATGGCCTCAAGAGGCAGAAAGAGACATCAACAAGAGACAAATGCTGGTAGCAGGCTGGGCAAAGCTGGCTCAGACTCCTGGCTTCCTTCCCCCATACCACCCCATTATCCAGATAGTATTGTGAGTAGAAAAGCAATGTTTTTGCTGGTCACATTAGGGATTACGTTCTTTTAAAACTGTCTGAAATGACCTAGGCTTGTCTGTAACTTTGTAAATGCTAAGTAATGCCTGAAGGAAAATGTCTTCATGAATAGAATATCTTTTATCATTATGTTTGCCTGCTTAGTATAAAAAAGCTTTCCTTCTAAAGATCTCCTCCATCTATGCTCTCTCTCCATGTGCCTTGCTGGTTGTGCACACAGAATTTCCCTCGTCCACAGAGGGTGGGAGAGGAAAGCCTCTGAGTTCAGAGATTCTTTTCTCCAGTAGCTTCTGCATGATAGGGAGTTAAAATCAGTAGATGGTGGGAGCTAGATGATCTCCAAGGGCAAAGGGGGGTCCTAGCTCCTACTCAAGGGCAAGAGATGGCATTGCGATATAACCTCCCTTTCCCTCACAACATGACAAAATTATTTCTGTGTGTGAAGGGACTTCCAGGATTACCTTATAGTTTGGCAGAGGAGCCAATTTTTCCAAGGAAAAAAAGTAAAAAAAACCCCAAACTTCTGAATGGTTGAAAGCTGTCTTATTTAGTCCCAACTAGAGCAGAGCTACTGAAACAGTTCACTGAATGGGCATAGTCTAATTGGGACTGATTTAAGCCTATAACCATTTGACCCTAAATGAAGTCTGGGATGCTTGCATGGACTGGAAATGTTTGTATGAATAATCTTGAGTGTAAGCATGTGTGCCCTCAAGTTGCCTGTTGGCTCATAGAGACCTCATGATTTTCATAGAGTTTTCTTGTGCAAGGAATACTCAGAGATGGTTTTGCCAGTTCCCTCTTCTGGTTCCCATCCACTAATCAAAGATGACCCTGCTTAGCTTCCAGGATCAACAAGATCTGGTGTCTTTAGGGATTAGACTCAACAATCTGAGAGCAATGCAAATCCTCAGAAGAATGGACAGCCTTGCTCATTTCATCTTTAATTATTTTTCAAGTGTAATCTTTTATTAGTGCTTTAAAATAAACACTTAAGAAAATAATACCTCTAATTCAAATCTGCCTAAGAATGCATCCATGCAACATTAAATAGATCTCTTTTAAAAAAATACTCTGCATGCTTATCACAAGGAACTTCATTTTACTTGGGAATAAATATAGCTCATAATGAAAGAGCTTTTAATGTGTCATCAAGAGTGTCAATGTGTTTTGTGTGTAGTGCCAGGCAGAAACAAAAGAGCATATAAAAATTAATGACCTAACTCTTGCATACATCACTTTGAGTGAGGAAAAAAATGGGGCACACACACAAAAAAATCAAATGTAATGAGACCATTACAGATGAAATAATGAGGTGATCAATTCCTAATATATAACATCACTATATTGGAATTAGTCATAATTTCAACCATGTAGTTGGCTTTTGTTAGGTATGCAAAATGCAAATGAGACATTTTGCTCAGGCTCCCAGTCTCCTTCAGAAGTCACAAGAGGGCTAGTAATGAGGAGACATGAGGTTAATAAACATTATATTTTAATATGCTATTAATTTTCTATAGAAAAAAAAATCAGTTCCATCAGAAGCAGTTGAAATTTGAAAGTGGCATGTCAGGACTTTTTTTAATTGAGCATCCAAAAAAAAAAAAAATCCATTTGTGCACTATGAAGTCCTGTTCACAGAAATCTTTTGACTGAGACAGCATTATTAATCCAGCAATGTATTTTTGTCTCATGTACATTTGCTGAAACATAAGCATTTAATCATTTTTAGAGTGTGTACACAGATGTGAATCTTCAATGATGCTGTTTATGCTGTTAAATAGGCTCCATCAACCCTAGTTTACCTTCAGTTAATGTTGCAGGAATAAAAAATTTTTTTAAAAAAGCAGACAGGAACAGTAAGCAATTTTCCCCCCTAACAACTGAGGCCCTGAATATTAGGTTGGTTTTGCTTTCTTTATAATTCTGTGTTTGTGACAGAAGTGTCAAAATGACAAAGTTCATCAAAAGCAAAGAAAGGGAACAAGAAAAAAATATGCCGGTCATCACAGACAACAGACAACACACAGTATGCTGGCTTATCTTGAACTGCTGAAAAGAATGAAGCCATTTCTTTTTCTTTCTTCCAATTAAGCTATAGCGCTACCACTGTAGTACAGAAGAGTTTGTTCATCTGATTTTGAATCTTACCTCCATGAACATCATGAGTATATAAACATTTTGATATATCCAGACTAAATTAGTTATACCCAGGTTCTATAGAAATTACCACAAAATGAATGTAATCATTACTTCAGTGTCATTGATTTCAATGAATACTAAGTACTAGGATTCTATAGGATGGAGCATAAAGTGGTATGAAATTGCTATAATTACATGGCATACATAACGTTCACAAACTCTCAGTGACCTAGAAAACTAGTGTAGCAGATAAAGGATAATACAAGAGTCTTTTTGCTTAGCTATCCTAGATTTCAACTTATAGAAATGGGGTTTTTTTAAGAGAAGAAAGAATGAAACAAAAATAAAAAAATATCAACTCCAGCTTTCTAGCTCTGAAGTTATTCACTGGACTCTACCATCTGCATCTCAGCACCATGTTCTATCCTACCCTAGAACACTGGTCTACAGAAAAAGGAGAACTTTTGGGTTCCTTTAAGTTCACCGTCTTTATTTATTGAAGATATGTCTTCCAATCTGCCTGTTAATAGAGAGCAGATTGTTTCTATCACTATATAAGGTCACCAGAGATGCTACTCTGTCTTCTGATTTTTATATTTGATCTGTCAGTGGAACTTTATTTTGTCACCTACATGAGAATTCATCTCCCAGAACACATCCAGGGCTTTCACGGATTGATGCTGATAACTATATTCCATGCTTTTGTGACCTCCAAGGTTAGATTACTGAAGGGTATTAGTTTATAGTTTCTCATAAAATGTTCTCTGGACACCAAATTGCACCAAGTTCTTTTAGTGTAAGTCTGAGAGAGAAGTCTTACCTTACCATGCAAGCCTTTGGGGAGTTAATACAATATTTTTCAGATGTTGATTAAATGTTAACACTTCCTTTATTTCATAGAAGACTGATCATGGTCTCGAATGTGTAATTCCATAAACTGATATGCTAGTATTCTCTAGATACACAAATAAAAATGGAGGATCTCTATTTGTAGAACACATTCATGCATGGGGACTGTATCCTTCATGGAAAGGGGTGCATCAAACAGCCCCACTTGCATGACTTCTCAAGCATAGCCAGAGCCTCCCACATGGGGAGAAAGGTTTTTAATTTAAGGTTAAAGAGTCCTCAGCTAAGGAAAATGGCTGTAGCACAGGCTTCATTGAGTGGCTTCAACATATAATCCTTAGCTGCATTTGCAGGATAAAAAGCCCAGGCAAGGATAGGTTGAGTATGCCAGGAACTGAGGGAGCAGACAAGCCAACAACAACAACAACCATCAATAACAACAACAAAAATTAACAAGAATGTATCTGCTAAGACACAAAGGATGCTTTACTCAGCTACCCATTTGTAGCTAAAGTGAAGTGTCCCCATTTGTAGAAGGCTTTTCTCCCAGATATCTCCAAGTCTGTCTAGGCTCCCAACACTTTTGGATGTGTTCCCAGGTTAGGCAGCCAAGAAAGACCTCAGTTCAGCTGTTCCTCAAGCTTTTCCCACCACTTTTCATTACCTCAAAACTCAGGTCTAAAGGAGACAGTTGCAACCCTTCTCCTGTTGTGCAGATTCTGCCTTCCAGCTTCCTCCTGTCAGAGCTATTCTGTGTTCTTTTGTTGGTCTCCTTGACATACCCCACTGCAGATGCTTTACTTGAGGCCAGCAGCTGGTTCACCTTTCTTCCTGAGGCCATGGGGCTTGGAACAGGCAAGGCAATTGTTACCCTGATCTCTGGAGGTCCCAGGAGGGACACCTAAATCGCCAAACAACAACAACACAACTTTGGGGAAAATTAGCTGGAGCACTCACTAAAGCTAGTGAGAGGCAGGGTAACTTAGCAGGATCTTGCAACCCAGCATCTACAGGGTCAGGTAAGTCAAACAGTCAGATGGTTTAAAATAGCAAAAATGATGTTTTATTAAATACAGACAAATATTAAAGACACCACAGTCACCCAGCTAACTAGAGAATCAGAGATTGACTTGGAATAAGGATTTTTAGAGGGAAATGGGTGATACGACACCTGTCTCATGGTCCTGGAGAGGTCTGAAGATTGAGTCCGTTGGTATGGAGTCTCAGTATGTAGGACTGAGGGGACAGCTCGCCAAACAAAGTGGCAGCAAGGTGGGATGGAAGTCCGGATTGATCCGAGGAGGGTCTCAGAATCAGGGGTTTTTATAGGGTGAATTGTGACTGCAGTCCATACCTTACTCGGTGAGAACAATGCAGTTTGGGAGTGGGCGAAAGCCTTGGAAAGGTCAGAATTTAGCATGATTGATTTAAAGCCGAATTGACAATAGTGTAGACAGTATGCTAATGCGGAGTGCTTAGTACAGCTTTGTCAGGTTACCTGCGCAGGACACGGAACCTTTGTTAGTGTCGCGCATATGCGCGGAGGTGTTTGCCGGAGAGGTCCCTGAAGCGACGAACTTGCTCTGTCTGGCCTGCCTGGGTGGAGAATGGGATGTCCAGCAACTATTGGCCGTGACTGTTTACGTGCTTGTCTGGAGGCCTCGCAAACACGTGGAGCGGGATGGCAGAGGAAAGCCGAATGGATTGATATCAAAAATGATATCAAGTGCTATCTCCGGGTAGGCCCGAACCGCAGTAACACAATGCCTCTGGTGAGTCCTACTCTTCCATACACGTAAACTATCAAATTAAAACACCTAAGGTCACACAGGCACCGGGCTCACTGAAAACAAGAAAAGCAAAGTCAGCAGGATATAAACATTTGGTTTTCCATTTGTATATCTTGCCCAGTCTTCTTCCATAAAAACTTTAGCAAAGGATACTGCAACTTAATAAGAGAAGAGGAGGAGGAAGAGTGGTGAATGCTGTAGGAAGCACATGGATTGCATTGTGTCTTTGGAATTTTTAAAGGAGCTGGACTAGCAATTTCTCTTGAATGCAGTCTTACAAATCAAGGAAAAAGTCAAAATCAACAAATGAAACTGTTCCCTGAGATATAACAATACAGAAATCCTTTTTATTATTATTTGAGGGGTGAGGAAATATACTCCAATCTCATTTATTTTTCTAAATTCCATGGAGTATGCTGATGATACTAGGCAGTCCACTAAAAAGAAAAGAGAAACTCCATGGAGGTTTCAGAGGAGAGTTCAGGGTTCCAAAATTGGAGATTTGGTGACTAGTCACTTTCCAGTATCATTTTGCTTTACTGATTTCTTGTCTCAGGCTCCCACTATTTTCTCTGTTAAGTGCCTCAAAGTACATGCTGAGTGCAATATTTCAAAGACTGAAAGTATCTCTTTGCTCATCATCATTTGACAGCTAGCACTGAATGTCTGGCCTCTACAGCTCCTGCCAATACTGTTTTGATTGTTCCTGGTCATGGAACCAGATAGTAGCTCCTGCTACTGTCAGCACTGGCAAAGTGTGCAACTAAGTTAATCTAGCTGTGTTTCATTTTTCAGTATAATGCATCCTTTACTCTCTCAGTCTTCTGAGAGCCCTGGAGAAGACAGCCAGGCCCTCCTATGACTATTGCCCTGATTCCAATCAAGCAGCTAACAACTGGGAAATTTGCTGTCTGTTAGATAGTTTACAACTAGCATTTTCAAAGGCTAGATTGAGCTCCTGCACAAAATGATAGACTTATTTTCTATTTTAATTCCAGATTTCTCATAGTCAAAATCTAGCTATATCCACAGGTCTACAAGACCTGTACAAATCTACAAAGACTACAAGTCTACAATAATTTTTTTTAATTTGGTTTTATTATTTGACAGGCAGCTTCAGAGGCTCTGACTATCTGGCCTGCCTACCAAGAGCTGCCAGAGAACTGTTTATTTTGCACTGGATTATTTTTTTTCTCCACTCTAATCTTAGCTTTCTCTTCACCCCATCACCTTTTTGCTAATTTGAATTTGTACCAGCCATAAATCAAAGCAACAAGACAGTGTCCATCTGAAAGAACCATAACATCTCTGTTATTTTCAGAAAACCAATGCAGTTCCTTGGGAACCGAGAATACCAGGATGTATACCAGTAAGTACTGGGGTCTGATAGAAGCTAATGTTTCATGCTGTTAGGTAGACATATATACACTAAAAAATAAAACAAAAGCTGAAAATGTTTAATCTTTTGGCATGTGCTAGCTTGCCATTAAAGCAGGAATAGTTGAGAATTTAATCTCATTTCATTTTTCATAAAAAATTGCCAAAACATTCAGATTTATCCATATTTGGGATGAAAGGAAGCCAAACCAATTTACATGGGCGTGGAACCAAAGATGATAGATTTGGCCACCTAGACCAGAGGTGGGGAAAGTAGGCCTATGAGTTCCCTATACAACTACATTTGTTTTGTGGCTCCCAGGGTTCCCACAGGGGCAATTGTTTTTTTTCAAAATTTGTTTCACCTCCAAATACTCCTATCATCTTCTTGGGTATGTAGATGCTATATTTTGAGCCTATCTACCCCACTTTCAAACCAAAAGAAGGATTTTTTTTTCTAACAAGAAGTGAGGTAGAAGTTATAACTTGATAACCTTTTAAGAGGTGGTACAGTGGGAGAGATTTCCTCACACTTTCCAACTGTGACCTAAGATTAGAACAGTGATAAGTAAATGAACAGTTGACCAGTTTTCACACACTTATCCCTGTCCTTGCAGACTTCACTGGCATATTGACTGTTTTTTTGTTTTTGTTTTATTCTGCAACAGAAAATCAAGGTTTTTATGGGTTCCAGATGTTTGGGAGATATGCCTACTGAACCCCAAATGAAATTAGGATGGGGGGGTTAAGAAAGTGTCAGGAAGCTTTAGAGTCTGCAAAAGTTGGAAGCAGCCTGTGGGCCACAGTTTACGTTTTTCAAAATAATAATAATTGGAGTGGACTCCATGGTTTGAAGGAAGAATATTATCTACTGTGATTTTTTAAAATTTTTTACTCAGAGTTATATTGCTTAGTTTAGCAGTCTTATGCTATAAATAGTTGACAGAACTATTACAAAAATAGATAAAAAAGGAAAAGAGGGTACTTTTTTGTTCCAATAAGTCTCAGCATTTAAAGGAAACTCAATTAAAGGTGAGATAAAATGTTGCAGTTGGTGCCTGGAATTGTCAGAAAATAGACCAGGACCACTGCAATGTTGTTTGGATATTCAAAAACAAAACTCTGAGAACTATAGCTATTACGCTGTACACTCCCACACTTTGATATGGTTTAATTGGTAAAATATGATTTAATTAGCAGGTATATTAATTGACTTTAATATAAAAAGTGCCGTGCTATGGCCATATGGCCAAGCTAAACAAGACCAAAAGGCTGGTGGAACACATGCAATGTGAATTAGATTAGAAAACACCTCTACGCATAGCCAGGTCATAGTCAGGAAATCACCAGGAAACTCTAGAGACAATAGCCTTAACAACTCTGCCTTTCGGACAATAGTGACTGGGAGATTCCCCCCAAACTGCTGCTTGTCTTAACTTCTTTTCTCTTGACCACACAGACCTCTCTTTTGTTCCAAAACCTGTCTGACAAGCAACTAGCTATCAGGCAACCATTAGCCCTTTGTTATCTAATGTTAACACCATTAGCCCATTCCGGACCTCCTTGCCCACTCTGCAAACTTCATTGTTTACTGAGCTGGAGAACCATTTAGATCATTGCCCCTCAGGCAGAAATAAGGTATATAAACCTCTAGTTTGGCCAGTCAACTCACAGTACACTGATTGCTAGTCACCACTCTGTTACCCTATTTCCTGATTGTATAGTGATCTTAGACGTGAGTCTAAGCCACATCTCTGCTTCTTCACTGCTCTTAGAGACCAGTAAATATCACCCCCAGACTCTGAAATCTCACTTTCTTCCCTTTTGCTTCAGTTAGCCTTGTGTGATTGCACCACTATTTGGATCTTATGTGATTAATTCCTCCAATAAAATACAATATAGCTTATTTTTGGATGTCTGGCTGGTTCTCCTCTGCAGAAACACTGGTAAACATAACTGGAAAGATCTCGCTAGGTTACCCCCTCCACAGGCCTCCTAATTTGAGCTAACAATTCCCCATCTTTGCATGGAGGTACTGGTATCATGGGTGGACCTCCAAATCACCCACACTTTGGGGTAATACAGCAATAAACACCACAACCTCCAATGACATTTGCCTCATCCAGAGGAGCCCTGTCTCTCCACTAAAATATTATTACTCCTTGTTTTTCATGCTAACATGCCAGGACTGTACGTGTGTCCATTCAAGTTTATTTGATGTTTGATTGTTGGAGTTTCAGATTCTGAAAGCAATCAATGAGACAAATGAGATTCTTGAACTTTGCTTATAGTGCTATTACATTACTAGCTTCACTGCCAAGGCATCATGCAAGAAGGACTGGCACCTTCATCCCCTCTAGCATGACCCTCAGACTGAGGAAGAATTGAGAAAGATAAATGACATTTTCTTTGGCATTTCATGCTAGACTTAATGTACCCTTACACTGGGAGTAACCTCTGTAGCATGCATTCCTTTAAAGTATCACTTTTGAAAAGATCATTTTTTATTTAAACTATGTTCTCTTTGTGTGTGGTGGGGTGGAATCAGCATGCCAGGAGACTCCTGAATGGATGTTGAGGCTTGAACTCTTGCTTTAGAAGACAAGTCATTCCAAAAGGTCACAAGGTCGTTAACAGCTCAATGAAAGGCAAGTTCAACAGAAAGAAAGAACTTCACAGAGGTCAGCAACAAGAAAGCAGTACCAAGCTGCACTTTACATTTTAAGTAAAAATAGTAAGAAAAGGTATTATTGGAAAGCAGGTATTTCATATCTTTCTCCATTCAACCCAAGGTCCTGAATGATACAGATTGTGTCCAAAGTTTCCTTTTGGTCACACAAACAGAAGACTGTTTAGTATTGAGACTTCCATTAACAGAAAAGGGGTGACAACCTTTGCTAATTTCTTTCAGCTCTGCAGCCCAGACTGTCCTGTATCTCCCAGACTGCTCAAGCTGTTGGAACAACCTTTTGAAGATGCTACACTGGGATGTACATCTTTATTATTTCTATTCTTGTATGCACAAATGATATGTATCAAATAATTTCTGTCACTGGGTGACATTATAGGTGTTTTTGCACATTCTAAATTATGGATGGATGGATGGATGGACGGACGGACAGATGGATATTATAACTTGGATTTTTGCAGGGTGGGGGTTGAAAAATTCACATTTTTAATATATGCATTACCAGAATCTGTGACTTATGATACAAAAAAAGGGGGGGGTACTGTTATTTTGTTCACAGAACATTGGTATTTATGCACAAGAGCATTGTTTTAATGCAAAAAAATGATTTTGTGCAAACTGTGTTTTTCACAGAAAAGCAATGTCTTGTAGAGAAAAAAGAGTAAAAATGAAAGATGTAAAAAGTGCATATAGCAAACATTCCTGCACAGTTGATAATTTCTATCTTGAGATGGTGATATACCCATTCTCATCAAGGACAAGAAAGTCTGTAATATTATTTACATCTCTACTGCATAAATTTAGTTGCATAGGAATGTGGGGGTGGGGTGGGGCAATTCACCCCAGGTGGCAATGTTTCCGGGACATCCTGGCCTATAGCCACACCCCGCGTGCCCTGTCCACACCCCCATGCACCGCAGCCACACACCCCTACACAGTGGCCATGCCCCTCCCACCACAGCCACCCTCCCACCACCCCTCCACACACTCCAAGCTCCGCCACTGCATAAATCTTGAGTGGGGATTAATAAAAGTGATCTCCTCAGTTCCTTATGAAGCAACTGAAGCACTGTTCATTGGATCCATCCCAAAAATTACTAGGTGATCAGCTATTCCTTGTTGTATTCCTTAAGAAGCCAACTACAATGTCATAGATGTTTGCAAAGTTTATCTGTCTTGAAACAAAGACCAAGAACTTTCTTGAAAAGCACCTTACCAAAAATGCCTGTCTGTATAGATATTGCTTAAGTTTATCATGACAGACATGGAAAAGAAATATGTTAGGTTTAAATTTTTTTTAGAAATATCCGTTTCATACTTTCAGAGACTAACAGCAGGAGGGAGACATTTTTGATTTGGAAATCTATACTTGTTTGATTCTTGCAATGCTTGGAGGTGGGGACAATGCACAGAAAACCATTTGTGCATTTAAAAAAAAAGACAACTAACATTTGAAAAATGCCTTACTCAACAACAGAATTGCACATAAAAATATATCCATTAGAAAACAAGCATAAGAATGTGCATGCTTTGGAAAAAATACACATAAAAACATCCAAAAAGTTCCATATCTAAAACGGGGGGCACTTCGCAACCTAATGTGGAACAGAATGAGGACAGAAATAGAAAGCCAGTGGGATTTTGAAAGTGAGCGTGACAGATTTTTCATATTCCTGGTCATTAATCAGGCAAGCATAATTCTGGAATTACAAGGACAAATCCAATGTGCAAGTATATGGAGGATGAGAAATAGATTATACCACAGTGACCAGATGGTTACACTTTGCTAAAATTACCAAATGAGACACTAGGCAAAGGAATATCGTGGCACCTTGAAGACTAACTGAGAGAAAGAAAGTTGTAGCACAAGCTTTCCTAGACTGAGGCCATTTCTGCCTTATATAGTGCTATGATTCCATTTTCAACATCCTGTGGAATTCTGGGGTTTGTAGTTTACTGAGGCCAAAGAGCTCTCTGGTTGAGAATTCTGAATGCCCTTCTCTAAACTGCACTTTTTAAAAAAATAATTAAATAACTATATATTAAAACCAGTTAAAATACATTTTAAGCATAATTACTAATGACAGATTAAAAATATAAAACACAGCATACTGTTACACAGATACTACTGCTGTATAATTTAAAACTCAAAAGCCTGTCCAAATAAAAAGATATTCAACTGCTGACAGAAAGAAAACAGTATTTAAATACCCTTTGAGGTTTCTTAGGTTAGTATAATTTTAAAAATAGGATTCCAATCCCCAAACCATTATCAAATAACCAGTCTTTAGTACATGCATCTTTGCTGGGTCATGGCATCAGGTCAACTATTATGTTGGTAGTATATGTAATACTATTTCACAAGCAAAGTGCTTTTACTAGTGGGGTTTGTTTTTTTTTTTTTTGGTCTTTTGCTTTTAATGGAACTATTTTAAATATTTTTTTATTCAATACATAGTTCACCAGCAATTTAAAAATAATTTTTTGCATATTTCTATCAATGTCTGTTTTTGCTTTGTATGTTTTTGTGTGTCTTCAAGTTTTTTCCAACTTATCACAACCAAGGCCATTTTTGCACTAGATTGTAGGATGTTGAAAATGGAATAATAGCACTATAACAATCTAGTGCAGAAACGGCCCAAAACACAAACCTATTGAGCAATTTTCTTGGCAAGATATGTTTAGAGGGAGTTTGCCATTGCCTTCTTCTGAGGCTGAGAGAGTGACTTGTTCAAAGTCACCCAGTGCATTTCCATGGCCAAGCAGGAATTCAGACCCTAGTCTCATAATCCAGTACTCAAACCACAACACCACACTGGGTCTCAGTTTCTTATTTTATCTCTTTTTATTTGGAAATTGCTTTGAGCCCTAGCTTTGGGGTGAATATTGGATATAAATAATAAAAGATAATACAGTGCAATAGTGTTAACACTGAATTTCATATATGACTGTTGGAAGTAGGGAAGCCAAATGGGAAAAAAAAAGGCAAAGTGATAGCGCTTTCAAAAATTGGAGCTGAGATGGAATTTTAACAAGTATAGCTTTGTCAAAGTGGATAGGGATCTGCAGGTTTAAAAGTTTCAAAGAAAGAAGAATCTCAACAAGTATTCCTCATTTTGCTGCAACTGTACCTTCTCATTCAAGTTATTCGTAATCTTTGACTGGGAGAGTACAGTTTAATTCTCCTTGTCATATTTTTTCAGCTGCTCTTAAAATGCCCCAGTTTTTCTCTCCTCTCACTTTCCCTTTTGTCCTCAGCTTACTTCAATTGCTGCAAACTAAGTTCAAAGTGCAAAGGTAGGCCCTTTTCACACGCGGAAGAAGCCACGCCTGAAAACATGCCAAAACAGAACTTACCTAGAGCCATCGCAATGTGGAGCAGCGTGAGTTCGCTGCTCCACATGCGGTGGTGTCCTGCGGCATCCCGCGGTGTCCAGAATGGCAGCTTCTGGCTGGCGGAGGCTCTCCGCCATCCAGAGAAGCTCGCCAGCTGGAAGCCCACCCCCCGGCCGGTCTGCAGGCACGCACTTACGTGCGCCTGCAAATCCACACCGGGCGCTGTGACGGGGCTGCACGCCCCGTGCTTTTAAAAACCACTTGAAAAGTGGTTTTCAAAAAGCATGCGGCGCCGCCACTTCCAGTCACCCCTGCAAGGATTGGGGTGTGGAACTACACAAAAGCAGTCCGCCCCAATCCACATTACGGTGTAGACGACCTCTGTCAGAGGTTGCTCTACACCTTTTTTTAACTCCATGTGAAAAGGGCCGTAGTTTGCATTCAATCAACCCAGTAAGGGAGAGAGGAGAGGAGAGGAGAGGAGAGGAGAGGATGGGGTGGAATCTTCTCCGTAGACACAGGAAAAATCAAATTGCTGCAGCCTCTCTTAGCTTGTGTGTGCTTCTTTCTCCACAATAACTTCTGCTTTCCTGACTGCACTTGCATATTGCTTGCCCATATGTATCCCGGTTTTCATCTGTGAAAAATTGTGAGCATGCTTGCTTTTTGCCTCTTCACCACTATTACAGGTATAGAAGCCTTGCCTTTTTGTGTTCAGCTAAAGGGAACACTGACCTTTAGTTAAAGCATTCAAAAGTGCAAACACATTAAAATGAATAAAGGATTACAGATATGTATGCTTAGCAGCAATATCTGGACCAAGTTTAAGGGCTGAATTTTATGGTAAATAAGGGATAATTTGTGACAGACAGCCTGGTCTAAGCTTGTTACTTTAGCAGTAAAGCCTAAAGGGTTCAATGGATCGAGCTATTTTGTGAGGGTGATTAGAAGTTCAAACTTAATGTAAAAGCCAAAAGGACTTCAGCATTTAGTAGGATTCAGATCAGTTTATTTATTTATTTACTTTTTTATTTTAGGTTTTTACATATATCTTTCAGTCTAATTTCCACATTTACATTGGCAGTTAAAAACACATAGTAGCTGAATCAAGGAAAAAGAAATTAAAATATGGGCCATATATCCAACATGTTGATATGGGATATATAGCTAAGGACATTGTTTTCCTCTAGAATTCTGCAAAAGCCACAGAAGAGAGACACAGAACTGGTACAAGGAACAATCTTCTAGCATTGTAAAAGCACATAAGGTTCACACAGAGTAGGGTTACCAAGTGAAATACAGAAGAGGGATTGTATATACCTTTAATGGTGGTGTGGAGGAAGGTATTTCAGCAAGTTATTTTTGCATGACATACATGATTCAGTCTGGAAAATAATCAGTACAGATGTAGCCCCCCCTTTGTGGAATAGGTCAAGAAATGTGCTACCCTAGGTTAATTATAAAGCAAAGAATGCACAACTGTATTAAGGATGGAACAGAAATGTGTCAGTTTACTAACTGGGGGTGAATCTAGAATTCCCAACATTTTGAAAAACTTACACAAGAAATAAAACAGCATGTAAAATTTCTTCTAAAAAGATTTACAATACAGGCACAGGAATGTGTTGGAAATGTCAGAAAGAGGTGGGAACAATATTTCATATGTGGTGGTCATGTCCCAAGGCAAAGAAATATTGGAGTGAAATACACAAAAAGATGTGTGAAATATTGAAGGTTCAATTTGTAAAAAAACCTGAATTTTATCTGTTAAACATGACAAATGCTCTTGAGAATACTAGTATTAAGAGACATTGGAGATTAATACTGTATATGATAACGACAGCTCTAATAGAATATGCCAAATTGTGGAAATCTCATCAAATACCCACAATTGAACAATGGTGGGGGACGTTTATTGAAAACAGAAATGCAGATATTGTTTCTCAGAGACTAAAGGGGAAATTGGATGAGCAGATAAAAGCAGAATGGCAAATTGTAATGGATAATTGCTGGGAATTGCCAAGTGAAAATGTCTGAATTATGGTTGAATTAAAAGAGGGATAACTGTTAACATAACATGAGTGGATGAGGGAAATGCAAGATCAAACATGTAAGATGAACATAGAATTGTGATGCTTAAGTTTTATAAGTGAATAGAAATTCAGAAAATGAAAACTAGATCAGAGTGGAAGAACAAAAATATTTCATGTAAAAGTACAATATAAGATGATGTTTTTTATTTGTGAAACTTAATAAAAAATTTTTAAAAAAAACCTACACTCACAGTGTTTTGCAAAGCTTCCTGAGGGGGGAAAAGTTCCTCACCAGCTTATTTTTTTTTCTATATATACTTGGGGAACGTGAAAAAATATATTACACACTACAACTATAGAAACAATGTGATGAAGCATTTGACTTCATAGCTACAACCTTTGACAGTTTGAAAGTTGTACAACCCAAATGTTATGCAGGAGAAAAAGAAACTAGACCAACTGAGTAGTACTTTTCTCGTACAACATTGCTGGATTTCATGTACCTTTTTGGTTGTGCAATTTTTTAAGAAAACATCCATATTGCACAGCAAAACACTGCACAACAAAAATGCTATGTAAAATCCAGCGATCTTGCACACACAGAGAGAAAGAAAGTTCTGTTGTACAACATTACTGTATTATGGGCAACATTTTGGTTGAGCAACATTGCTGTTTTTACGTAAGAAAAACAGTGGTGTGCAAAACGTGTATGTGGATTCCTGATAACCATCCTTTCCATGCCAAAAGCCCCACAGTTTTTAGAAAAGTCTGTGCAGTTTTCATGAGAAGCTCCATAGCTTCCATAAAACTGTGCAGTTTTCTGGGCAAGCTGCACAGCTTTTATGGAAAAGCTACACTGTTTCCTGTCACTGCGGGTAGAAAAAATTCCCAAGTGTCTTGAACCTGGAGGATAAAATACTGTTTCATTGTTCTCAGCATCTCTCAGGACTTGGAAAAAAGAAAGATTTACTATCCCTAAACGATATACAAAAATATGTGGTTGAGCTTCAAGTTAGATTTGTCTTTGTACAATTTGACATTTTGGGTTAAATAAGAACAACTGTGTGACTTTAAGCATACCTCCACATGGATTCAAAGGCTTTGGTCCCTTTTCTTGAATTTTCTTTCTTACTCCCCAAATAGCCATTAAATCCCAACTGATTGGTCATTCAGAACACTGCTGCACTTGGGCTACAAATACCATTCTGAACACAGCATCTTAAGCTAGATTACTCTTACGCCTCTATTGCTGCAATTTATTTTCATATGACACTCCAGGCACAGGCCTTTCACATTACTGAAATTGTACTTTCCTTCATCCTCCCTGGTAAAAAGCAACTCTCTCTTCACTTTTGTTATGCTTTATTTTCCCTCAGGGAGCTGTAGCTAAACTCTTTAAGTGAAATGTTTAGGGGGGTTCTCTTCATCTGAGCAGCCCTTTGGTAATTCCTCCTAGCACAATCTTTTCAGTAACGCTAGGTCTGGAACAAACGCTCAGCTATAGCCCCAAATAGATCTTTTCCCTTTGAAATGTGAGAGGATGGTTCAATCAATGACAAATACCATGCTACTAGAAGAAAGGTAGGATATGTGAACATTTTAGTACATGAATTGGAAGTCATACAGTATTGCATGCATGAGTGGAAAACCAGAAGGAAAAAAAAAATAGTAGATTGCCAGAGGTTGTCACTACTGCGTTCAGGCATACCTCGGTTAACAAAGTCTCTGACAAAGAAACTTCTTTTTACAAAGTCTCTTTACATCTGCCCAGCCCTCCTTTTCACTTCTTTTCTCTGGACATTTTTAGCAACATTAGGAGGAGGAGGAAGATGGACATCTGGAGAAACACAGACTTTCAGTATAGGATTGCAGCAAGGTGTCTAGACATAACAATGTTATAAAGCTTGAGTGCAAAAGAGTAGGATTTGATTGGTAGCTGATCCTCCTGTAGCTTTATGTGTCTGCCTATAACCGGCAAGGTGAACAGCAGCTGCCTCAAGAATCTGTTACCAAGCATGTGTGAACAGGAAAACAGAAAGAAAAGAGGAAAGCAGATAAGCCTGCCCCACCAGCTCTCCCCATCATGTTAAAATAAAAGGCACAGATCTATAAGTTTGGCTCCCACAATAGAAATTATAACAAAACAGGAGGCTGCTGGAACTAAAAAGCCATCCCTAGATGCATTTTGGAAGACGCCTCCAAGTGGTCTCTAAGGAAGTTCAACATATTTCTCTTATGCAAGGCTTATTTGACCTGGTTGTTTTCAGTTCATATGTTCGTATTTTTAGTTTGGCATCACCCATTTCCTGAACATGTTGAACTGCTCTTCTTTTAGGAGGAGGATGCAGGAAATATTCTTTCCTTGTTATTTCTGCCTCTGGTGCCAGATTTTCTGTGTAGAAAAGGAAATATCCAGGAACATATCTACTTCATTAACTGAGGTATGTCTAGCTACACTTCTTGTCAGATAACTGTCTTTAAGCAAAGTGAGGTTTTAGGCAAAGTGGGATAGCGAGCTTTTGGTGCAACAAAAAAAGCAGCAAATTTATTATTATCTTGTTAAAGACAGGAGAGTTGTTTGTGGTAATTTTGTTTTGAGAGCCAAAAAATCTTGGTTGGCCTTTAATGCAGGTATTATGGATCAATCTATCTGCCAGAAACTCAGAAAATATGCCAGCATATCTCCTCCCCACTCCCAGCCCCCTCAAAAAATTATTTACTTAAAACTGTGATAATCTTATCTCCAGAAGAAGCACCAAATGATTGTGACAGCAAAGCAGGCATGCAATTCTTCACTAAATTTCTTCTTCTAAGGAGCAATGAGTAATTTTAGCCATTTTATTGCCACTGTGAGAAACTCTTCAGACAGTTTTCAAATACCATTCCCAATTCGAGACTAATACTGAGCAAAATTCACACATGCTTGTTTTGAACAGAAAACTACATTTTTCTCCACAAGAAACAGCTTCTTATGTGCAGAAAATAATGTTTCTATAAAGAAATATTTTATTCTGTGCAGAAAAGCTGTGTCCTCCACAGAAAATGCTGTTTTCTGTACAAATCAAACTTATGTGAATTTTGCACTGAATAAGTGCCGAATTACAGTATTTTCTGCATGAGAAACAGAAATTTTCTGCACAGAAGAGACTATTTATGTTTTTGCACACAATAAGTCTCAAAAAGATTATCAAAACCCTCCACCCCAAAAACAGGGTTTGGGTGTTTGTTTTTACTATTTGTATTTCTGAATATTCTTTCTATCCCTAAATTAGAGTAATATACAGCCCAATCAGTATTAAATCCCACTAAATTTCATGGGATTTAAAGCACAATCCCATATGTGTATACTAGAAAGAAAGGCCCACTGTGTATCTTTGGACTTGCTGTCAGATACATGTGCATAGATTAGAACTTTAAGCAGAAATCCTTCAGTGTTTTCCTTATTGTAACACCCATTGAATTTAGGGTGGAGGGGAAGCTTACTTTTCAGTATATATGTATATATTGATACACTTTTGATCCAAAGGCAGAACCAAATTCAATTAGACTTGCTCCCCAGTTAGAGCATTAAACATTAGGTCTGAAACAAGAGAGAGAGAGAGAGAGGCCCTAAGGAATGCATTGAACATCAGTTGAACAATAGGGTATATTTCTAAGCAGCATTCTTAACAGTTGAAGCCTCTTTTTCACACCATGATGCCTTATTTATTATAATTCACTTTGAGTTTATATGAAAAAGCAGGATATCTGTTACAATAAAATCAGTATCTGGAAATTGATACAGGCTGTGAGCAGTTTAAAGCACTTGAATAGGAATAAATATTCTTAGCTTTCCAAAATTGCACAAAGACGAAAATTCTCTGAGATGGTGCGTTTCAAAAAAATGTGCAAGGAAACCTAATAGCAATTTGAAGTGGATAAAATTACCAAATTTGAGCAGGAAGTTTCTATAAGTATTTAATAAGTACAAATAGCCAAGGGTGGTATACATTTTTCTGTTATCGTAAAGGCAGCACTTTTTCTTATAGTGTAATCCTTAGCACCTGCCTGGGTGTTGGTTCAGTTCTTTTAAAACGTAAGAGTTCAGGTTCAGACTTGCCATCAATACTGTCAGCATCAGCTAATGTTCCTTGGAGATTTTCCCACCACTGTATAGTGGCTTGTATTTATTTTCCACTCTTGCAAGCCTTGACAAGATCAGAGCTCAGGGACTATCAAGAAAGACATGTAACCACAGCCTTCAGGTCACCAGTTCTGATTCAACAAAAGTCCTCCTCTTCAAATCGAGTTGCTGAACACTCTCATTTCCATTTGCTGCAGCGGCCTAGACGGCAGACAAAACTTTGAAGAGAACAAGGTTACAGCATTCTAATTGTTGGCAGCTATGGATTTTGTTACCTAAGTACTTGAACCTGATACTGCTCACAGCTGAAACAAACATAGCCTTAGTTTAAAATGAAAAAAAAAAATGGTATTAAAAGTGTGTGTGGAGAATCTGGGTTTTCCAAGCAATGGTGAAGGCAACAAAGCCCTAGATGACATTACAAAAGAAGTAGAGAAATTCTGCTGGCCATACCATTGTGCAGAATAAGATGCTTTTCTCTAAGATAAGACAGCAAAGTATTGAGGAGACATTAGTGTGCCGTGTGGCGTATCCTGTTCCTCTTACTCTACAGTACTGCCTTCAGGTGCCAGCATTTGCTTCTTGTCCTTGTCTAGTAAAATATTTACATATTTTTCATGTGTTTTCCCTAACAGATCCATTTCTGTGCATTTTACCTAATTTGTGCATTTCTACTGACTAAAGTATGTTTCTGCAAGTTTCATAGTCAGTGTTGTTCATTTTCTGCCAAAAATTTTTAACATTTAAACTTGAACAATCATGTTCATTTGTTAGCTACTTTTAAAAGTATGTGTATTGATTTTTGCACACTTTTCTTCTCAGTATTGCCCCATGAGCCTTGCAAATGTGCAAATGCTTGAGGCATCACAAGTCTCATGAGGTAGACAAGTACTGCTTCCTCCATGCCTTCTTTCTGGTCTTCCTTGGAACATCTCCTTGATCTCAGTTGGAACTGGGTTAGATCAATGTTGTTCTGTTGATGTTTTCTTATTATAGACCAATAATACTAGATCAATGACAGAAGCAGAAGCTATTGATTTTGTTATTTATTCTATATGCTTCATTGAAGATTATAATGTGTTGCCCTGACAAACACCAGCAAATGGTCACAAAGCTGACAGCTACTCCCAAAAAGCAAAATTATTGCAAAGAAGGCTAAGGCCATTTCCGCACTAGCCTGTTATAGTGCAATGATTCCACTTTCAACATCCTCTGGAATCCTGGGGTTTGCAGTTTTGGGAGGGACCAGCTGGCCCCTCCCTAAACTGCAATCCCCAGGATTCCAGAGGATGTTGAAAGTGGAATCATCGCGCTATAATAGGCTAGTGCAGAAATGACCTAAGTGGTGAAGAAGAAAACCATGTATATTACTTTGAGTTTATTGGAGCAAAAGGGGGAATGTAAATGTAATTAATACACTCATAAAGATAATATTTGGAACAAAAATACTTGTTGAACTAAACAGCCTTAACATCATAGAGAGGAGACAAATAAGCCTCCTGGAGTAGGGAGCTCCACAGTTTGGGTGCCACAATGCAATAGGCTCTGTCAGACTTACTCAGGCAGAAGATCATTATCGTCTGCACGCACGATATCAGTGGACAGGCAGGACAATGTGGATTGCTTCTATTCCTGACATAATATTGTGGTGTATTTCTACACCCCACAACATTGACTGCAGGTTGTACAGACTGAAAAACACTTGGCGTTAACAATTTCACAACACAGGGCAGGTTGCATCCTGAGTCATGTGGAAGGGATAAAACAGATGTCTTGGTTTCTTCTACTTAGCATCTTACCACATAGCAGAGTTGGGGAAGGTGTGGGGCACTGCCTTGAACCCCACTATCACAGCCCTAATGTCCCCTACTAGTCCTTCCAATTTCTCCATCCCCCACCACAAAAAACAAACAACAACAAAAACCACCCCAAACTTTAAAGAGTTTTGGGGAGTGATTTTTTTCAGCAGAAGATGACCAATACTCTTTCTTTTTTAAAGAAACCACATGCCATCAGGACATTTTAATTTTTCCACTATAGGGGAATTCCCAGACCTCATGGGACTTTGTTGGGTCTGAAAAGTAGCCTCAATTGTGACTGGAAGTGATGTGATGTCACTTCCAGTGAGCTGAGAAGTGTAGATGTGGCCTCCTACCTCTTGGGCAACTGCTCACTCCTGCTGTAGATTTTTATATTCCATAAGCTGTATCAGTACTAAAGTGCTAGACCAGCAAAGCTAGTAAAACACCAAAGGGAAACGCTCCATTGAACAGTGTGCAAGAAGGAAAATTAATTTAAGACTTATGAAGAGCTCGTGGTGTTTTGTTTTGGTGTTTTGTTTTTTTATAAAAAAAGACTTTATTGGAGAAATCGTGCTTTAAACTTGAATTTTTAAAAAAAACATATTTGTTTCTCAGTTATATTTCACACAGCTACCAGATAAGCCATCTCACATTTATGCATTTATCCTATTTGAGAGCAGAGTTGAAGGCGATCCAATTTTGTATGTATACAGCCTTGCCATTAGCCAAAAATAAAAATAAAAATAACAGCAATGCTAACAAGACCTGGCAGCAGCAATCACATTCACAGAGATATTTCTTCCTCTAGTCTTTTATTTAATAAAATGTTGTGGAAGCAGCTTTCCAGTCTCAATATTTATTATTTTTTTATGAACCCTTGTCAAAACAGGAACTGTAAGTATGATGGTAATGGATTGGTAAGCTGTCTACAGATATCATAGCAGATCTGGAACATCTTTTTTTAGGTTTTTTTAAAGATAACTTTATTAATAGTTTCTAAAACATTAAAATTCTACAAATGCATACAAGAATATAAAAAAATATCATGAAAAAAACATTAAGACATGAGAAGTTGAAATTAAAAACTGAAGAAAAAGAAAAGAAAAAGGATCAACTTCCATACTTCCTTTAAACACATTACATTTATGTGATAAATGACATTGTGTTTTCTAATCTTAATACTAAAGGCTACTTGATGACTTGATGACATAGTATTTTCACTACTTAAAACTGCAGATCTGTTACGTGTTATATAACATCACTAAATCCAAATGTTTCTGTATCATTTTATTTTGTAAAATCCTTTACATAGTTCATTAACCAAATAAAGTTTTCATTGTCTTTTATCTATACCCATTTCATAGCCTAGTTTCAGCTAAGCCCATTTCATTTTTTAAATTTAACTCTCCTTTTTCTTTATGTTCATCCTATCCCTGAACTTCTCTCCCCTCCCTGTCTTCTCAGGTTCCTTTCCTTGCCCTTTGCAAATATTCTTTCAAATTCCTTCTCACTTTGCATTTTAGGATATCTGTCCTGAAATAGAACTTTTTTCCCCCTTGTTTTCTCACCCCTTTTACTAATTTAGGCTAAATCAATTTGGTTTCATTCAATCATCAATTTAATTTGATTACAGATGAGTTTCAAATAAGCCTCACCCTTTGGCTGTAAATCCCCATTTCACAAACCAAAACTTCTCAGTTATTCATCTCCCTCAATTCAGTGGCTAATCCCTCCATTACGACAATTTGAATTTGTCTCTCCATATGGTTTTCAACCTCCTTCACAATATATCCTAAATAGTTTCATAAACATTCCTCTCATCAATTTTCACAGTAGCCAACATTGGTATAGTGTAGAGGTGAGCACCCTTGAGGGTTTAGGGACTGTACCTGCCCCATTTCCCACTTTTCCTTTGACCACCACAGTTGGCTCTTTGAGTTAGTTATTTTGTGTTTCATTCTAAATGCTTTGGGGGCTTAACATGATCCCCCAGTCAAACCCAGATTATTAACTGTGTGATTGTAAATATACAACTCCCTTGTTGCAACAGCTCCACTGGCTGTTAGTCCATACACAATTCAATAAACTGGTTACAATTTATAAAGCCCTAGACAGCATGAGTTGAGGATCTCTGAAGGACCATATCTTTCTGTAGGAACACCATACATTCACACCCAGATCTTTGGGGAAGGCCCTTCTTTGAGTCCCACCACCTTCTGACACATATGTGAAGGGAAAAAGGGAGAGAGCCTTCTTGGTGGCTGCTCCCAAGCTTTGCAACTTTTTCTAAAGACAAGTGAATGCTTTTTTATAGGTTGTTGTGGGTTTTCTGGGCTTTGAGGCTGTGTTCTATTAGTATTTTCTCCTGATGTTTCACCTGCATCTGTGGCTGGCATCTTCAGAGGATCCTCTGAAGATGCCAGCCACAGATGCATGCAAAACATCAGGAGAAAATATTAATAGAACACAGCCTCAAAGTCCAGAAAACCCATAACAACCTATGGATTCCGGCCATGAAAGCCTCCGACTTTACATGAAAACTTTTTTTTTCAATACTGCCAGGCTGTTATGAATTTATTGTGGTGGGCATTTAATGTTGTGCTTATTTGTTGATTTTTATATCTGCTCTTTTATTGGATTTTTCTACACCGTTTAATTCTATAGATGTTTAAAATTGCATTTGAAAAGTAGAAGTATGTTTTAAATGGTGTCTTTGTATATATCTGTATATTAAACTCCATTTGTTTTAAATTTATCAGCTTCCTTGAGTCTCTATGTTTGGAAAAGACAGAATATAAATGAATAAATACTATGGCTAATCTTATTTTAACTAAGAATCACGCTCTCAGAATCTTTACAGGGAATAAGTCTCCATTTTTCTCCAAAAATATCAACAATGGGTGCAGGACTAATAGGATTCCAGTGGGAGAGCTTGGGAGTTACAGGGGTGAATTTGAAATGATGTACTTAGCACATAGACCACACTTTTCCCACTGTCCCCAAGTAAACAGTGTGCTGGATTTTGACTAGGGATGCCTGGATTCAATTTCTTATTAACTGAAATTCACTGAAATCTTGGAGAAACTCATCATTTCTTTCCCTGATTTATTTAATAGAAAAATGTTATTCAAAATCTAAATGAAAATAATTCCATTCCTTAATACTGGAGGAAAATTATCCAGTGAAAGTTGAGTACTATATTTCTACCACCTTAAATGTGCTTAACTTCAGCTAGTTTACTGCTCAGATTGAAATAAGATGACACATGCCTCCCATGGAGAGGAGTTTCACAGCCAATGATACAGGAAGATATCCTCACCAAACATCCTGTGCAGGTAATGGAACTGACCAAAAGTTTTTCCTGAAGATCTCAAGAGATGAGCAAGTTCATACTAGGAGATATCTTTATAAGCACAGCATTGAGCACATAGTCACTACAGTCCTAGAAGCACACACCTCTGGCCATATGACAGGAATAAATTTGTCCTCTCCAAGCCATTGACCAAGTATGATACCAGAGTATGTGATGAGAAAAGCATCGGGCTGGGTTGCTGTGGACTATCATAATCCAGTACAGCCATGGATCAGGCTTTTTCACTGTTTCTCTTCCCCACCCACACACCTCTGTGAAGCACTGGAATATCCGTCTTTTGGGGCTGAGTAGGATTTTTCTTTTCTGTGCCCTGTTTGGTCTTTGAACATTTTTCTCCATTTCGTTATTAGATGCCTCCAAGTCATATCTGAATTATGACAACCCTAAGGCAAACCTATCACTGGGTTTTCTTGGTAAGATTTGTTCAGAGAGGTTTTGTCATTGCCTTCCTCTGAGGCTGAAAGAGTGTGATTTGCTCAAAGCTACCCAAAGGATTTCCATGGCTGAGGAGGAATTTGAACCTGATCTTGCAGAGTCTCAGTCCAGCACTGGCTTTTTATATAATGTTGGAGCCTTTAGGCTATGGTTACATTGTTTGGCTAATTGGTTTAATGTTGCACAAGTAGCAGGGTGAGGGCATTTCATTTTGATCTGTTCTCTTTGAAAGCTTCCAGTGGCATTGCAATTCACCCATATCCCAATTACTGCTGACCATCCTGAGGGAAGATGTTAGGTGGGTTCTTGTCTCAAGCTTGTTACCCTGACTTCTGGGGGTCCCCTGGGGGACACCTTGATTCTCTCCAAAATGCAAAGACTGGGGGATTGGCAGAACGAGGGGCAGGGTAACCCAGTGAGACCTTCAACCCAATTTTTAAGGGGTCAGACCAAACAAAAAGCCAGCCAATCATATCAATGAATGAATTTTATTAACAATATGTTCTCACACACAAATGCAGTCACTCACTCATGCACACAAGGACTATCAAGAAGGGAAAGAGGTGAAAGCTTATAGGGGATAAAGTGGAGAGGGTGTAGAGGCAGTAATACTGCACCTATCCAGAAGTCTTCAGTCCAGGAAGCAATGAGAAGGAAGGAGCTCAGCAAAGAGAGGCGGCTGAGAGGAGCACTCGACTAACAGAGTGCCAATTTGCTAGCATGGTGGAGAGTTCTCCAAAGAGGGTCTCAAAAAGGGGGACTACTTATAGGGCAGAACGTACTTTGGGGGCAGACCCTTTCCCGGGAAAAACAATGGTCGAAATAGAAAGAAAATACTGCACAATAGCAACTTGATGGCTTGCATGATTATTTCATGTAAATGGACCTCACCCTTGTAGGATCTGCCAATGCAAGCACTGCTCAACAGAGGAGAACCTGGTAATCCCCTCAAGTTGATTTTGTGGCTGAGGACTTTTTGTCTGTGTGGATGCGTCTTGCCTGAGGTCTCTTTGGGAAACGTGACTGGGGATTTTCCTGGCCTTGACCTATGTCCAGTTGGTTGACCTATTTGTTGACACACCCACCCGGGCAACCTCTCTGGCATATTTTTGATATTAATTTTATATCTCCCTGGAATGGGGTCTGCCAAGGGGGTAACAAGCTGACTTCTTCAGGAAAGAGTGCTAACCAGTGACACTTAGGGGAATTGCTTGAGACCTGCTGATTCCCTCAAGGGTTCAGGCTACATCAAACCACAGGGTCTGAACCCTGGGTTTCAAGCCTGAATTCAGCCTCTTGGGAGACTCAGCTGAACCAGGTTCCCTCATCAATATTTGTGACTGCACATCCCATTGTCTTCCACATTGCAGATTACTGAAGTTAATAACACTATGACCTTATTTCATCAAATCTTGTGTCTAGTGTCATCATTTGGGAAGGAAGGCAATAATGATTTTATATTTTGCTTTTATAGCAGCTGGATTCTGCTTGGAGGTAGGAAGGAATGCAGATCCACTCCCAGATGTACTGCAGTCTCTTTTTCTTCCCCTTGGAATCCATAAGAGCTGCACTTTTATCATCTGAATTGCTTCCTTTCTCCATGTAATTGTTAATGCTTATGTGGTCAGTATTCAGGGTGTAGTAGAATCCTGTTGTTCTTATGAATCAACAATTTAGTGTTTTTATGGTACCTTTCAATTTTTTGTGTCTACAGTCATAAGTTCAATCCATCAAGTATGTGTACAATTCTCTCTAATATACAGATTTTTCTATACTTCTCTACAACTTTATTGAAAAATTTAGATATGTCTATAATCCAACAGACAACTGTTTTTTCATCTGTATATTGATTCAAGAAATGCACATTTGATTAGTGGACTTAGAAATGTGGACAAAATGAAATTCTTTTTCATCCTATGTTGTATTTCAGGGAGCGCTTCTTTACCATGAGCAGGTATCTGTCCATCCTTCTTTACAAAAAATATAACTTTTACAGAAAATATTAACTTTAGCTCTCACACACCATCGTTTTAAACAAGTAGGAAAACCAATTGAATAGAGTCATAGTTTGCAGTACACCGCGACTAGAAGGCTCCAGAAGGTGATAGGCAAGGCTTTGGTAACAGAAATCAGTTTGTTCCTTCCCACTTTGGATCAATTCATTTGATTTCTCTGAACCACTATATTGAGGTATTGTGGAAACAAATGTGCTATAGATGGCTAAAAAAAAGAGTGGTCAGATAAGAAAACAAAGCAGAGAGCAATTATTTCAAACTGCAGTTTAAAACAAGTTTGGGACATTCTTCTTTAATAAGGCAATTAACCCTGGTTAGAAGTCATTCAATTAGCTCATGGTCGAGTTCTTTAGCAGCCCTTTAAAACAAGGGCAGATACCAGTTGTGCCTCCTCTGCTAAGTGACATATTTTAAGCCTTGCTGTAAACCATTATGGGGGCTGAACTGATACAGTTCCTCACAGTAATTCACAGTAATTAAACACATCCATGAAGCAGGAGTGCACATTCAGATGTTTTTGTGGTTTTCATGCTCTAATTCAATACAGCATGGAGCTCTGGTTTCAGAGGAATTTAAAAAGGACTGTCTCCCACCATTCCCAATCTGTTACTAAGGATAAATAGGGGATTACAAGTTAGGCAGCCTATTAGGAATGTATTTGTCTCCTACTAATCCTATGATTTTTCAGAAAGCTTGGAGGTTAGATATAATTGGGTTTCCATTGAATTTGGCTACCAGATAAACCTGAGCTACTGTGACTGGCTGTTTCCCCACCCCACTCTCATCTATGTCAAATTCAGTAAATTAGCATATAGCAGGCAACACCATTTTTTTCATACACCAACTAAATAAAAGGAATAAATTCATATCTCTTCAAATTCTGGCCATTTCCTCACTAGATACCATTAGTGCGTTGTACCATTACAATCCCAGCATTGCTACTCAAACGATGGCAGCAGGTTAGGAGCGCTGTTTTCTGCATCCTTCTGCCTTCAACGGATGACTAGCGGTATTGCCATTGGTGTTCCTTCCAAACTACAGTGTCCTTGGCCAGTCCCTGTCCCCACCTTCACCCTGCCCCACTGCCCCAATTGGTCATTTTGTTTTGTTTTTCTTTGGAAGCCATACTAGCACAGCACTGTTGTAACTGCACTACTAGCTAGTACACTATTGCATTTTCACACTTTAATGCTTAAAACTAGGGATAGGCCAACCAAATCCTTGATTGCTCAAATCCTCAGCCAGGATTTGAGATTCATTGATCTGAAGCTCTGTGCAAAAATAGGCAAATGGAATCTTTCAAATCCACCAACCGAAAAATGGATATTTTTTTTAAAAAAAGTTCTGTTTTAAAAAAGTTAACAGTTTGAAAAAAAAATTAAAAGTTGCTTTTTAAACCCTTTTTTCAAAAAGGATTCAAAAGATTCAAGATTCATGAGATTCATGGATTGGCAGAACCTTCCAGGGATTCGGATCTGGATTCAGATTAAAAAAATTCTGGATTCATCCCATCCCTACTTAAAAATGTATTTTAAAAAATAAAAAGTTTTAATGCAAAGGAGAACTTTAAAATAAATGTGGAGAGGTGATAAAATTCAAAGTTACCATGCCATGGGAGTTGGGGAGAGAGGGACAAGCTGGGCACATCCATGCCCAGTGTTGGAGCCATGAGAACAAAAAGTGCTGTTGTGTGCTATTATGGTACCACACAGAGCTGGCTGATCAGATTGAACTGCTAAAGGAGGCGCTTAATGGATTTTTTCTGGAAATACTACAAGGTGGTTCAGTAATGCTTGGGAACAGGATAGCAGCTGAATAGTGATGATGTTGTGTGGTGTCGGGGGCTCCAGCCTGGCCGGCCCCTCCGGAGCTGCAGAGACCATCGCGGAAGCGGCTCCCGAGGCGGAGGACGACCTGGTCTCCTCGCGAGTTGCAGAGGAGGCCTCTGGCACCGGGAATGGCTGCCTGGATGATGTCGAGGCTACCGCTGCCGCGGAGGGGGCCGCGGTCTCTCCCGCTGTCACGGATAGTCGTCCCGGGGCCGTCGCAACCGTCGCCGCCGAGGGTGAGGCCGGGGGGGCTCCGCCGCCCCGGGAGGTTGCCCGGACCTCGCCAGCCCTGCCGACACTGAGGAACTCACTGGGGAAGCTGCCGCCGCCATTGGGGACGCCAACGGAGCCACCGCCATGGAGGGGAGCCACCCGAACGACGACGAAGCCACTGGCACCAGGGGAGGCTGACCGGGGGTGCACCGGGGTGGGTGGGGCCCAGGCGCCACTCTGGGCCACTGCCCACCCGCGGGCCCGATCCGGAGGAGTCCGTCGGCCTCCCTCCCACGTTCCTGCAGCGGTGGCAAGCCAAGGAGGCTGCCCGCCGCTCCTGCCGGCTGCTGGAGCGTCGGCTGCAGGCTGAGGGCTCGCAGCTGGCCGATGACGCTCAGCTGTGAGCCCGGCTTGAGGGCTCCCAGCTGCGCAGCAGCCCCCGGATTGACCAGCGTCAGCGCCAAGTTCCTACTTTAGGCCAAGAGGGAGCCAAGTTCAGCACGGAGCAACAACCGTCAGATCTCCGGGTGTTGTCCGTCCATGCCGTGACCTGTTCCAGCCGAGTTCCCGTCCAGTAGCCCTGCCAGCCAGCCGTCTCTTTGTTATCCGGGTGAGAAAACCCTTTCTTTTGGTTCCGCGTTTTTACCTGCTGCAAGGTCTGCCTTAGTTTGTTGCTGGACTGATGGCTTCTGAGGCGAATCCCGGCCCCAGCCTGCCCTAGCCTGCCTGGCCCCGCCCAGCCACCGACATGTGGTAGTATGACTCCTGAACCAGAAACAACCAGCTGCTATTGCACTATAGCAATGTCATGCAGAAATGGCCTTTATCTTTAGTGGGTGAATTCATGCAGATGTGTGCATGTTTATCATTCTTCAGAGATCATCTGGGGATTTGGAGTGAAGTGCTCTAAGTCACTGATGATGTTCAGATTTCTTTCTTTTTGTAGGTGAGTTCGTGAAGGTGTGGAACAGATGCCCGGATATAGCAGTAAACTCAATGAAGCCCAATAAACTAAAATTGAATTCTAACAAGACAGAAGAAATGTGAGCAAATGACAACTATCCTTAGAATTCATGATTGGACTGTTTTGAATGGAGTTTTATGATTCCTGAAAGAGGTGATGCACTTTCCAGTGGTACTTGGGGACCTTCAATGGTGCACTAGGTGCTGGGGTAGCTTACATAATCCTGGGACTCACTTCACATATTCTACAAATGTGGTATGTATGTGGTTAAAAGAGAAAAAAAAACCTTCAGTAATATTAATTGGACTAATTCCACCCCCCCCCATCACCTATATTGAATTGACTGGAAGGCACATTGGAATGCAGACCTAATGCTCAAGGAAATCAACGGATATTAAGATTACTTGTGCGCTTTTTGCAGCCCTAGTAAAGCATGGCTGACAGAGACAGGGGGCTTCAGCAGAGCTTGGGAAAGCTATATTTTCAGTCTACAGCCAAAGATGCTGGTCTATAACTACCATAGGACCATGCCAGCTGGGGGATTCTGTGAGTTGCAGATCAGAACAGTAGTTTTTGTAAGATTTGTAAGATTTGACAGAAGAAATCAGCCAAGCACTATATTCCTGTGACTATTAAGGGCAACAAAACAAAAACCCCCGAAGACATGTGAACTTTTATATCCATGGCATTAGATACTTCAGGAGCACTTGAGGGACACTTTGCAACTGAATGGTCAACATTAATAATGTATCATTAGCATCACTCCTTTTGTATTTTATTGTTAATTATAAGCTGTTTTCAGATCCAGAAAAGCAACACAAAATTAATAAATATTGGAGGAGTATTGACATTTTTTCTTTTGAACATGGTAGAATTAATCCAAAATCCACAAAATATCAGTACTTTTATTGGGCCAGCTAAAAAGCCCAAAATAAATCATGCAAACTTTCAAAGCTCCACTGGGTTCTTCATCATGCAAAAGTGTTTAAAAAATCACACAGGAAAAGAAAAAGATATGCTAGAGTTTGTTGTTTGTTATTGATTATGGTAGGTGATGCTGCTTCCCATTCCTACATGGCAAATAAATGGGGAGTGGCCTCTGTCTGCATTGATATCCATCTAGATCATCTTAACTAACAACTCAAAACTTCTTAAGAGAAAATGTAGCTCCATGATTCTAACATCACCATTTTTTTCCTTCTCATGTATGATTCTTGCTGCGCAGAGAAGATGGTGAATTACTCACAGGGGGAAGAGAAAAGGCAGAACTACATAACACCTTCTTTGCCTCAGTTTTTTCCCAGAAGGATATAAGCACTCAACCTGGCGGTTGGGGAGCAAGGGAGGAAGCAGGGGAAATGAGGCACATAATAGGTAGAGAGGTGGTACAGGAATACCTGGCCACACTGGATGAATGCAAGTCTCCAGGGCCAGATGAATTGCATCCTAGGATATTAAAAGAGCTGGCAGAGGTCATTTCGGAACCACTTGCTATAATCTTTGAGAAATCTTGGAGGACAGGAGAAGTTCCAGCAGACTGGAAGAGAGCAAATGTTGTCCCCATCTTCAAGAAGGGAAAAAAAGAGGACCCAAATAATTATCGCCCAGTCAGCCTGACGTCAGTACCCGGAAAGATCCTGGAGCAGATTATTAAGTAGTCAGTTTCTAATCATTTAGAAAGCAACGCGGTAATCACGAGAAGTCAACATGGATTTCTCAGAAATAAGTCATGCCAGAAATAATCTTATCTCTTTGTATGATAGAGTTACTAGCTTGATAGACGAAGGGAATGCTGTGGATGTAGCATATCTCGATTTCAGTAAGGCCTTCGACAAAGTTCCCCATGACATTCTTGCAACGAAGCTAGTAAAATGTGGGCTGGACAGGGCTACTGTTAGTTGGATTTGTAATTGGTTGACTGACCGATCCCAAAGGGTGATCATGAATGGCTGCTTTTCATCCTGGAGAGAAGTGACTAGCGGGGTGCCACAGGATTCTGTCCTGGGCCCAGTGCTGTTCAATATTTTTATCAATGACTTGGATGAAGGAATAGAGGGCATGCTCATCAAATTTGCAGATGACACCAAATTGGGAGGGGTTGCTAATACGCCAGAGGACAGGATCAAAATTCAAAATGACCTGGATAGATTGGAGAGCTGGGCCAAGGCTCAGCCAATGAAATTCAACAGAGAAAAGTGTAAGGTCCTACACTTAGGTAGAAAAAATGGAATACAGAAATATAAGATGGGGGACACGTGGCTGGATAGCAGTACATGTGAAAAGGATCTAGGAGCCTTCTTAGACCACAAGCTGAACATGAGTCAGCAGTGTGATACGGCAGCTAAGAAAGCCAATGCAATTCTCGGCTGCATCAATAGGAGTATGGTGTCTAGATTGAGGGAGGTACTGGTACCACTCTACTCTGCTTTGGTTAGACCTCATCTTGAATACTGTGTCCAGTTCTGGGCACCTCAATTCAAGAAGGACATGGTCAAGCTGGAGCAAGTCCAAAGGAGGGCGACCAAAATGGTGAGAGGCCTGGAAGCCATGCCCTATGAAGATAGACTTAGAGAGCTGGGTATGTTTAGTCTGCAGAAGAGAAGGTTAAGAGGGGACATGATAGCCATGTTTAAATATTTGAAGGGATGCCATGTAGAGGAAGGAGAGGGCTTGTTTTCTGCTGCTCCAGAGACCAGGACAAGGAGCAATGGATCCAAGCTGCTGGAAAGGAGATTCCACCTGAACCTCAGGAAGAACTTCCTGACAGTCAGGGCTATCCGGCAGTGGAATATGCTGCCTCAGAGTGTAGTGGAGTCTCCTTCCTTGGAGGTTTTGAAGCAGAGGCTTGATGACCATCTGTCGGGAATGCTTTGAGGGTGTTCCTGCGTGGCAGGGGGTTGGACTGGATGGCCCATGTGGTCTCTTCCAACTCTACATTTCTATGATTCTATGATTTTTAATACCTTTTCTTGATGATTCTATGTTTTTTAA
Source organism: Ctenosaura bakeri (assembly GCA_948474755.1). NCBI lineage: Eukaryota > Metazoa > Chordata > Lepidosauria > Squamata > Iguanidae > Ctenosaura > Ctenosaura bakeri. Next base: position 939,299 of record CAOLHI010000044.1, on the reverse strand, counting down.
TACCTTTTCCTGATGAAGATTTTAGTGGAGCTCCAAAAGCTTTCATGATGTATTTTGTCCTTTTCAGTGGGCCCAATAAAGGTATTTCTGTTTAGTGAATTTTAGATTTTATTGTTCTTTGCTGCTGTTTTGAACCCTGAATAAGTTTCATGGTATAATTAAGTCGGTCATTATGGTATAATAAGTACTTTACAAAAAAAAATGAAATGGTAAGTCTCTGGTTAAAATGTTCCTTGGTTAAGAGCTTATGGCCTTAGGCATGTCAACCCCACTTACTGCTCATACCTCACATTCACACTCTAAAACCAGGACGGTGCATATTTAACCTCCAGATGTTCTGGCCTGCAAATTCCATCGGCACTGGCCAGCATGAGCAATGGTATGGGATTATAGGATATATAGCCAAGCACATTTGGAGTTCAAAAGGTTCTCTACCCCCCATCCTTAAAGAATACCAATTTTCATAATACTGTTCTAGCTTGCAAGCTTGTTATAACGATGGCTGTGTTGTAACAATGAAGTTTTTGGTGAAGCACTGATGGTGATGAGGATATGAATCAAGTTGTTATAACACTTAGAAATAGTCCTATCTTGATTCAAAATATTGAATTTCATTCAGGCACCATCATGCTTTGAGTAGATCTATGGTATTCAATGATACTCATTAACCGTTTAATTCCCATTGATTTCTATGGGGCTAAGCATTGCTTTGTCTGGATACAACTTATTATTTGTAGTAAAAAAAATATTTGAAAGTTAATGATAAACAAGAGTTCAGCTACCAAAGGAAATAGAAAATGCCAATTTTCTTAGGGATTATGAATTTTGTCAAAAAGAGGAAAAGAACATTTTTTCAGGCATAAACTAATTAGCATGGGTAAGCATATTCTCCTGAGGTGGAGGGGGGAAAACCTCTCTGAGGCAAGTTAAATGCTAGCAGCCATGGTGCATTTAATTAGTTATCTCTCATTCCTGAAAACAAGTTGATTAAAAAAGTGGAAATATACAAGATTGCTATTCAAAATATTGGCTTTTAGGAAAGAGAAGGCTCACACAATTTTTCAGTGTGTGTCCAAAATATTCTAAGATGTTTATTTTCCACTGAGCAAGCAAGGGAATCTGGAGAAAAGGTTGCACCTGAAATGGAAGTAGATACTGCATTACACAAATGCATTTTCCCCAATATAATCAATCTCACAGGACGCCATTAAATCTCTGCTGAATCAATTGACCATGAAGGGCATGTGTGAACATTGAACAGTTTGATGGCTATGGTGACATTAAATCCTGCTTCTTTAATTTGCATTGTGATGGGGAAAAAAATACTAGAAAGCCATCGTTGGTTTCAGATCATTGGAACACCTCTGAAGGTATAAATTTGCTTCCAGCTAACTCAATTAAGCCAAAACATTTCAGTAAACATACAGATACTTTCCAAATTGTTTCAGGGCATCCTGTGTCCAAAAGACATTATAAACTGTCAAAGACCAGAGGAAAAAAGTTCACTTAGTTTACAATGACACCTCTTTCAAATGCCTCTTACAACGACAACTTTCAAACAGCCAATAGTCTGTTAATAAGTCACTTAAGGAACAAGTCACTTTTGAAGTTGTTTTAGCCTTCGACATTTGGAATTGCTTAATTAAATGAAGATTGTTTCTGACAAATTAGCCTGGTTTGAATAAGAGGCTATGCATAATTTAATATTATTGTTGGGGTCATTATCTTACAGTTCTTTGACAAAAGTTTGAAAACTTTTTTGGTTTTTTGGTCAGGGAAGGAGCTATGGTCCTCAGACTGTCGTAGGCATTATAGACAAAAACAAGTGTTCTGGATTCTGCCTTGCTCTTTCTCTATTTGTAACTTCCAGACTTCCCTTAAAATAATGGAAAGTTTCATATTGTCATAAGAAAGTGGTTATGCTCTGCATCTCTGAGCAAGGAAGAAAACCTCCACACTCTTTACTTACCAGGTTCCTTGATGTGCCACTCAGTCTGTAGATTGTAAGTTAAGCAAGAATTGTGGTGGAAGCCATTGCTAAGTAGTATACTACATGTTTCACATTTATAAGGATCTCATTTTAATCTAAGCTATCTTAATCTAAGACATCTTGGGTGAAAACTTATTGGCCACAGAAAAGCAATGATAAAAGTAGCAGCCAGTGGGGATGGTGTTATTGTCTTTTAAAGTCTTGGTTTCAGCCCAGACATTAAAAGAGCTATCTAAGGTGCAGAAGATCATCATCAAAATAGATACAGAACCTTGGATAGTGCTTTTAAAGTTAAGACTAAAGAATAGAACAGGTTTGCCATCCCACTGAAATGGAAACTATCAACTGCCTTTGGGTTAGAGTGTTGGACTAGAATGGAGTGGCCCAGGTTCATGTCACCACTTAGTCACTGGGTAACTCTTGAGCTAGTTACTTATCTCTCACTCTAACTACTGCACATGATATTGTGACTTGTTGGAGAAAATGTAACAGCAAAATAAAGTAAAATAAAATGAAGTGCACCTGAACCAGATGGGCTAATGATCTGACTAATGAAGATTCATATAATGTATTTTTTTCCATCATGTTCACATGAGAAAACGCTTCCTAATTATAAAGGCTTGCTTTTGAGGATGTTGAATATAATGGTGATATAAACTGCTTGGCTTATACTTATCATTTGATGCATCTGGCATCTTGATGCTCTAAATGTCAAAAGGTCTTATTCAGCGTAATGGACTTAATAAGCATGCGGCAGACATGATCTTATCTTTATTGTTATTACTACTGAATGGGAAGTTATACAATTTAGTAACCTTCCATACTTTTCTTTGGGAAAATAACTCACCAGAGAGCTACTAATATTGCACATGAGTTATGAAAGTGATAGCCGATGACTTTTGCGCATTAACCTTCATTAAGTTGTTATGACCTCTTCTAACACCTAGATGAAATGGAGATGATAGATCTTATTGTATTTTCTCTGTCAGCAATAAAAAAAGAAGTACCATCTATTTGTCTTTTGACTGCCTTGACAAATCTCTTGTAATTGACTCCTAGAAAGCCATGCAGGCCTATATCAATGTGTTGTCCACACTAACTGCTTGCAAGCTAAAATTCTGTGCACACCCAGGCATGTCATACTTATGTGGAGAATTTTATTTGGTTCCTTTTTTGAGATGTCCCAAATATCTCCATAAATTCAAAGTAAAGACCTTGGGATTAAAAACTTCCAAATGTGGGAAAAGGGGGACTAACAATCTCATGCATGAAGGCTGAGGGCTTTGAGTGCTTAGCTTTTAAAAGTCATTTTGTCTTTGTATTCAGCCAACTTCATGTTTGCTACATTAGGGCTGCCACCTGTTTTTTTTCTAACAGTCAATGTTTCTTTAACAACAGTGTAGAAGGCAGGCACCGTAGTGATCCTTACATGCACAAGATATAGGGATATATTCCTTCTGGTAACAACTAACTAAACATCTCAGATTCTTAATAATTTCAGTGGAAAAAATTAGAGATCTTTTTTTAAAAAAAACAAACACCTGAGATAACAGTTTCACCCAAGCCTAATGTTTACAATGACCAAGAAAAACAAAAGAACACTAAGCAAAAGCCTTTAGCAATGATTTTCAAACTTAGCTCTCCAGCTCTTGTTGGACTTCCAGAAAACCTTGCCAAGATGATCAATCATCCCTTACTAATTGTAGCCCAACAATATCTAAGGATCCACTTGGAAATCACTAGCCTCCTTGGGCAAAGATAGATTGTCCTTGTCCAAAGACAACAGCTGATCCAAAAGCAGGAGAGGCACTCTAATTCCTGACCTATCACCATTTTCCTACAGCCGGTAGTATTTTAAAGATATTGTTTTTCCTAATGCTTCACCATTATTATAATTATTTATTTAGCCAAAAGGAACCCACTGACTTAAAAATACATCACAATCCTATGTAAGCAATTTGGCTTATGAGTGCAGTTTCTCCATTTATAGTGGGAAAGTGCAAGTTTACAACTTGCTCACTTGAGAATATCTATGTAATTGAACAGAAGCATTAATAATGTATGGATTGTGGGGGAGGGAGACGCAATCATTAAACGAGTACCTTTCTAGAGCTTAATGCTACTGAATGCTGGTATTGTCCTATTGTAGCAGAGTTCTAACGCTGGGAAGAAAAGGACAAATAAGCACAAAAAGACGTTGTTTTTTAAACTACTTTCCCTTTCCCCATTCCACTGCCCCCCCATCCTCTTTAGCTCAAGGCTAGTACAAGTGCAACCGTTTGACTAAGATTTATTTCTAGCATGCAACCGCAAGGGAAATAAAAGTTTATTTGAAATGACCTTTTACTTGTAAAGTTTAATCTGTTGCTGCTCATGGTGCCATGTCTTTTTAACCACCTGGCATGTCCTTCTCAATGCTAAAGAGGGCTCCCCAGGGGGAATGAAGTCAAAGAAGACAAATACCAATGTTCATACTTGCAAATGCTTTCTTCATATCACTGGGGCTTGCAGTGTGGTAGATAAACTACCAACAACTTACAATGTAGTCTTCTGCTTGGGGAACATTAATCATTTATATTGTACACCAGCTTTAGTTAGAAGAAGAATGTCAAACTCTCTCAAGGTAAACAGATGTTCTTTTCATGGCATTTCTTGCAGAAGGATCTAGAAGAAGGCATTTACAAATTCTCCCCTGAACTAGCAAAAAACAAGTCAACCAACTTGATAATCTGCCCATGGAGTACACAAAAGCATGATTCATAATTCCTCCTTTTTCTGCATGAATTGGAGATTATAGATATAGATAGACACACAGAGAGAAACAGAAACAGTGTGTGTATGGGTGGGTGGGTGGGTATCTGCGTAAAGAACTTTTATGATGTTACATGAGAGTGGTATGGAGGAGTACAACTCAGTTCTTCCATCAGATCCTCCTCCCCAGTTATAGTGCTGTTATTCCACTTTCAACATCCTGTGGAATTCTGGGGTTTACTGAGTAGTTTACTGAGGCCAAAAAGCTGTCTGGTTGAGAATTCTAAAGGCTTCTCCCTAAACTGCAAAGCGCAGGATTCCATAGGATGTTGAAAGTGGAATAATACCCTTATAACAGAGTAGTGCAGAAAGGCCCTTACTTTCTGATCTACTGAACTTTAAAAGCTCTTTTTGAGAGTTTAGGAATATTACTAAACCTGATTGTACATTTGACTCCCTGTGTTCATTATGATGCAAAAGACATGAAGCTTGTAAAAGTTGTGCTTGGAGTACCGCTTCCATTATGCCCCAGTCAGCCACGGTTACCATACTGACTAGGAAATGTTGCCCATGAAAGTAACTTTTAGAAGGTTTAATAGGAACTTCAACCTTAACCAAACATGTGATACTGTTTTAAAAAAAAAGATCTTAGGCTATATCAACAGAAATATAATGCCTACACCACAAGAAATAACAGTTCTATCTTCTTGTTGTTACCATGGTTATGATATGTCTGGTGAGAGCACTAGATATCTCTTGATATCAAACTTATTTGGCCTCTATGCGACCTTTCTCTGCCACCCTACTCCACGTGTTTGCAAGGGCCACCAGACAAGCACGTAATAGGCACAGCCGTTAATGGTTGTACATTCCAAACCTCATTTAGGCAGGCAATTTAATGCCTCTTCGTTGCTTAAGGGACCACTCCTTCTTGCAAACTGGCCTTGCTCAGCGCGACTTTACAAAGACGCCCGGCCGAGTGCTGAGCCATTCCTTTATGTTGGGCCATTTGCATACTGGCCATACTATTGTCATCCAGCGCTAAGCTCATCATGTAAAACCTGACCTTTTCCAATGCCTTTGTCCAGCTACAAATTTCCTTTGTTCTCACCGAGCATGGCATGGCCTGTAGGTAAAATCCACCCTATAAAAGGTCCCCAATTCCGAGCCTTCCTCGGATCGCTCCTGAATTCCATCCAGCCTTGCTGCCACTGTGTTTGGCGAGCTGTCCCCTCAGTTCCCAACAACTGAGTCTGCCTCCCTTCTTGGAACACTCCAGACTGCTATCCAGCCTTGCTGTCGGTTTGTCCAGTGAGCTCTCCTCAGCGAACCACGCTGAGCTTTCTTCCTTCAACCTCCTCTTCTCTCCAGGACTATGAGACCAGGTGTCATATTACCCACTCCCCCAAAACTCTTCATTTCTATTTCTCAGTTAGTTTAGTGTATGTCGTGTCTTTTGTGTTGTTTGTCCTCAATAAATATTATTCTTGTTACTTTAAAAACTGTCTGACTGCTCTTCTGACCTGATGCCGTAGACATAGGATAAAAGATCCTAGCTAAAGTTACCCTGCCTCTCACTAGCTTAAGAGAGTGTTCGGGTAGTCTAATTTCCCCCGTCTTGTGTTTTTATTTGATAATTTGAGCACCCCTCCCGGGACCCCCAACATACAGGGTAACATTGTGAGCTAGTCAAGTTGCATCTGGAATCAAGTAAGTTGCAGATAACACATTTTAAGATGGACATCACTAAAATGAAACATATCAAGAAGATGCAGTCTCTGGATACCATTTCTGGGAGGAATGGTTGAAAGACCTAAGAATATGTAGTCTGGAGAAGAAGAGGTTAGAAGGTGGCATGACAGTAGTCCTTAAATATCTGATGTGCTGTCAGAAAGCATATGAAAGTGCTGAGTCTAATGGAACGTACTCTTAGGTTAGGGAGTATCAATTGCTTTGAAGCCTAAGTCATAGTGTTTCTATTATCCTAATGAGGTTATAGGTTATGTATCCACACTAAATGCTAAAATCACAATGTCTCAGGCTTCATCGGTTAAGCATGAAGACATATCTATCAAGACAGAGTTCTGAAGCACTCAACTCCCTCCCAAGAGTTAATAAGAACATCTTGCCTTAAATAACTGGCATTACTATTCTAAAAACATGTTTCACAAGCTAGCCAGAAGAAGCTAAGAGATGCAATAACATATGGCATCAATCCCTGGTCTGATTTCCACAGCAGCTATGTATGTACTCTTTGAAGCTAATATGATTTCTAAACTAGAGGTGGGTGAACATTTAATTTTCATGAGAATTTATTAAAATTTGCACATTTCTTCATACTTGAGATTGAAAATACTTAGGTTTAAACACTGGAATGTGGAAATACCCAAGACTTGACAGATTTGTCCATCTAGTTTTCTTCCTAAATCTTAAATATTTGTGCCTTTGGTCATGCAAGAGCTGCCACCTTTTTCTTCAGCAAGGTATCACATCTTTAATACCTATATGGAAGGCAGTTTCAGCATTGTCTTTCTATGACAGGAATACCTAATGCTACTGAACTGGGCCACCACAGAGGGATGAGAAGTTTGTTTAAGCTCTTTTTCACAATTTACCAAAGTCTTCAAATTTCTTCACATTCAGGGTAGATGTGAATGAATGCAGAAGAAACCAAAACTGATAGAGTTCTCCATCCCAATGAATGAAACCAGATCACTTTAAAATGCTGCTGCATTGTGTATAGCTTTAACTTTCCTAGCTGGAGATTTTCCATGGATCCCTCCCTGATGTATATGTTTCTGGTTCAGTCTGAATGCACAGCAGAGAAACACAGAGGTAGTAGTCACCGCTCATTCTGTCAAATATATCACTGATTTCAAACCATGCATCTTTCAAAGAAAACTACTATACGTGTTCTGACAGAGATGTGGCAACTGTGTCTATTTGCCTGTTCATTCTGGTTTCATCATATCAAGAAAGAAGTGCTGATACATGCATGCTAAGCATCAAGGGCTGGCTTAAACTTGCTTGATTTAATTTGATTTAGCAGATAGAGAAAACAGATCAATAGATGAGCGACTAAAATCAGTCTCTCAAAAGAAAGAAAGAAAGAAAGAAAGAAAGAAAGAAAGAAAGAAAGAAAGAAAGGAAAGGAGGAAGGGAGGGAGGGAAGGAAGGAAGGAAGGAAGGAGGGAAGGAAGGCAGGCAGGCAGGCAGGCAGGCAGGCAGGCAGGCTGACTTTTGTTTCTCTGGAATGAAACTTCAGAGTTTTTGTTCAGCTAGGGAATGCCTGCATACATACCTCTGAGAAAATGTTTGTTGCAAATTATTGAGGCAATTAGATCTGAATGTTAAAATGAAGTATGATTCATACTCAATTCCTGGCTGGCATGCTCTGATTGGTATTGTGAAAACCAGGACATCTATAAAGTCATGAGTCTGCAATGTATTTTTCTGGGGACACAGTGTGAGGATGCAATCTCATGCATGGACTGGCAGCACTGAAAATTCTTTATTAAGAGGCTTGTCATGGCACTGAAGAGCTCATAAAATAGAAGGAGGTGACCAGACAGAATCTCTGATTGTGATGCTGCCTGGTACATTGCAATCAGGAAATGTTTTTGTAGAGAACTAAGTATGGCCAGGGTGTTTGAGCAAATTTCACAAGACCCAGAAAGGATTTTTTTTTTAGATATGCAAAGGAAAACATGTAGAGTGTATGTGTGTCGCGGCAAATGCTATGGCCCTCCATATGCAAATATGCACATTTCAAATATGCAAAGGAAAACATGTAGAGTGTATTGGGGGGCGGGAATTCTATGGCCCTCCATATGTTGCTGAGTTGCAGCTCTCAATATCTACACCATTAGCTATGCTGACGAGGACTAACAGGAGCTCCAGTCCAACAATGTCTAGAAGATTGTGAAGGGCATCAGTATTTATTTCTTCCAAATCTGAATGTTTTAGTTTTAACGTGTTTATGATGTGCACATTCATCACTTGATTCCTGCAACAGCAAATGCCTGTGTGAAATTCTAATCACAGAGACAAATGGATGAGTCTGTCAGTTTTGTTTTTCATCTACTGTTTATTTATTAAAATATTTATATCCTGCCCTATATCATGAGATCTCAGAGCTGCATACAAGTAAAATCAATATTAAAAGGTTAAAACAATTTGAAACACTCAAAATAATTTAAATAAACTGAAAGCATAGTTGAACAAATTGACAAGTTAAAACAGGTTAATGAGGTCAAAACAATTTAAAACCATGCACATAAATATCTTGGGGTGAATCAGTTAGACTCCAAAGACTTTAGTATATAGTCATGTTTTCACTCGGCACTTTTGGCCAGGATCAGCCACAGCTGTGAAGGCCCAGGCCCACATCTTCATAAGGCATATTAAACTATGCCTTATGTGGCAGAAGTGCCCTTTTAAGTCCACAAGTGGGCATATACAGAGGGGATGTTCCTTTAAGTATTGAAGACCTAAGAGAAAACAAGTAAAATTCTCAACCATATAAATTGGTCAAATTTAACAGGTGTAGTTATTCCTACCATAGAAGTGATCGTGTTATACCTGCCTTCTACATCTGGAAGTTGTTAGTGATGAGGAATCTTCCAGGGGCAAAAAAAGAGCTAGAATCCCAATTCAGTACCACAGATATGACTGAATGCACAGGGGTTCACACCCAGACTCCTAAGAGCTAAGCATTCAAAACTCTCTGCATGGATGATCCAATCTGTCAATTTTGTTTTCTTTCATGCTCAAAATGTTAAAATCTCAAGTGTGAAAAAATGCACATTTTGCATAGTTCCAATCAAAAATGAATAAAACAACTTTCTCATCCTTCTTAATCAAACAGATCAAACACTACAGGAAGTGCACATGGACCACTTTGCCTGTACTTTGACACTATGATGTTCAGTTTGAACACATCTTCCAAAGCTTACTTTGATTACAGCTCCTTGAAACCCCACCACCACCATCAAGGCCAGTAAAGAATATCCTTTCCAAGCTCTGAATAAAGCTATAGCACCTATTTAGGGGTGAACCATCAAAACACGTTTTTATGACTGACTATAGTCATCATCAAATTTTGTTTGACTTGAAATAAAGTTGTATTCATACTACAATATATGGCCATTACAGCAAGATTATTTTATGCACAGAAATGGAAGAACACAATAATTCCAATTGAAGAGAACTGGCTGATAAAACTAATGGATTTAACTGAATGGATAAATTAACAACATTGATAAGCAAAAACCATCAGTAACTTTTTTGAATAACTTGGAAACTTTGAGAAGATAAAGGGTACCATATGTTAAAAACAGCTTTCAACAGTTAGTATACTTGGACATTTAAGTGGTTGGAGTATTTGAATGGTATTACAATTGGAGAAGTTATTTTATATGGTCATATATAACCTGTGATAGGGAAGTTGGAAGTCAAATGTATATTCTCCTTTTATTGTTTTTTTTTTTTTACTATCTTCACTTTTTATTATTTTTTCTTTTGTTTGTTTCTTCTGTTTTTGTTGTTTCCTTTTTTCTCTATTTGTATATACCTTGTGTAGTGGTTTGAACACTGGACTACAACTTTGGGGACTAGAGTCCAATTCCCCACTTGCCCATGGAAACCCACTGGATGATCTTGGGCACATCACACACTCTCAGTCCCAGAAACCCCTGTGATAAGGTGAACTGCCTTAGGGTTGCCATAAGTTGGGAATGACTTGAAGGCACATAACGATGATATCTTGAAAATGTTCAGTAAAACATACAAAAAAAAAAGTAAGAAAGAAATGAATAGATTTTAAGTCTACAAAAATGCCTTTATGGACCATTCCTGACATTACTCTTGCAGAAAGAATAGTGTAGGAGAGAGACCAGTCATTGCAACAGCTATAGTAGCTTTGAACTCTGACAATAGGAAATTAAGTACTTCCTATTGCACTTCCTTGCTCTCTGCTAAAATTGTCAGCTAGAATGATGTGTGAAAATATCATCATATTATCCAAATCATATTTGGATTGGAGAAAGCAGGAACCAGCCCCTGGAGAACTGAAACCATAATCTGTCATTAAAAGCAATTAACTATATCACCAGAGAAATTGTAATATTATTTGATTAAAGGTCAGAGATTCACTTTCTTATCAGTAATTTAGAAAAATGTTTTATTATCTTTAAAAAAGATACATAATAATAGGCATCAAGGAGAAAAATGATAACTAAAGCTAGAATGAAAGCTTATGCACAAATTAGACATGACATGAGCACATCCACTCAGAAAAAAAGGCACACAGAGAAGTTGGATAAAGCAGGAAAACTTTATGCAACTCTCTACAAAATTTCCAGAAGGAAAGAGACAACATGGCTGCTCATGAGCCTGGGGCCCAGAAGATCCCCTCCCACTGATGACATGAGATCCTCAGCATCTAGCAACTTACCTATCCACTCATGATGTTCACAAGACTGCCTCAGGTAATAGGCACATGTGGAAGCTCTGTGTCTAAAAATGAGCTCCCTCCACATCCCACAGTGTCTGTAAAGGTTGCTTCCTTTTTTCATTTAAGGACAAGTCAAAGAAGCCCCTTCTACCTCAGTGGTGTCCCTGGATGCTTACTGCCATTCTATAGAGTCTCAACCCATACACACATGCCTGCCAGTGACCAACTAATTAATGAAACCACCACAACCTATTTTCCAAATCAAAACAAAAAACCAACTTTCCTTTTGAAACCTGGTGGTCAGGAGTGAAGAATTCTTGAAGTGACCGAAAAGTCTGCACTATCCACAAGGAAGAGGTTAGTTCAGAAGAAGAAGAGGCAGAAGCTAGGGTTAGGGATTTTCCATATCTTCCAACATTTCATGGGAAAAACTGGGACTTATATTGGCCAGGAAAGATCAAAGTATGATCCAGATGAAAAAGGTTATTAATGAGGAAGAACAAACAAACTAGGAGAAGCTATAGCAGTTTGCTTTTGGCTGAGTCTACTGGGACAGACAAAATCCTTCCTCCTGCTCTCCTATCCCGCCTGCTGAGTTAACTGAGTGCAAACTATTGTAGTACTTTGGACTCAGTTTGTGCCAACTGAAGCAATTTGGACAAAGGGTTGAAGTAGCAGGAGGAGACAGAAACTGGCATATTTTAAAAGCACCTGAAATTGTGGGATGACAGATGAGTAACTGGGACTGTCCTTGCTAAACTGGGACAGTTTGAGTATCTGCCTTTCCATCCCTTTATAGCAGCATTTGCACACACATTATCCAGAAATGCTACTCCGCATATAAGCCTCAGGGAAAGAAAACTGTGGCCATGTACCACAGCTGCCCAATGGGCAATGACCCATAGGGCCATGTCTTTGTATATGCTACTTGAGTTTCTTGTCTTCTTTTGCTTTAAACATGTGGCAACCATCACCACTATCCATCTGAATCTGAACCATAGGATGTGGCAGGAGAATTAAATCCTTACCCTCATGTCATTTTCATGCCAAGAATAGAATAAACAGGAGCAATGGGAGGGGGAAAATACACAGGGAAAACAAAACTAGGCAGTAATGGCTGGGGGCTTCCATGTCAGTAAGGCAGCGAAATCATCTTACTTCAGACTTGTAGATTCACAACCCCATTGACATGGGAGCCACTAGGTGCTATTGAAATATTGAAACATGCTACAGTCCCAGTTTAGAATGACTTTCCAGGCTATTGGAAAGAAAAAGGGAAAGAAAGAAAGAAAGAAAGAAAGAAAGAAAGAAAGAAAGAAAGAAAGAAAGAAAGAAAGAATAAACGAAATACCATTTCTAAAGTTTTTTTTTCTTTTCTTTTCTTAAAATGAGAACTCTAAGCATAGAATGCAGTTTTTAAAAGTCTGGGGAAAGAAATGCCTTTGGTTTATATGAAACCACTGAGGGGAAAAAAAGACGTTTCCACTCAGAGATGTACTTCTGCGTGTGAATTTGGAAAGGAGAGAAATAGTCAGTGCATTGATCATGGGCAGAAAGATTGTTTGTGGAGAAATTCAGAGAAGAGCAAAACAGAACCCAAAAGGGTAGCAAAGGAGGAAGAAGCAAAAAATGCCTCAGACAGGCATGGCACTTTTAAAATAAACATCCCAAGTCTGATCGATTTTTTTGAAGTAGCTCATGAAGCCTGTCTATCTCACACCATCAAATTGTCTTCCTTTAGTGTCAATTAAACTTTCCTTCCTCTACTCCAACTCTGAGCTGCTATCATATTTTCTGCTAGGTCCATCCTTTTCAGCATTGCTATAGATATCTGACTCTATTATCAACGCTGTGCTGTAGTCTGTGGTAGGCATTGTGCGCTGGAAATTAAACCTGTGCTCTGAGCATTTGATGGTATTTCTTTCTTTTTTTACCTGAATGATTTGTCCTGACCTCTTCAATGCAATGAAGCAGTATTCTGAATGACGGGAGAGGTGATGAATAGGAAAGACATTTCAGACACAGTGCACAGATTTTTCACACTCCTAAAGACTGTGCTCCTAACTTAGTACTCTCTTTTGCAGCCATAAATAATCGGTGCAGCTAGAAATACTTTCCCTGCCATACATAAGGAACTTGATTCCAGACCCCCAATGTGATTGAATGTGTATAACAAATTAACACATTCATCTCAACAGAATGGGCAAAGCAATGCATGTCACAAAATGCACCATGGACCCGCTTTCTTGATTGAAACTTCAGTGCTTGAAGAATTGTGTAAATAGTTAATTCTCCTCCCACCCCAACATATTACAGGACAGAGGCGATGAAGGACTTTGAAAGCAATATTATGCAATTTTTTTGGTTTTCAAACTATAACCATTCTATTGATTTCATCAAGTGATATCCACAACGAATCATCATTGTCAGGACAGGCTGACCTCTCCTCTCCCTCTCCACCTGATTTTTGTGCATGTATGACTCAAGTGTTTGTTTTATAATATAAGGTTTTTATTTTTGGATGGAGGGAGTTTTAGAAATGAAAAAAATATATATATGAGAATTTCACTGGATTTCTTTGGTTACTTGTTTCTATAATCCTTTTATATTCACTTTGGATTTTATTCTGAACTTTAGAGAAGTTACCCAGGGTACTGAACTAATTTTGGGACAAAGCTTTAAACCATGAATAGCTCCTTTAAAGTTGTGATTAAATCCCATGCAGTAGGGCTGGAAAGAATGTTTGAAAATATTTTTGTAAATGATCAAAACCAAGCCTCTGGAGTGTTGGGAAATCCTGACAAAGAGAATCCCAGACTGACAAAAGTCTCCACACACTAATTTCTGTACAGAAAATGCTGCTCCCAATGCAAAAAAAGCTGGTTACCAAAAAGTGTAATTATTATGCAGAATAAGTCTCAAACTGCAAATAGTCTTCAAAAACTATACAATTTTGAAAACTTTCTTGCTATGAGAAGAAAATTGCTAAAATTATTTATTGCTTCCTTCAAGAATGAAATGGTGAAGAATTGCATCTGTCCATTGCTGTCTTATGAATAACAGAACTGTGCAGCTGACAGTGAAAAAATTATATTCTATTCTTTTTTACTTGAATTCAACCTCATTTCATATCTACAGAATATCAAAATTCCCACCTCATATTCCACAGTGTTATCTGACCAAAGACTTTGGGTCAGCTCTACTCTACTAACATGCATACGACGTATTCACAGAATTCCATGTGGCAACATTATGACCTTAGAATAACTCATAGCCCTTAAGTGGCATGTATTTAGAGAAGCTCCCAGGAAAGACTTTGCTATGTGAAAACACAAATTAATTGATTAATTACTCCAACCCGTCGCTCTACATTCACTTGTGCTCTCTGTCCACCGCAAGTGAAAGAAGAATTCAATTTCAACCAAGGAGAACAGCAAATTTGCAATTGGATTTATAAAGGTGATCTCTTATTTACTTAGATCACTTAAACTTCATGAAATCATGGGCCTACAATAGGGTCCCTTTCACACTGTATAATTATAGGTATGTTATCCCACTTTAATTTTCATGGTATAATCATGTGGAATTCGGTAAAAGGTTATTTAGAATTTTCAGCCAAGGAGTTAGAGCATTTTAACAAACTAAAATGCCAGAATTCCACAAAACATTGCCATGGCAATTGATGAGGAGTCATAGGATTGTAGCTGTGTTCTGTGAAAGGACCCTAGATTTTTGCCTGGCCAAAGGGATATTTTGCTACAGACATTAATTGGAAGAACTTGCCTAGAATCCCTTTTATCAAATGAGGTTGTTGTTGTTGTCATTTTTCCAAAAACATGGGAATTAAACTAACATCTAGTCCCATAGATAATTATTCATTTCAAATTATTGTAAGCTGCTTCGGGTCACATGCTGGAAGAAAAGTAGAGTAAACATTGAATCACTTAAAGAAAGACTGAATAAAATAATTGAAATGTATTATTTAAGACCATGCTCATACTGACATATTGATTTCAAAGATGTCTGAATGCATAGATAGAAGTTTAAAATTGCCTCAGGTGCAATGTTCTTCTATGGAAGAAGTTTACTTCTTCACCTGCGAATCAGGTCTTCTGTGATCAAATGATGAGAGATCAAGAACAGTTTATCTGTCTGACCCTTGCCTCACCTAATGCTAGGGCTCTTAAGCTGGCCATTTCAACTTGGCACCTGACAAGAATCTATGTTTATGACCTTTGATTCACCTTAGCCTTAAGCTGGCTTCTTACCTCTTCCTTGGATCATTCTGATGCATCTGAATTGTTTCTCAACCTTCAGTGAAAGAAGGATATGATCGAGAAAAAATTATCTCATTTTGTCTTATGCTCAGCCATCCTGCTCTAAGAAGAAATAGAATTAAAGTTAGAAATAAATTTTTAGAATTAAAGTTCAGGGGATGAGTTTCTTAATTTTTTTTTAATTGAGAATTAGGCAGGAACCGGTGATGGGTCAAGCATTTTTGCTGCAGGGGACAAAGATCTCTGGTTAAATTCCAGAATCCATGCCTGGAAACAGGATCAACTTCCTCTGCTATGTCCAACCCACATTTCATCTATGTTTATCAGGCATTTTGCAGTTTCAGAACTGGAACACATAAGTGCTGATAAGACCTAAAATAGGGGCCCATTTTACCTAGTACTATCAGATTTATTTAGCAACAGGAACAGAAATACTTTTTGTATAGCATCATCAATAGTGTATTGATAGAAAGCTGTAGCTGAAGTCATTACCTAAACAACTATTTAAAAATCATTGTAGTCTCATAAAAATAAAGTCATTATCAATGCAGTAAAATATGAAGAGCTGTTACCTCTTTTTATAGTAGGATGAATTGAGAAGGTAGCAGTCAGAACAGACACCTTATAAAAGAGGTGGCTGATGCCCACCAACTCAAAATGGGCATCAGCCATGAAACCTTCATCTCAACAGGACCAGAGGTGGGTGGTGCCTGTTGGTAAGGAATCCCCAGGGAGACATTGACATACCTGAAAAAAATAGCTTAAAAGGGAAGACAACCATAAACTTCACCAAACCAGGAAAGAGCTAGCTTATAGGGAGAACAAGAAGAAACATAAGAGAATAGATTCCTCAGATACTGAATGGACAGAGGTGGGTGACAGAGCAACTGTTTAGGCTGGTACTTACAGATGAACAGCCATCCTTGAACTAGAGGCCTTTTCATGCCCTGTCCTGACCCACTCAGAGATCCTTCAGGGACATTCCTTCTAGAAGAGTCTGCAAAAACAGCATCCTCAGAGTCCAGCAGAGCTTCTAGTTGCAACTTTGCATCTGTTGCATTTGCCCATGCAACAAAACAGGAGTGATATAGAAGAGGCTTACAATTAGACATGTCTCACTTGTGATATCACAAGAAAAGAGGGAGGGTGAAGTACCAGGAAAGGGAACAGAAGGAAGGTATATACATCCTAGTGTGAAAGAGTTTGGTATCATTAGCAGAAGGCAAAGGTTTACTTGCCTGACACACTTTGAACTCATCTTTATCTGTGCAATGCTCCAAAATTTACCTGTATTCATAAATTCATACAAGCCTTCATAATACCAATGAAAGACAGAAATACAGGTTAGACTACTGTAAGTAATCAGATTCATGGTTTTTTTTTAATGTTTCCCTTCTGGGAGAAAGCACCACACTTGGTTTGTCAGCCTTTTACTTAGAAAGCTTAAGCTAGATTGGTTTTGAAGTTCAAGAAGTGCCATCTGACCTTTTGGGCAATCTGTAAAAATAAGCTTAATTACTAATCTGATCACTATAAAGTTCTTACCTTTATCCAGATCACATAAGCTGAATACCTTGTATTGCAATTTAAGGACTTCTGTAGGCTTCAGCTTTACAGTGGTAGACATTTCCTCCTAATAGCTTGCAAGGCACAGATGGACAAAGTATGGAAATGGGTGCTGCATGTGGTCCCAGAATCCCCAAGACCACCTTTCTAAAGGAAAAAAAAATGGAGGGTTGCATCAAGAAAGGTTGTTATCACGGTTATGATATGTCTGGTGAGAGCACTAGATATCCTTTTTGATATCAAATAATTTGGCCTTTGCTTGACCTTTCTCTGCCACCCTACTCCTCTGCAAGGTCCCCTGGACAAGCACGTCTGGGGTGCCACTGTTAATGGTTGTACATTCCAAAACCCCATTCAGGCAGGCAACTTAAGCCTCTCTGTTGCTTTAGGAAAAAACCTCCCTGCAAACTGACTTTATCCACACAAAGCTGCACGGCCAAGAGCCAAGCCATTTCTTTATGTCAGGCTATTAACGAACTGGCCACGCTATTGTCTTAAGAGCTAAACCCATCATGCAAAATCTGACCTTTTCCCACTCCTTTGTCTAGCTCCAAATTTCCTTTGTTTTCACCAAGCATAACATAGCCTGTAGGTAAAATCCACCCTATAAAAGGTCCCCACTTTTGGGATGTCTTCGGACTACTTTGGACTTCCATCCCACCTTGCTGCCGGTAGTCTGAAGGAACTCCCCTCAGTGAACCCCATTGAGCTTTCTCTCCCAGAACCCCGTCTTTCTCTCCAGGACTACAAGACCAGGTGTCGTATTACCCTTCCCTACAGCTCTCCATTTCAACTTCTAAGTTAGTTAGTATTTGTGGTGTCTTTCGTGTTACTTGTTCTTAATAAAATATTATTTGTTACTTTAAAACCTTGTCTAGCCGCTCTCTGACCTGAAACTGTATACATTGGGTTAAAGATCCTTGCCAAAGTTACCCTGCCTCTCGTTTAGCTGAGAGAGTGCTCGAGTTAAATTCCCCCAACTTGTGCTTTTATTTGGTTATTTGGGCGCCCCTCCCGGGACCCCCAACATACAGGCTAACAAGGTAATTTACCTTTTAAATAGGTTGTTCCCCCTTACACACACACACACACTTGAAAACTTGTCTTTAAAAACCAAGAGTTGGTTTCTTGCTACTTGCAGTTTAGATCTTCCCTTCATTTTCACTTGCATGTTTGGTACTTCATGAACCCCTGGAAGCTCTCAAGGGCACAAAATTAGTCTTCACGCCCACTAAAGTTACCCACCCCTATTGTATAGCATGCCTCCTCTGGTTAAGAAAATGAATTGCTGTGATGTACTGAATTCAAATCTAATTGGTATTAATTAGGGACATGAATCTTATAAATGCAAAACAGAGTATGTGTGTCTAGTGTTCTGTCTCAATTCCTTCTTAGTTAAGATATCCTTCTTCAACCTTTAAAAGAGATGTCTCTAGCTCTCCTAATTACACTAGCAAATCACAATCAATCTCTTTCTGTTCTAAAGTCCTAGGAGAGCCCACAGAGACATCATACCTTCCAAATCATTCATCCTTTGTTATTTCCCCTCCCCATTAATGGGTTGCTCAATTTGTAAAATGTCCTTGGGGAGCATGGGGATAAAAAAAATCTATCACTTCTCTTGATAAAATCTCTTCTGTGGCCATTTTCTTCAATGTAAAACTCTAATGATTGCCAGGATATCTCATTGTATTAAAATTATAATCATGGTATCAGGAGACTTTTCCCCTCAAAATGTTCCTTGTGGCTACAGTACAGCAGCACACAAAAGACTTTATTTTAAATTGCACAATACAGTTTAGCAAGATAAAGTCAAAACAAGAAAATTCAGTTGTCAAGGTTTTAGATATAAGATTGGCAATGTGTAACCCACAGGTTCCTCATCACTTATATGTTTCTTTTTTCAAACATTTTGAATTTGTCATTTGTTCCTTTGAGTAGAATATTAGCATAGTGACCATTCGGAAGAATATCTGTAACACTAAATATTTGGTTAACTTTACATTATGAGGTTGCCAAAGTGCAGCTTATAGGAGGCGTGTGACTTCCAGTCTTATTCATGTATATCCCACTAGTAATGATAACAACAGCAGCAACAAATACAATTAAAAATATTAACAAAGTCATAAATAAAAACACTTAGAAGGTGTTATTAAAATGCTATTAATGTACCCACACTATTAAAGTCCTAGCAGTCTGCTCCTGAAGCAGTCTTTAAGAACAGAAATTATCACTTGCTGATGGAAAGGCAGTCCAGAAATATTTAGGACATTTCTGCACTACACTGTTATAGTGCTATTATTCCACATTCAACATCCTGTGGAATTCTGGGCTTTGTAATTTACTGAGGCCAAAGAGCTCTCTGGCCAAGAATTCTAAAGGCCCCTACCTAAACTACAAACCCCAGGATTCCATTGGATGTTGAAAGTGGAATAATAGCACTATAACAGTGTAGTGTGTAAATGGCCTTAGACATCCATGACCGCACCTCCATTCCTCAAGTGCAGAAATGACAGAGGGTTTCTGCTTTTGGAGGCCTCCAAGAGATACACTTTTGGGACTGGGGACCTGCACCAAAGTCTGGATGAAAAAACTGACCCCTTCCATCAAAAACAGAAGTCAATAAATATTCACTTCTAGTCTTGATCCCCTCCCCAATTTTTGCCCAGCTCACAGTGACTATTGACAGTGGAATTTCCTCACTCCAGTTCATTAGAGTAGCTCACGCTTTCTACAGTCTTGCACAGACATTCACTTGTATTCAAACAGAGGTAAAATATCTAGGGAGTATGGAGATTTCCAAATGTTTGCCCTCCTTCCAGTTTCAGCATGATCACCTGGAGAGTGCTCTGTAGACACATTTATCTGAATGCTCCCAGTGGTTTTGCAATCAGGACCTTATGAAGATTTCTAGGCATGGGAGGTCTGTAGGTGTATTCAGTTCAAAGACCTAGAAGGCAGACAGGCATGCTGGAATGTTGAAGGGACATTGTTTATGTGTGCATTCATAAGTTTTTAACACTTCAGGTTCATCGATGAAGAGGTAAATTCCCACATAAGGTTCTCCTAGAAGAAAAGATATACATAATATACAGTCTTGACCTCCATTACTCCCTACATCAAATTCTCCAAGATTCATCCTATCCAAAGAAGCATGTACTTTGCTGTACAATAATTAAGGTTGAATAATAACATTGTTTTATTCATTTTTATAATAATTTACCAAAAATTTCAAATCTCTGCTAGTTATAGATGGCAAAAACTTAACCTTTAAAAATAAAAATATTGGAGAAACTGAAACTAACAGATTTGTTTATTCAGACACAAGCTTCAAGTTCTGAATTTTTGACTTTAATCTCTATTTATTCAATTATGTTTCCATTTCTAAATTAGGATTGACACTTCTTCTTTCTGAGAGATGCTTCTCAACTTCCCACCTGTGTAGCAGAAGATATAATGTGTTTCTCTCCATGTGGAAATAGCTGGACATAATAAATCTGCCCATGAAAAAAGGGAGATTTCATATCAATTTACTTCTGAAAAAAATTACAAAAATCTGAAAATTTCTTCATGTTCAGAATGGAAGATCTTAGATATAAATAACTGAATGTGGAAAAAAGAAAATGACAGATTTTCCTAGCCATACAATAAGCTTCTATTTTCCTTGAGGCAGTCAAATCAGTTCCTTAATAAGATGGAAAGCTTTTCTATGGTTGAAACTACCAGTCTGCCTCAGTCTGTTGAAGTATATGACCAGAACAGGACAGGTGAGGACATATGTCACTTCATAGGACACAAGTAAGAAAGGCTGGTTGTTACAGCATCCTAGAAAATTTGTTCCAGTGATCTCTGGACCATATCAAGAGATCTTGATATTAAGACAGAAGACAGTGTAACATGCTTTTATCTCTTCGACATATACTATATAAGCTGGCAGGACTTGCAGCTGAAACTTAGAGCAACAATACTTATGATGGGAAAGGGTCTTCTGCCACACCTGAGTTTGGTAGGCTAATTTAAGCAGCACATAACATGCTGTGTGGTAGGGACGGAAAGAATATTTTAAAAATTGTAAAAATCATCAAGAAACACTTTTTTGAGTGCCAAGAAACAAGAGGAGTCTTGATCTGTAAAGATTCTTCACAGTTCAAGACTTATACTAAACTAAATTTACATGTGGTTCTTTTGCACAGAAAACAAGATTTCCACTACAACAAACAATATTTTTTGTACAATTTGCCAATATTTTTATCACAAGTGAAAAAATGTTAAACTCACTTGTGTCAATTGAGAAGAAAATTACATCAGAACTTCAGGTTTTACATAATTCTGTCTTCCAATATAGTGGAATAGTAAGAAAGCCCACAAAGGGCTACTGGCTTCACTTGGCCTAGCAGTAGGCCCAGTCCTGCCTTGGTGAGCTTCTCAGAATTTTGGCAGAAAAATTATTCAATATAGTCCAATTGTTGGATGCAGTCCAATAAAAGAGCCTTAACACCCTAAAAGGCATGAGCTCCCATCTGATCTAGGATGCTAAGCAGAGTCAAACCTGGTTAATACTTGGATAAGAGATTGCCAATGAATACCTGGTACCATAGGCTATATTTCAGAGAAAGGAACTGGCAAATCACCTCTGAGTATTCCTTGCCTAAGCAAACCCTATGGAATTCATGATGTCACCATAAGTCAGTAGGAAAGTTGAAGGCACATACACACCTCATGGGAACAATTATCTGTCTACAATATATGGCTGTTGACTATATTCATGAACTGGTGGTTGTGGAGTATTTTTATCCTCACAGAAGCTCATGCTTTTTTTTGGCATATATGTGACTCATGCTTCAGAGTTTAATTCAGGAAAAGAATGTGCTTTGGCTAGTAGAAGTTTGAGGATAGTGTGATAGGACATTGTGGCTCACTGCTGATTGGGGGTTATCAGTTTCTGGCACTGTTCAGAAAAAATCCAGTGTGAATAAGATGTCTCTGTTGACATGTGAGACCTTGTTTCCTTAAAGAAGAGAGGGGTAAAATCAACAGTCACAGTAAGTGTGCATCTGTATCCCAGAAACAAAAAATATGGAAGTCTGCAAGCAGACCACTAAATATAGTGGACAGAAAAAAATATCAGTTCCCACTGAGTTCCATCTTCAGGGAACAACCACAGCCTGGTCATGAATGGTCTGAAGATAACATATGCACCTACCACATCTCCATGTAAACATTCTAATTAAAGCAATTCTAATTCTGAAATCCCTTGGGTAATTAAAACAACAACAGTGAATGTGGATTAGTCTAGGAAAGACAGGTTCCACCATCCAAGAAATCTAACAGTCCCCAACTTTGCCACATTGTCATAAACAGTGAAGGGCAAAACCTCTACTGGAGTTACATCCAATTTCCAAAATAGGGAATAAGCCCAAAATCGTATTGTATACTTGGGGCTGATTCTAGACACCATTGTCCCCAAGACACCTCTCTATCTGCTTGATACTACTGCCCATCTCAGTACATCCTAAGGCTACCTTTCCCAAAAGCCAAAGAATTCTTCCTGCTCCCAGCCTCATGATGGGAATTGGTGAGGGTGACATTGTAATGGGTATTTCTCTCTCAGTCAGAACAAGTGCTGATTAAGATGAAAGGGGAAGCTTCCTCTTCTCCCCTATTACCTTGATGCTATCATTCTGGATAGTCACTGAGTGTTTCTCAGTCTCCTCCTCCCCCATGTAGTCTTCAGTGCCCTGGATTCATTGTCTTTGGCAATGTGGTGATTTAAAACAAACAAAGAAACACCAATTTGGCAAATGTGCTTGCATGTGCAGAGTATGGACTGGCTTCAGGGGAAAACAACCAAATCCAAACCAGAATTGGAGGTGCAGGAGGCAAATGGGATGGAACAGATTTATCTGCAAAACTAACAAAGATAGAAAAACAGACTGACCCTAGTGCCAAAGCAAAAGTATCTCTGTTGGTTTGTGACCGTTCACACTGAAGCCACGTAAGTGTTTTCTGAAGGGAGTGGCCATCTTGCACATTAGTGTGGAATAAGGATGATCAGCAGGTGCAACTCTATTCCATTCTCCCGTATTAATTAATTTGTGATGGTTTTTGGGTGAACAATTCCTTGCTGCTAGATGGATACAAAATCAAGATAGTTACCTCCTGCACATGACCAGTTGAAAGAATTCCAAATTTATGGGGTTTGCTTCTGGATGGGGAGGCTTCATTTTGCATAATGTGAAGATGTTATTTGCATCTTCAAGGCTATTATGGAAATTTATTGGAGCAGCGCTGTGAAGTAAATAGAAAGGGAAGAATATGCTTGATCAGAGGTTACTGAGCTGGTGATTGTTCCTATTCAAACTTTTCCCCTAGCAGCCAGCTTCCAGTGGTGAGAATGACTAGCTGGCTGTTGCTAGTTCTCTTTTTCTCATTTCTAGTCTTTCAACTTGAATCTTTTTATTTGGGGGGAAGGTTATAAAATAATTCCAAAACGTGAACATTCATTTGCTCATAGGTGACTGCTGTAGTTGCCATGGAAACCGGTTAGGATGATGCAGTTCATGAAACACCATCTCTTTACTAGTTTCCAGTCAACACAAAATAAGTTTGAGAATCTCTCTCTCTCCCCTAAGCGGTGACATCAATGAGGAATCATTAATTTTCTTAGTGAAATAAAAGAAATCTGCAATAGCTAAACATTTGAAAAGTTGGAGGGAAAGACAATTAATTAGAGGGTCTCCATAGCAACAGGCAGGTGCTCATTTTTTAATCACAGATATTATTGTTCTGCAGAGTTCCTCTCCTAGTGCAGCCACTCCTCGAGCAATAAATAACAAATTAGGAAGCATTTCCAGTTGTTCAAAACAAACAGACACTTGGAAAACACAGAAGATTCAAGAAAGAGAGCCAGTCCTAAGAAGGTTATTGCTGTCAAAATCCTCAACATCTACAACAGTTGAAACAGATTATTTACCTAATAGAGGGCATTTCCACACTACACTTCTAGTGCTATTATTCCACTTTCAACATCCTGTGGAATTCTGAAGTTTGTAGTTTACTGAGGCCAAAGAGCTCTCTGGGTGAGGATTCTAAATGCCCTTCCCTAAAGTGCAAACTCCAGGATTCCACAGGATGTTGAAAGTGGAATAATAGGACTGTAACAGTGCAGTGCAGAAATGCCCACAGTTAACATTTAGGGTTGGCATGTTGCTTTGACTCTAAGTATGCGCAGAATTACTTCCTGGCACCAAGAGAAACAAATTGATTTTAATGCCCTTTAAAGGGAAAGACCAAGGATAGACAAATAATCTAACCTGGTATAGATGGCTTCCTCTGTTCTTGTGACAGATTGCCAGATAATAGTCAAGCGTTTTAGAGAAGTGGGTGTGGAGAATATTTAGATCTGATGGCTCATCAGGAGTTATTTCCTCTAGTTTTAGAAATGGGGTAACAAAGTAAAATTCAGGATGTGGTCATAAAATTGTGTCCAGGTGGAAATCTTATACACTAAGGCCTAGATCCAACCTCTGTTAGCATCTGACTATTTGCATGGTTAAAACATCAGATCCTGACATGATATATGCATATCTGTTTTTAAATACACATGCACACACACATAAATTATACAATATGCTTTCTCATATTTTGCAAAGATAAGACATGTTGTTCCCATGAGCACTGGTCATGTGACTTTAGCATGCACCATTTTCTTC
The DNA here is from genome assembly GCA_948474755.1 of Ctenosaura bakeri. Lineage (NCBI taxonomy): Eukaryota > Metazoa > Chordata > Lepidosauria > Squamata > Iguanidae > Ctenosaura > Ctenosaura bakeri. The sequence goes on along the minus strand of CAOLHI010000044.1, from coordinate 914,549 downwards.
TTACCAAAGTATAGTACCATGCTTATGAAAACTAATGGCTTCCAGAGATTGGTGCCTAGAACTGGAGTTAAGCAAGAAGACACAATTTGCAGAGGGAATGAAAAGAAAACAGTTAGAGGAGGAAGTCTCCTGCTATGTTTCAGACAATCAGAATTTCCATATCTTTTAACATTATGACATTTGGACAATTAACCAGAACACATACGTTTTACAACTGGCTTGACAGCAAAAAGGATCTGGATGTGGTAACAGACCACAAGTTAAACAAGAGTCAATGTGGTACAGAAAAAAAAGACAATATAGTTGTGTCAACAGTACTATACTGCCCTGATCAAGTAAAACTTTACTATGCTTTGGTCAGATCTCAATTGAAATACTATGTCCAGTTCTGGAAAATATAGTTACGAAGGATATTGACCCACTGGAATGTGTCTGCAAGAGGATGAACAAGATGCCAAAGGGTCTGGAAACCAAGCCCTAAGACTAATAGTTAAGGAGAGAAGGTATGTTTAGCCTTGAGAAGAGAAGACTGAAAAGATTGACTCTATATCATACAGCAGATTTCATCTAAACGTTAGGAAGAACTTCTTGATAATAAGAGCTGTCTGATAGTAGAATAGATTGCCTTGGATGATGCTGGAAGTTCTTAAATAGAGGTTGAGTGACAGCCTGTTAGGGATGTTTGAGCTGTGGATTCTTGTACTGGAAAAGATTGGACTAGATGACTTTTGGGGACACTTTGAAATCTGATTCTATTATTCTTTTCTTTTCTCCAATTTTGACTTGGACATATGTAAGAGCTGCCCTCCTCAAGCCAATTTTTTACCAGGGGTGTGCCTGGCCAATCACAATCAGTTAGCATTTAAGATGAAGAAGAGAAACCCTGGTTTGGACACTTTGGTGCCCAGGTTTCTCATCCTCGTGTTGCATAATCAGTGTCAGTGATTTGTTGGCAGTGTCAGCCATTTTCCATTTTTAACTATAAGTGCATTTTTCTCCTACCAGTACCTTTCTGATAGTGGCATGGCATTAATCAGAGTGAGCTTTTATTGTGCGCATTTATATTCATAATGTCTTTTGCATTCTAAACACTAAAGTGATAAATTCTGATGGCTTGAGATGGTACCAAAATATGACAATTTGTCATGCTCTATAGCACATTTCAAGGAAGATTCACTAAAATATTAATTACACGGAAAAATAACACCCTGCCTTTACAAGTTTATTTTCAACACTGGGAAGTTGCATTTGTCATTGCTAACAAAGATATTTCAGTCTGATCTATGCAGAGCACAATATGGAAAATATAAAATCCCTAGGAATGACAGAAAAAGATTTCTAGCAAATATATGCATGTTATTTTTTTTAAAAAAAAACCTCAGTAAACAAAATCTCTTCCTATCACATTCTGTAACACACAACTTGATCCCACTCTAAAATGTTTGGTGCTCTATTCTGAAGGTACATTTCAAAATTCTTGGCAATAGCCACCTTCTTCTAATAAGCCTAGCTGCAATGGACACAATACATCCATGTCCTCAATTCTGTCTCCAATATTTCAGCAAGGGAAACTCAAGAAATGGCTACCTTGCTGGGTCTTGCTCTTTCCTCTCACCCTTTCTCATGTTATTGTGCCACAGGACTCTTGCAGTTCTGCTCCAGTAATGTCAAAAGATCTAGGTCATTTGAGAGGTAGTTATGACATGGTTAGTTTTTATGCCAGCATCACCCCTTCCAGGAATAGGATCAATGCTGAAATCATAAAGAGATTTATCACATGTGCTTTCTATGTGTTCTGCTAGCTTGTCCTGCTATGCTAATAGGTCTTACTGTGGAAAAATACAGACAACCAGCCTAGATCTAAATCCAATTTTCTTCTTTTCTCCTTCTCCTGCAGCTCTCAGTGTTTCCAACATCTGAAACCCAAAGAGTAGGGTTTTTAGGGTGCATGGTGGCATGTCTTCCAAGAAATTTTTGCTCAAATCCAAAATATACAGGGAACAAATAAAGATCTGTTGCCCCTATACTGCTGTTACCGTAGTTTCTAGCCCGAACTTGTGGGATATCAGATATCATTTGATATCAATAATTTGGCCTTCTTTACCCATTCCTCTCTATGTGCTTGTGAGGCCCCCAGACAAGCAAGCACACAGGCACAGTTGCTAATAGCCGAAACATTCCAAACAAATACAGGCAGGCCAGACATAGCCAGACTGCCGCTTTAGGAGACCTCAAGGCAAGTACCACATTATGAATGCACTCTACTTACAAAGGACTCCCTGCCCTGAGCAGGCAGTTTGACGAGCCGAATACTCAACTGTCAAGCACTCTGCGTTTGCATACTGGCTACTCTATTGACAACTCTGTCATAACTCAATCATGCAAAATACTGACTTTTCGGAGGCTTTGTCTCCAGCCTGAAACTCATTGTTATCCCCAGGAACAGACTAGCCTATGGCCACATTTTCCCCTATAAGAACCCCTGACTTTGAGTGCTTCCTCGGATTGCTCTTGACTTCCACCCTGCCTTGCTGTCACTTTGTTCGATGAGCCTTCCCCTCAGCTCCTTGTGCTGAGAATCTCCTCTACTACGGACCTTTTTCTTCAGACTACCCGGGCTTCAGGACAGGTGTAGTATTTCCCACACAAAGCCTCCTCTTAAAATCCCTCTATCCAACTCCAACCTTTATTTCTATAGATCTCTGTGTGAGTGTGTTGCATACATGTGTTTGACTGTATATCAATAAAAACAACAATTATTATTTACTTCTGTATGCTCCTTGACTCGGCCTGACCCTGTAGACATTGGGTAAAAGATCTCGCTACTTTGCCCTGCCTCTCGTAGTGCTAGCTTGTGCTCTTTGCTAATTCCCAACTTTATAATATTTGAAGTGCACTTAGGTGTCCCTCATGGGACCCCCAGAAATCAGGGTAACACTGCCTTGCATGCTCAGGGGTGATGGGCACTGCCTAATAAACTCACATAAACACCAGAGTGGGGAAAAAAGATCACAACTTTATTGGCTACAGTTGCCAACAGAGTTGGCATCAGCAAGGGTCCAGATACAGGCATAGACCAACCTGCCTGTTGATCATTGAGCCAGACCTACTGGCCAAAGCCAGAACCGCTGGAATAACAGGGCAGGCACCCACCATTGCTGAGTTCCCTGGGTCTCCCATGGTGCCAAGAAGTGCAGGATTCCCATGTGCCCTGCAATGCTGGGCATGAACAACACCTCACCACACCCCTGGCCCTCTCCCACCCAGGAGGGGTTCCCTGCACACAATAGCACCTGGGATACCAAAACCGCAGACTTGCATCCCAAACCATGCTACTGCCAACCGCCAAGCTGTGACAGTAAACAGAAATTACATAGATCCTCAGTACAGTAAGCAATCTTGAGCCCACCCAGGGGCCATTACCCCTGTTCCAAGCCATAAACAAGAATCCAAGCACACACAAAACAAAGTGGAAACTGGGATACAAAAGGGGACTATGGGGGTGGGTGGGCGATGGCCAAATAAAGATTGTCTAGTAGCTGGAACAAGAGTGGTAAAAGTACCCTAGCACCCAACCAGAGTGGAAACCACATCCGGGCACTCTGGCCAGAATCAGCCACCCCACCACCCAATGAATTCAAACCAGGAGTTTGACTTCAATGGCTGCCCTCCCCTCCTTTCCAGGAGGCTGTATGCAGGTGCACAGCCCCTTGAGAAGAAGAAGCAGTCTGGCATGGCTAGACACACAGAGGCCACCTGATCTCCACTCCAAGCCACAAACCACCTTGCCTGGTCACTCTGATTAAAATACTGGAAGCCATCGAAAAAGCAGCTCATTCCACCATGAACCACACCATTACCATCAGAAGCAAACAAAGCACTACATCAAGCTAGCTGAATAAAATCATCACAAGCTATTTCATCACCAGGGCTTCAATGAGTGAGATGAAAAGGAAATATCATTGTGCCGTGTTGGGAGGTAAGAAACTGACATTGGTAGCTAAGCAAGGAAGGGAGCAAGCTTTCTTAGAAAATAATGGTTTTTTATTTAAACTGAAATTTTCTCTCTCTCCCCCGGAACCCATAGAACTTCAAAGAGGAAAATCAATACTCACATTCCACTGCAGAACTAGGTAGTAACAAATATATACTGTTTATATACATTTTTTCCAGCAAGTTCAGGAGGTTAATTACACAAGTGAAAATATAAATTGTTGAGAGACTAGTGAACTGTATAAATAAACAAAGTATTCTACAAAGTGTATGTTACTGTCTTGACAATTTATTTCTCATCTTGCCTCACCATCAGAAGAGCACTGAAGATTTTCCCCCCAATTTGCAGGTCTTCATGCTTGGTAAAATTTAACCTGTTGGTCATTTGTATGGAAAGTTGATTAGAATGGTGACAGGGGAGATCACAAGTTTTGAACTTCTTTCAAATGTGTTGTGCTTATGGGATGACAAAGACAAACATTCATGGCAAATATTTTGTCTCTGGAAATTTCCCCCAACATATCTTTGGATGTGTTTAGACTGTTTGCAGAAATAAAAATAAAGTGACCTCTGGTACTCAATCGGATACCTTATATTATTTTTGGTCAAGACAATATTTCCCCCTTTTCACTATTCATTTGTTTTAAATTAATGGGGGGAATGCAGGGAAAACCTGTATGCTATAGTAGCATGTAAAAAGTAGCAGCAACAGCACTTTGAATGGAATAATCTGATAAGTGTCTGTTTGAAGAAGTCATATCAAAGGCATCAAGTGAAGGAAAGAAGACAAGTAGACAGAACACTGGTAGACTCATAATTTGTAATAATGCCTCATAACACTTGTATATTTTATACTTTTCAGATTCAGGGACTATAGCCATGAAAGTTTATGCCATAATAAATGTATTAATCTATAAGAGGAATGGGAAAGGATGGCCTTGGAGGTGTATGCATCTCTCTCTGGTTGTTTTCATGACTTTGAACACTTCCGCAGATTGCTCTTTTTGCTGTCAGGAAAAAAAGAAAAAAGAGGGTGAACTGCATCTCTTGGGACCTCTTTAACTGACCTGGTTACCTTCTATGGAATCCTGGAATATTTATTTCCTTCCTTCCTTCCTTCCTTCTTTCCTTCTCTCTCTCTTTCTCTCTCTAAGACATATCATGCCTTTTCTCTTAAATATGAGACCCAAGGGAGATCACAATATGAGTTCAAACCAAGTACAGTTAAGACAACAACAGTTTTTTTTAAAGTCATATTAAAGAAATAATTTGAAACAGTTTCTAAATGCAATTCAAATATAAAAATAATGACAAAATAACAGATAGAAATCCAGCACAACCCAGATTAAATACCTCCTGGATAACACAGTTTTTACTTAGAGGTCTAGATAAACAGAAATGCCTTTGCCTGTTGATGGAAGGACTGCCGAGAGGTGGCCAACCAAGCTTTCTGTAGGAGGGAATTCCAATCTGAAAGCAATCCCTGTTTCCCATGTATTTTCCAAATGTGCCTGGGATGGTGATGAGACTAAGGGCCTTTCTGCACCACAGTGGCCCTTTTTACAGGGCAGTTTACAAGCGAAAGGGCCCCTTGAGCATCGCATAAATGCCAGGAGTGGTCTGCATGATGCACTCCCATTTCCGCCACGCTCAAGGCCCACAAGTGCAGCAAATATGCATTTTCTTATTTTCGGCTTTTAGCCGAAAATAAGCCACGCTTGCGTAAGGCTCACAGGCCTGGGTCGCATTCACCTGCAGTGCGGAGCCTCTGGAGCCGGGCCTGTCATGTATTCAGCGCAGCCTACAACTCCCAGGCTCCACTGTAGAAGGAAGGGGTGGGGCGCGGGCAGGGCTCTCGCGCGAGCAGGAAGGAGCTGCAGAGCCCGAGCAGCAGGGAAGCAGGAGGCTTGCGAGAGCCTTCCTGTCCAGGCTTTTCACGCAAGACCCACACTCCAGCAGTGTGAGAAGGTAAGCTGCGGAAAGGGCCAGTGTTATAGTGCCCTTATTCTACTTTCAACATCCTGTGGCATTCTAGGGTTTGCAGTTTACTAAGGCCAAAGAGCTCTCTGGCTAGGAATTCTAAATGCCCTTCCCTAAATTGCAAACCCCAGAATTCCACAGGATGTTGAAAGTGGAATAAGAGCACCATAACAGTGTAGTGTGGAAAGGTCCCAAGGGAAAGCTATACCAAGGATCTTAAAACTCATCCAGGATCTTACTGTTTTTGTTGGCACTGGTAGATAACCAGATTAATAAGGACTTAATAAATTAATACACAATATACAGTTACAGCAGCAAGAATATTGTATGCATAAACATGGAAGAATCCCACCATAACATCTCAGCTGGATTTTCAAATTGTTGGATAAGGCAGAGATGGACAAATTGACAACTCTAATGAGAAAAGCTCCTTGAAAGAGTTTCAGAAACAACGGGTAAAGGTTATAAGATTTATACATGAAGTAGGGGGTAAAAAAGAAAAAAGAAGATTTGAATAATAAGGTCAGAAGTGTTACTGTAGAAATTCAGTTGAATATAATATTATTGTAGAAATTTAGAGGATGCTTAGGAATGAAGTAAGAAGAAACATAAACAAGTTTTCATAGGAGTTTTCTAGGGAGTCAAAGATCTCGTTTGCCTTTATATGTGTGTGTCTGCCTTCATGTTTGTAGTGTTATCAATTTAGTTAATAGTTAATACTTGTTTGTTTTAGATAGTTTAGGTAGTCATGCTTGTGTTTTTTTTTTCCTTTTGTAATATGCATATTTTATTATATGTTGTTTTGATAGTAGTTAGAAAAGCTTTAATAAACATATTTTGAAAAAAAGACTTATTCAGTTTCTTATTGTGATATATGACCTTATAGGCAGCCTAAACTGAAAACAGATTTTCAGTTTAGAAGAGATACTTAAAATTCTCAGTCTGGAAGTTCTAGTGTCTCACCAAACAACAAATCCCAGGATTCCATAGGATCCAGCTGCAGAAGTTTAAAATAAAGATTGTATATTTGTGTGACTGGGTCATTTATCAGACCAAGGCCCTTTCTGCAATGCACCTTTTCGTGGAGTTGGGGTGCAGGGATCGCCCAAGCAGCCTCTAGCGAGAGGCTCTTGTGTCCCAGTTCCTTCAGCTCCGCAGCTGCAGCCTGCTCCTGCAAGAGCCCCGCCTATTCCTTCTGCATTGTAGCCTGGGAGTTTCCCAGCCTGCGCTGGGGCAAGAAGTGTGAGTGCTGCAGCTCCGGAGCTCCTCACGCACAGCAAGTGCTCAAGGGGCCCCGGAGCGATATGCGATCATGCAGCATTTTCGGCTTACAGCTGAAAATGAAAAAGTGCACGGCCAGTGCCTGCCAGCCCCTAGAGTGTCGCGCGATTGTGAGTGCGTTGTGTGGACCATTTCTCACATTCATGTGACGCTTGAGGGGCCCTTTCGCATGGCAAATGCCATGCAAAAAGGGCCCAAGTAATGCTATTACAATTTCAAATGACAAATGGCATAGCAAGATGAACTTAATCCTTGCACTTCACATAGGATGTTCCTATAGTTATATACCTGACCAATATATACCTGCCCAGGCAATGAGATCTATCAGGGATCTGTGTCATAATAATTTATATGCAGACATAGAAAAAGCCTGTTTGCTATGGTGCCTGGACATCTTCTTTCTTGGTCTCATTCCATCATTTAGTTAAAACTTCTTCCAAGTTTTTGGAGCCTAGTGATCATGGCTTAACTCTGTCCTATTGCACTGTGAATATCTGTGCATTCTTCTAACTCATTGAATTGTCTAAATTGTTCTAAATTTGGTTTATAGTTGCTTAAAGTTGTTTATTGCCCAAGATTTCCCTTCATAGGCTGGGATATAACTTTTATGAGAACTAGCATGGTATACTGCAGAGCTTTCCAAACTGTGTCATGACACATTAGTGTGTCAGCTGCAGTGTGTAGGTGTATTGCACTAACCTAACAGGAAGAGGGGCTACCTCTCCCACTGCCACCATGGGTCAGGTCTGGGTAAAGGGACTGCCTCTCCTACTGCCATCACCCCAGGCCAAGGAAGACCCTAGCGGCTATGGCAGGCCAGACTTGGGTTGAGGGGCTGCTTCCACTTACTGTAAAATTACTTAATTACTGTGTCATGAAATGATGCATGTCTAAAAAGTGTGCCACCAACATGAAAAGTTTGGGAAGCTCTGGTGTAGTGGTTTAAGCATTGGACTATGACCCTGGAGACCAGAGTTCGATTACTTGCTTGGCCATGGAAATCCACTGAGTGACCTTGAGCATGTCGTACACTCTCAGCCCCAGAAAATCCCATTACAGATTTTCCTTAGGGTATGTTGAAAACAATATATGTTTCCAACCATATGTTGGAAACAAGTTGAAGACACTACAATAACAATAATTTTATATATACATAATTATCATTTGATTCCAGCATAACTAGGATTTTATCAGCTAATCTCCAAATCAGTGATTGTCAGCTTTTTTTCATCTCATAGCACACTGTCAAGCTACTAAAATTGTCAAGACCTATCATCAGTTTTTAAGGACTTATTTACCATTTTTAAACAGCTGGAAATCACTGTCTACCTTTTGCTCATCCTGTTTTACTGCATAGAGTTTGGACTGCAAATCCCAGCATTCTTTACCACTATCTATGCTGCTTGAGGCTGTGAGATTTGCAGTCCAGCCACTTCTGGAAGGTTCCTATCCCTGCTCTACTGAGCTTCCTTTAGTATAGGGAAATCACACAAGGTAACTGAGGCTTTCCCACAGAGGAACTGGGTGCTGAGATACAAAAAGGCAAATGCTGCAGTAAATAGTGAATACTGGGAGGCGCAATCCAGCTACATCTGGAGGATTGTACAATTCCCACCCTTTCAGAAAAGCAAGAGTTGGCAAGAGATAGCTTATGATTTATTGACAGATCTGGAGTAAAGTTACAGAGATTTCCAAGTGTTTAATAAGAGCAACGCATATACCACTGAAACAAAGCTGAGGGGAAGGAAGAAGAGGCAAGGAGTGGATTTATCTGTAAAAGACCACAGTTCAGTTCTGGTGCTTGAAAGGCCCTCCTGGGTACAGAATATTTTCATTTAAGTGTGTGAGGTTTGTACTTGAGTAGACTTTGGTCTTCTAATACATGTCTTAAAAACAGAATAAAATACAAATTCAGACAGTTCCTGCAAGCTTTAAGTCTACCCATTCCTGCAATACAATATTGAAACCCACCCCACACAGTCACATACTCAACTAGGAAGTTTCAACCCACTTTTAAGCCCCACAGACCTGTCCTGAACCTGCATCTCAGTTAAGCAGTGTTCCCATCCCAACACCTTTGAGACCAGATTGAACCACTCTATGAGGAGAAAGAAGTGAAATGGAAGTGAAACAAAACATGGACTCCATTCCCCTCTACCTGTAGTTTTGGTGCTCAGTGCATCCTGGCCACAGGAGGAGCCTACCCTTTCCGCTTTCCCTTTCCCAAACCCCCATGACAAGCACAATGGCATTTGGAACCAACTCAACTGTGAAGGGAGCAGCAACTCTGTCTCACAAGGGTCAAGCTCCTAGAACCTACGGTTACCCTGACTTCTGGGGGTCCCTGGGGGACACCCCGATTTGCTCCAAAAATACAAAGATTGGGGAAATTAGCAGGGCACTGCTTAACAAAGTGGAGAGCAGGGCAACACAGCAAAATCTTGAACCCTATGTCTACAGAGCCAGATCACATGAGATCCAGGCCAAATGTTCAATTTCTAGTAGTTTATTCAGCAGAATTGACAAAATATCCACACAAGTACACACAACAAAGCAGTCACTCACACAAACACAAGGACTAATAAGTTGAAAAGATATGAAGATCGGGAAAGGTGCGGGGAAAGAGAGCGATTTATACCACACCCGATCCTGTAGTCTTTGGATCAGGAAGAAGCAAGGCGAAGGTGGCTCAGCGGAGGAAGAATGCTGAGGGGATCTTTTGACTAGCAGAATGCTGGGGCACTAGTCAAGCATGGGTATTCTCCAAAGAGAGTCCCAAAAAGGGATTCAATTATAGAGCAAAACATGCCTCAGGCGCAGACCCTTTCCTGGAAAAGGACAGTGGCCAAATCATGCAGATGGACCTTGTCTTTGTACTTCTCACTATTGCAAGCGTTAATCTCATCAGGACAACATGTAATTCCCTCAAGGTGCTATTGTTGTTGATGTTCCATTGTGTGCGTTCCTTTTGAGGTTTCCCTCTTGGAGATGTGACTGGGCAGCTTTGGTCTGACCTTGCTAGTAGTGCTTCAGTTTTAGACCCGGATGTCTACATTCCAGTCCGGTGAACCTCTGGCTTAATAACTTTGGATATTAAATATTACTCTCCCCCAGGACTGGGTCTGCCAGCAGGGGTTACACTACGCAGCAAAGACAGGCCCAGGGTCTTTGGTGTCATTTTCCTTAGACAAGACCTTTAATGTGGCAGGTAGGATAAGAAGAGGAAAGCATGAGTGAAAGGAGATTTCTGGAAATCATGTTCCATATGTTTGAAAGGAGGAGGAGGAGGTGTGCCTATCTGAGTAAAAAGGATAGACTGAGAGGAAGGAGCAGACCAGGACATGGTGAAGAAGTATAAAGTAGGTTCTAGCTATTTACTGGCTAGACTCAGCTGTGCAGCATTTCCCTTCATTTACTTGTGGCTCACCAACACAGTACACCTACAAACCTTTCACGGCACACAAATGTGTCGTGGCTCAGCACTTGAAAAGCACTGATCTAGATAATCACAGCGGGATACAACTGTAGGAGTGAAGTGCTCATTAGTTCAAAGCAATGAACACAACAGTGTAGCAGTTAAAAAAACAACATCCGCTTCTTAATAAGAGCAAGTCACAGAAAAATCCCAGATTATGTGGAAGAGTGGGAAACAAACCAAGCAATTCTTCTGTCATCATAGCAATTCTTCATTTCTACTCGAATAATCTATCCAAAAATCAATAACTAAATCTGATTTCTTTTATGATTTTTGATCTTTAGGTATTAAAAAAACAGTATAACAATAACACAAAAATATCATGGTGGTAGTACATATTTCTTGCTATTGGTATTTGTTTACAATCACAAATAGGAATTATCCATTTTTTCAACTTTAGAAGCAAGCCCAAGAAGATTATTTTGGCTAATATGTGACTACAGTTCCTTCTGAGTTTAAGTTTCACTGGTGTCAGAAGGCTATCATTTACTCTTACATTTACTAAAAGCATAGCATCAACTGATGTAACCAATTTTTTATTATATAGTTTGGTGCCCAGAGGATAAATCATCTCTCCTGAAGGAATCTGCAGTTTGAATTTTCTGTCCAGAATGCATAACATAGTTATTTGCACCATGTGTTCCAGTGCTTATGCTAAGAAGTGACCACATTTTTCCAGGTTAGCCATATGAACACTGCTTTTATGTACATTTCCTTCAAGATGGAAGCTCTAACATGAGAGATTTTTCTGGTGGAAGGATTTGGCTGCTATGCAATGGAGATCACATGTACATTGGGTCACGGTGAAGAGTTGTCCTCACTCTCCTGCAAAAGTGTACTACATATCTTCTCTTCACATGAATTTTTACCTTGAATAAATCTAGTAAAGGCAGAAATTAGTTCATAGTTTTTGCATATTTTGCCTGGCTTAGTGGACCACCATTTTCTTTTCTCCTGTATGTATATTTTCAGGTACTCAGTGGTCAACTCAGGCTGCTTTCTGATTAACCCTGACTGATTGTAACCATTATCGTCATTCATGCATTACACACATGAAGGGGATCTACACACAGAACATATGGATTGCATTTGTTTTTAGACATCTATAGCTCCATGCTCACCATGCTGACATTAATGGCTAGGGCCACCAAGGCCACATGATATGGGGGGTGGACAGTAATACAACTCAGCTTTTTGCTCATTGTGTTAATCCCCTTCACTTTTGTAATACTTGATCGATGCTATTGAAATTGCTGGCTTGAGGGAGCAAAGCCTATCCAAACAAGAATTTTAGTGCAGCCTATATAATTCAATGTCAAGACTCTATGATTTACTTCAATCCCATTCATAACTGGTAGTATAAAACCCCTTTTTAGCTGTCTGGGTGAAAGTATCCTACACATCTATGTGGAGATATGATGTACATTGTAAATGTGATAGTAGTGGTCTGAACACACATTTTTCTCCCCTGAAAGGCAATGGAAGGAGACAATTTATGTATTAACTTCATATATACTGTGGGTAGTTATGATATCATTAATTCCACTAAAGCTAATAACAAAAGAACAATTCATTTTTGTAACAGTGAAATCCTTCTTAAAAATGTGTGCTTCCTGGATAACCAACTCAAATTTAAAATGCCACTTCAAATAGTGCCTGAACAAGTAAACAGATTCAGTGACCTTTGCACACACGCTTCCTTGCAGTTCCCTGTAACAACACTATTAACTGTTATGTTTTCATCCACATTAATCTCTGGGCACCATTCAAATATGATAACTAAGTTTTTACTGCTGAATAAACAGTCTGCAGTCACAAAGCAACAGACCATTATGGAATCACTGAGATTATATGGCTCAGTGTGAAAGTTCATATTTAGTTTTCTGATTAGCGTTTACAACAGTTTTAATTAATCTCCCTGATATCTTGGCTTTCACTTCAGCTAATATTTATTTCCTTTCCTGTGTCTTTTAAAAGGATCTCATTTAATTGGCCTGAATAGTCTTAAATCTAACTTAAAAGGAAATAAACTTAAAAGATGTGGGTACTGTTCAAAAATATTTTTGGCAATTGTGAAAATTACTCCCTCCCTCAAAAAAAAAAAAAAAAAACAACTTACAGGGTTTTTGTTTGAAAATCCTGCATAGGGTTGTAAAGTGTTCACAAACCATTTATCATTGCTTTTGCTCTGAACAAGCATTAGTATATTTTCACACAGCCAAATCTGATGGCAAAAGAATTCTGGGATTTCCTCCTCTGCACTGTGTATTTCTTTATTGGCTAGGATTGTTTATCCAAGTATATCTAGGAGAAATGCCTCTTGTTTTTGTTTTTGCTTGCCCACATGCCTACAAGGATTACTTAGCAAAATCTGATTTGCTGCATCATATCATGACATCACTCTGTTTATCACATCTCCCTCACAGCTATATTGCTATGTGACTATTTCTATTATTTCTACCAGGAAGAAATAATTACAAAATAGCAATTCAGAAACTGATAATGAAAACAGTGGTAAGTAAAGAATAGCTGGGAAAAATATGTCTGAGAAGCATTTCTTCTGTTTAAAGTGTTTTCTTGAAAATAAAACAGCAAAATATTCAGGATAGGATTTACGTTGGATTACATATACAATTCAATATTCATTCAGTATGCTGAACATATAGAAACAGGCATATTGATCATCTCATTTGAGAGATGTATTTCCAAGCAACCCTGAAGTACAGAAACTGATGTATTTCACTATGTACGAGATTAAGTGTACATTGCATGATCAGGGGTGACAGCCCTCCATAAAAACAACACAACAGAGCCAAATTGGAGGAAGAAAGGCCACAACTTTATTGGCTACAAAAAGGAAAAGAGGGGGTTGGCGTACACATGGATCTGGATCTGGGAATCTATCAACCTGCCTATTGACTGATGAACCCAACTGTCTGGCCCAAAGCTGGATGGCTTGCCACCAGTGTAGAACCTACTGCCACCAGAGAGTGCTTACTGTGTGCCATCTCAAGCTGGGCAACTCACCATGCCCCTGACCCCAGCGGGGACCCGTCATCCCCTAATATGTGGCAAAGGTACCTACTATCCTGTATCTCAAGCCATGCGGCCACCCAGTAAAGTTGTGAAAAAAGAGCAACCATCATACACTTAGATTAAAACCAAAACAGCAGGCTGGGTGGGTGGGTGGGTGGGTGGGGGGGTGCCACCAAATGCTAAGTGCAAAGCCACCCAGCCAGTGCTTAAAAACTCTGCAGGTAGACCTGAGTGAAGCCCACCAGCCTCCACTCAGGCCCACTCCCTCAGCCAATGAACTCAAAGCTGGATGCCTTGACTTCATTGGCTGGCAGGGTAACAAAAGGGGAAAGTTCATGCAACACTTCCCCCATCTCTGGGCATCCAGAGGGACCTGAGAAGAGAGGGAGCCACACCCCAACCCGCGAAAGCACCGATCGGTAAGTCATTAGGCACTATTACCAAGAAACATGACTTAGCTATTTGCATTTCCAAGGAAAGAGTGAAGCCACTCTTGTGGGGATAAAGATGCTACTATAAAAGGATCTTGGCAGCTGAAAATGTATACATTTTGGCCCTTTTCACACGCGGGCGGAGGAACGGGGCAAGCCACGCCAAAACGGGGCTTACCTTGTTCCGTCGCTGCGCAGAGCATCGCGTTTCGCTGCTCCACACATTTGCAGCGTCCGGCGGCATCCTCGGTGCCCGGCAGCGCCCAAAATGGGGGATTTTGACTGGCAGAGCCTCTCCACCAATTGGAAAAGCTCGCCAGCTGGAAATCCTGCCCCCTGCCCAATCTGCAGGGATGCCCTTTCACGCATCCGTAAATCCATACGGGCACTGCGACAGGGCTGCACGGGGCTGGACGCCCTGTGCCTTTGAAAAACCACATAAAATGTGGTTTTCCAAAAGCACGCGGTGCCGTCACTTGCGGGTGCCTGACCGCGGATTGCAGTGTGGAATTACTCAAGAGTAATCCACCCCAATTCACGTAACGGTGTAGATGACCTCCGCGGAGGTTGCTCTACACCATTTTTTTAACCCCATGTGGAAAGGGCCTTTATCTACAGTATTTGGGACACTCTATTAACAGAAGGTCTTTTATAGATGAAGATACTCAAAAGAAAAGTTATAAATGGAGAGCAGGTGTACTGCTATAGCTAAGAACTGGTTGTGAAATGTTAAGACCAAAGCTTTAGGCAAACCACTGATTCTCGGGGTACCTCAAGAAAGGGGGAAAACAGAAGAAGCAGAAGTCATTGTCATCATCCCTGGAAGTCCTAGGATTTCTTCTTGTACAAACTGTTTTTACTTTGAAGATCTGTATGACATTTTCCTCACCCAGAAGTATTGACTGGGAACTGTTGGCATTACCAAAGCATTTTTATTCCCAGGTCACTTAAATTAACACAGTACTTTCCAAAATGAAATGCATCAGTTACTTGCTTCTCTCAAATTCTCAGTTTCAAATTCTTAACTGCAACATGAGGATGAAATAATGCTAACCTACCTCTCTACAAATATTACTGAGATCTTGTGTGTGACCAAGTGTTTCATAATAATTGAATTCAATGGATCTGCTCTGGCTCTAACTGGGTTTGGATTTATTGCCATTGAATTAAACAAAATTTAACACAACTAAGGTCAACTCTGTCCTGTTAATTTTTACAACCATGTGAGCTCTGCTAACAGCTATTTAGATATGCTTAACACAATCACATTTCCCCCATGCAAATTGTCACTATAATTTAGTGAATACCTACTATAGCCCTGGGAATGGTTATGACTGAAGTCACTTCTCTATCATCATAAGGAAGTAGATTCTAGAATCTGCAGTATGGATGGTAACTTTTTCAATCCCTGATCATGATAAAGAAAAGTCTTCAGCCATAATCATTCCCAGGACTATGACAACTGAAGAAAACATTGAAAATTACTATCTGGGTAATGGTTCCTAGAACCCACCCATCTCCCATGTTAGCTGATTGGGAGAGATTCAGGAAAAAGTAACACAGATGGGGGAAAATATATCAGTCAGCCTAACCAGCTTCAAAAAGGTTACACAGTTACAGTCCTGTTCATGCTAAAATTTCCAAACCATGTGTAAGAAGGGCTCATGACTGTTCAGACACATGGGACAGGATCCAAAGGGTGTTTTTCCACTGATGGAACTGTTTCATTCACCACAGCCAAAAATATAGGAAACCTTTCCCTTTCTCTAGCAGTCTTCTATGTTTTTTGAAAACCCATTCCGAGGGTCTGAGAAAACATGCTTTTTCAGATGGTACCAAGCAGGCTTTTCAGGATGCAGAGAGGACTGAAGTGGGGACCAAAAGGCGGTGCAGGGGGATCTTTCACGCTAGCAGAAGGAAACTAGCATGTGCTAGATTTAGGCCATTGTACTTTTCATTTGAGTCAAGTCACCTTGAATGAAATGTGACCTTCAGAAAGACTGGTGATTTTCTCCCTTTTTTCTCACACAGATTCTACAGACCAAACAGATGAAAAAAACATGGATGAGGGCATGGTTGGATCTCTTCATGTTTCTGTCTTGGTGGTTTTACCCACATTTCATTCAAACAATGATGGTTCCCCTCACAAAGTGATATTAACTTCACAGTGGTGAGGGGGAGGAGGACAGTTGCTTCCATCATCAAGAGATCCTTTCAAAGAAATTCTACATCTTGTCTCATCTAGTCCTAAGTAAGATTCCAAATATACAACAGAAATAGAGTGTGCATTCTGTTAGTTTGCAGTGGATTGTCTTTAGAATGTCTCTTGTTCTTGATTGTATAATTTATCATCCTGGAACTGGCAGCTTTCAAAGTCCTGCCCTTACCATAAAACTACACAGCCAGTTTTCTGGGTAATGTTGAAAAAATATTGGCATAAATGAAAATGTTTCTGGACAGTTTCTCACTGGAGCAGGAGTATGCAACTTATGTCCCTCCAGATGTTAAGAGATTCATCATCCATCACTACTGACTATGCTGACTAGAACTAACAAGAGTTGTAGACTAGCAACATCTGGAGGGACACAAGGGATTATCTAGAAGGATATTATCCAGAAATATTCTTATTGAAAAGACCTCGAAAGGGAATTCTGATATTTTATCAAGATGGCTTCTATTATGTAAGCCGCTATGGAAACAGTTTCTATGCAAATTGTTGCGTATATGGGTTGGATGGGGGGGCTTTTATGGAAAGTAATTAAAACATGATATACTGGTATGATATTGGTGTATGTTTTGAGCATTGGACTAGGACTCCAAGACACCAGGTTTTGAATCTCTGTTCAAACATGGAAATCTACTAGATGCCCTTGGTCAAATCACATCCTCTCAGCCTCAGAGGAAGGCAATGACAAATACTCTCAAAAAATCTTACCAAGAAACCCCATGATAGAGTTGCCATAAGTCAGAAACAACTTTAAGCCACACAACAGCAGCAATAACAAAGGCCATATGTGTTTCATATTTCCTAGCTTCCTGTCCTTTACCAAGTTTAACACATGGGTTCACCTTTCCCCAATTTCCATTTAGTTTCTTTATTCCCTATCTCCTTTTTTCCAGTTTCTTTAAAACCACAAGCAGTGAAAGAGGAAGTGGAAGAAAATACATATACATATACAGAGCTGAAATATATGGACTTGATCAGTATGATTTATTCTAGGCATAAAATCTAGTCCTCCCTTTTAAAAAAATATTTGGTACCACAAATCCAAGTAAAGTTCACTGTTTATTACAAGTAGATGTTTTGTCCCTATAAAAAGTAAATATCTGGGATGCAAACCAGATTGAAATATTGGGTTAAAACTATTGAGCGTAGGGGACTTTATCTCTTAGCCCCTCCTGCATTTCCATTCTGAATCAGACACCTGTCATCTTCAATTTATATTGCTGGAAAGAGATCCATTCATATGAACTACATATTTAAAGGAGAGATGAGCTACTCCAGATAGTTTTGATCCATAACTCCCTTCCTCTACAGTTAACACATCTTATGGAGAGGTATTCCAAGAACTGAAGCTCAAAACAACTGGAGGGTAATAAGCCTCCACATCTTCTTTAAGGTAATGTTCAATCCAGCCTAATTTTCACACTTCAGCTGTGTGGGTAAATCTCTTGTACAATTAGAATGAAGATGGAAATGGATATGCCACATAGCTGATGATCTTTTTCATACCATGACCTTCATTGTAGTTCCTTTCCTCTAGTCAAAAGGAAAAGCAAAATGTGGAAGAGGAGTGATCTAGTGTATATGTGCTGGATTGGGAAAACTTTTAGAGAAAATATTTGATCATGTGACCCCCAGAGATACCACACTAAAGGTATCATAAAACTCAAAGGGAGGAAGCTGAAAACACTTGACAACAGTTTGTGTGTGTGTGTGTGTGTGTGCACTGGAAATTCTAGGAATACTCAATGAAGGGAAATAGAATTACCTTATTGATGCAGAATGCAAGTAGGTCACTTTAATTCTCAAAAATAAAGCTTATTAGGAGGATCCTCAGTTAGTTCACAGCAGGAAGCAATGTTTTAAAATACACAGCTAAGGGGTAAAGAGTTCCATCAGTTTCTAGTACAGCCAAGATGCATAAACATTTGACTGATTCTTCTTGCAATGGGGACTAGATTTGTACCCAATAAAAAACCTGTTCTACTGAAAATGAAGCCATTATTCCATTCCTCCGGGATTCATTCAGTGGAGCAAAATTACCATTGTACAAATACCGTAAGAAAGAAATTCAAATCAAGAAGCACAGTTTAAGTTGCCTGGGTAAGATTCCAGCATTTTCAATGTCACTAAACATTTTGTTTTCCCAAGTTGCAGACTGTACTTTGTTATTAAGAGTGGTTTATTTAGTGCTCTGTATCTACTTACAGCTTGTATTTACTTAATACTTAAAAGGTCTGATATTCTTATGGGAAAATGCTGCTATATAACCATTTTTTTTTTCAAAGAAAGGGAAATTTTAGAAAAATAGTTTCATACTTTCTTTGTCCAAGTGCTGAAAATAGTTCCTGAAACTGAACTGCTGGCCTATACTACACTAAAGTAGTGTAAAAAAAGACTATTCCATTGGCATGCCTCCATTGGTAGGCTGTGAGAGTAGGGTTGCATTTTCTACAATCTTCTGAGGGTTTATTTAAAAAAATATTAAAAACTTTGGCCTCAGATGGCTTATTTGAAGAGTAGTGATGACATTGGAACCAAATGAGTGTGTCTGTGTTTTATAACTGCTATACTGCAGCTTTGAATCTTTCTTCTGCCTCTCCTACAAAACTGCCGCCGCCACCACCTCTTCTGCTGCTGCTGCGGCTTCTTCCTTCCTTCCTTCCTTCCTTCCTTCCTTCCTTCCTTCCTTCCTTCCTTCCTTCCTTCCCACCCTCTCCAGTTCATTTCAATGGAGTAAATACTGTGCAGAAATGGATCAATTCTCTGTTTGACATAACTCTATCTAGGTTGTGCCACTTTTAGCAAATGCAGCAATCATCACTTTCCCTCCTGAAATTTTATTGTTGACTGATGTCAGAGCGCTGAACAGCCTTACTAAGCCTGGCCTTACTCTTTCTAAAACTGGCAACCCTTTATTTTTCTCTTTATCTCTCTTCCTTTGTTTGTCCACTCACTCTGTTCAACTCATTGAGAATTTCATCTACTTCAGCTTGGCTAGAAGATAGAATGCAAGACCAGAGCCTGAAAAGTAGAAATGATTCTTGTGACCTAGCATTGTTTCCTTGAGTTTGGAAGCTTGATACTAAACTATCCATCTCAACACCTTGGCCTTTAATGAATGTGTTCATACCTGTTTGTTTGTTTGTACAAAACATTCCCCCAGTAGATTTGCTGGGATATATTTTGTCCTGCTCAGTAGGTTTATGGGTGAACTGTCCTTAGCAAGTGGGCAAAATCTGAGGACCATGTTTAAAACAGTCCAGGTGCCAATACTGTATAATCACCAACATTGTAGAAATATTTTTATGTATATTCTGCAAGAGTATCTGGGGACTAAAATGCTCTACTGTAGTGCTCGAGAGTCAGTTGAGTTTAAACACCTGGCTTTTCTTTTCTTTTTTTTTTAAAAAAAGAACTTTTGTTGTTACTTTTAAAAATCTTAGTATTAGATAACAATGACAACTTTTTTTATTTCTTACCTGCCTCACTCCAAGGCTCGAGGTGGAGCGTAACATAGATTAAAATACAACTAAAATCATGTAAAACCATTTATAATACTGCCAGTTTAAAATTCATAGTTAAACATGGACTGGGTAGGACTGCTGGAAAAGATAGATTTTTAGTACTTCCAAAAATTCAGATAGCTTGTCTTGCTTTCTAATCAGTTCCAGCATGCCATTCCACAGTGTAGGGACAACAGACAAAAAGGTCCTCTGAGTGACCATTGCCAGTCTAGTCCTGGCTGGTTTAAAAATGGCCCCCAGAGGATCTGCGTGTATGGGGTGGATTGTATGGAAGGAGGTGATCCTGCAGGTAACTTGGACCCAAACCATGTGATAACCAACACTTTATCCTTTGCCCAGAAACTAATTGGCAGCCAGTGGAGTAATTTAAATATTGGTGTGATAAGCTCATTCCTTGATGTACCTATAACCAAACTGGCTGCTATATTTTGGACAGATGTTTTTCAAACTTGGTACAAAGGTAGTTCAATGTACAGCACATTGCAGAAGTACAACATTGAGGTTGCCAGTGCATACACTACCATCTTTAGGTCTTCCAGTTCTAGGAAGGAGCTCAGTTAGCTTATCAGCCAAAGCTGATAATAAGCATTCCTGATTATCACACCTCTCTGAGCTGTTATTTGGAGGACAGATCCAGGAACACTCCCAAGCTTCAAAAACAGTCTTTCAGTGGGACTGCAAGCTCATCCAGAACTGGTTGACACACCTCCAATACCAGATTAGGACCTTATAATTATTATGGCCCAGGGGATCCAGGAAGGGCTTTTTCAAAAGTGATCTAAACCCTGCTTCCTTTAAACAGAATGGAAAGTTTCCTTCCCTGAGAGATGCATTAATAATACGTTGTCCTCCTTACTTGCCCCAGCAATTTCGTAGTTCTTTTATTGGCTTACTGTTCTTTTATACAGTATGACTATCTGTGTGTGGGTATTACAGGCTATATAACATATTTTGAGTATGTTGTGTGAACTACCTTGAGAAAGCTATATGACTTTGATTTAATCAAAGCACATAATGGCAGAGTGTGCATCTACGGAGTGCCACATACCATAATCTTCATGCATTCATAGTATGATCACACATCAATCTTCTATCACTTGTGGATCAAGCTTTGTTTACTTACAGCTGTGAAGTAGCCTCAGTGAATTGCAGACTTGTGAAAGAGGCTCAATATCTCATTTCTGTTTGCTGGACTGTGGTTCTTATTGTGCAGTGTAAGGCTTTGCAACAGTAATTAAAAATCAAAGTGTTACAAAAGCAGGCTCTTTTTCACTGCTTAATAAAATCTTTTAAAATACTCTGAGACCCTAGACCATTTCAAACAGTTACTTTTGCTATTATTTTAATAAAAATATAAGTAGGAAAAATGCAGCATTTGGCTATTATAGTTTTGTTACTGGAGGAAAAAAGAAGAATCATAAGTAACTTCTTATTTGTAACTAGTTACAAATGAGCTTTGCTTCTCCAGCATGTTAATGTCTTCATGAAGCTGTTGAGGAAAGTCAGCCAAAGATTTTAGTCAGTGTATCATCAGTATG
Organism: Ctenosaura bakeri; assembly: GCA_948474755.1. NCBI lineage: Eukaryota > Metazoa > Chordata > Lepidosauria > Squamata > Iguanidae > Ctenosaura > Ctenosaura bakeri. The sequence goes on along the minus strand of CAOLHI010000044.1, from coordinate 893,064 downwards.
AAAATAGCACACATCTCTGCTTCTTGTTTCCTTTGAATTCTGAAAAGAAGGTGTACAGATGGTGGGGTGCGAAGTGAAATTATTCCAAACAAAATGGCAGAACTGTGGGGAGGATCTGATTGCTCCAGATGGAGGAATTGGTGACTCTGGATGGTTTAATATATCCACTGAAATACCACTGTTTTAGTTCTGGGGTGTTACTGAAGAGGTCTTGCCATTTTCTGTGGTAGTGATGATCATAGTTGCTATAGATATATAGATAAGCTGTTCGAATTTGCCCTGGTTATATCCAGACCAGGGATGACATTCTCCATTGTTAGTATTCAAAAGAATCAGTGAGTACTTTTAGCAGTTTTCTTCCTGCTGCAAGAAGGTCTTTGGAAACTGTACAGTTTTTTAAGATGATTTGCAACTCAGAAATTAATCTGTGCAAAATTCTCACCTTACAGGAAAAAAACATATTATGCAGAGAAAATATCTCTGCAAATATTTTCTGTGCAGAAAATGTTTCCTGTTCAGAAAACAATGTGTTCTGAGCAAAGAAACCTCCACAAAAATATTTTTGGTGCCAAAAAAAAAATGCTGTTTCCTATAGAGAAAGTGCTGTTTTCTGAGAAAGAAATATGTATATTTTCTGCAGAATGAATTCCCAACTGCTGCATTTTCTGTGGAGGAAAAATCATTTTAAGAAATAATAGTTTCCATTTAAAAAAATAATGTTCCGTACATAGGAAATGCTGTTTTGTCATACAAATTTTTCACAGAATGAGTCCCAAATTGCAACGCTTCTTGTCAGTGTAAGATTCAAAGAACAGCAGGATTTTCAGTTCTTGAGAAACACATTTTTGATAATTTTTGAATGTTTTGAATGTTCTTTCCATCCTTAATCCAGATTAGACAATGGCAACACACTGTATCAGGGGCTGCCTCTGAAGATCACTCAGAAATTTCAGCTGGTAAAGAATGTGGTGTTGTGTTGCTGGTAGTGTACAGTGTTCAAACTATTTTATATCAATAAGCCATCAACAAATCAAGTTCAGTGGGTCTATATGAACAGCTTTTATCTGTTTGTATTGTTGGCAGGAGGAATGGTTAGGCCAATAACACCTCCTGTCATCAGTAATAGACTGGATGAAGATAAACAAATTGAAATTTAATCCAGACAAAACAGAGGTCCCCCTTGTCAGTTGAAAAGCAGATCAGGGAAAGAGGGTTCAACCTGTACTGGATGGGGTTACATTTCCCTTGAAGACACAGGGCTGCAGCTTGAGCATGCTCCTTGACTTAGCTCTGAGTCTGGAAGCTCAGATTTCAGCATTGCATAGTTAAAGCTCATGGCACCAGCTGCACCTGTTCCTTCAGACATCAGATCTGGCCACAGTGACGCACACCTTATTTACATCCTGATTGGATTATTGTAACATGTTCTACATGGGGATACCCTTAAACAGTGTTCAGAAACTTCAACCAGTGCAAAGAACTCCTGGCAGATTACTAACTGGGGTGGGCTACAGGAACACACAAGTCCTTTGCTGCCACAACTTTACTGCCTGCCGCCCATTTTCAGAAATAATTCAAAGTGCTGTTTCGACCTATAAAAACCTATACAGGTTAGGCCCAGGTAATTTTAATAACTGTATGTTCTCTCATGAAGCAGTCCATGCTTTAAGATCTGATGAAGAGGAACTTCTCGCTGTCCCACCACCCTCGCAGGTACATCTTCTACCTGTCCACAGGTAAATCTTGCCAAGCCTTCCCAGCTGTGTAATCAGCAATAACTAGCAAACGGTGTTTGTTAAAGCAGTCCAAAAGCAAACCAGAGCTACCAAGTCTGAATTTACCAAGAGACCAGGGAAAGAGTGTCCATGAGCAGAATCTATAGTACAGGCAAAGGTCCAAGGTCTGAAGAACATGAGCAGAGAATGCAGGAGTCAACATGGCTGTCACCACCAATGGAGTCAGTAGCATTTTTCTGCTGTCCTGACTTCTGATTATATAGCCTCAGGATCCTGGCCAGTTGTGGCCTAATTAATGAGCTCTTCCTTTTCCACCTGTGCTGGTTGCTGTAAGTAGTGTCCCTCTCATGTCTCTAGGGTATGGCTGTTGGGATCTGGGTCCTGGGGCATGGGAATGACATATCTGGTAGGAACACAGGAGAGGGCCTTCTCAGAGACAGCCCCCAGGTTCCAGAACTCCCTTCTCAGAGAAGTTAGACTGGCACCCTCCCTACTTTCTTTTTACAGACAAGTAAAGACTTTTCTGTTTAGATTGGCGTTTGATGATTGACTGTACAAAGCTGAATCCTGATAAATGATGAGTGGGTATGTGACTGCATGTTGAAAGATATATGTTTTAATCTGGTTTTAATTTTTTTATTGTTTAATCTTATTTTAACTTTAATCTCATTTTAACTTTTGTATCTTGTGTATTTTTAATGTGTTTCTAATTTGTTTCAAGCTTCTTTGAGTCCTGATCTTGGGGGGGAAACAGGAAATAAATAAATAATATTAGACAGGGTCTTCTTGGTGGTGACCTTGAGGGCAACATCTATCTTCCTCCCTATTATGTTAGGCAGACCTTGAACATCTTCTTTCAAACTGTTTTAATCAAGAGGGTCATTTTTTATTTTAGTGATGGTTTTCTCAATGGTTCTTTTTGTAAAAATAAAAATAAAAAAAAAATCCTATGTTAGAATGGCTGGCCAAAACAATTTGGTTTTACTGCTCTGTTACTGTGCTTTCCTTTTCTTTATTGTTGCTGTTTTCTGTTATGGTCATTATTTTTAATGTTCCAGATGGAGGTATCAACCTGGATGATTTGAGTTTTAACTGATTTTATTGTTCCTCTATGCCACCTTGAGAAAATGCTGTATTTTGAAAGGCAACTAGTAAATCTTCCAAATACAAACAAAAAAGCAATACAAATGACAAAAGCCAGGAACACGTTTCTCTTTACTATAATTTCCACCTATTTTTCCAACATATTTTGAATACAGAATGTTCCCAATAATTTCTGTTTATTCAATTTTTATAAGAAGGGAAATTATTTTATTGCATTATGGAAATTAACATGATACCAGCTAATTCTTATAAAAACTGTATCAGGCAATTACAAGCTAAGATCGTGCTATGTCCTTAGATGACCCAACTGTGCCTCAACTTAGGAGACAGTATCACCCTCCATAATAGGATTCCTGCAAGTCTTATGTACAGAAGGGTGAATTAAGGTGAACGGGAAAACTTATTTCTCAAACCCTTACTTCTCTGGCTGATTTAATGAGAGTTCATAGTGTTATTTGCTTGCACTTTAAAATAAAGAATGAGAGGTAGCTGGAGAAAAACACAACTCTACAAAGGGTGGAAGGACAGAAGTAATTTGGGTGATAACAACTCAAGGTGCTTGAACAGATAAAACACAGGCCTGTAAAGCAGTCAAGAAAAGATAAGATAGAATCAGAAGACGGTAACTATCAGCAGAGTGGTGTCACTGAGCAATGAGATAAAGAAATAAAGCTGCAATCCTATTCAAACTTACTTGAGAATAAGTCAAGTTGCATCTGATGGGCTTCCTTCTGAGCAGCCATGCATAGGATACTATTGAGTGGCCTTCTTGAAAACTTCTGTACATAATGCTGGTCCAGAAGAAATTAATTTCAAAGAAAATTGGGCAATATTTAGGATTTGGTGTAAGCAAACTATTTAATTGTTTCTATTCATTCAAATGACTGATCACCTCATCTCCTACAGAAAGGGAAGACTCCCAAAGTGAAATTATTGCAATATGCCTCATTTGTCCTTTTTATACGACAATTCATGCTCAGTTCCTCCAGTCTGTTGCCTCATTGTGCTGGTATAGGGCTGACTCTGGGTGCTTGAAGCAGATGCCAACAGTGGTCCTATCAGAATGGTAAGGTTTTGAGTATGAGCCAGATGGTAATCTGTGTGTCTTTCAACCAATGACCAGACTAGCTAAGCAGAGAGAGACTCAACACCAGGAAAATGGCCACCAAGTGAACAATTAACTATAACAGTTGTGCTGGAATACTTTAAAATCTACAGCAGTAGAAACATTGTCCACCTCTATGAAATCACAGATCTTCAAGGTATATAACAACTTAAAATTTGAGAATTAACCAAAATATCACATAGAGTTTGTATCCATTGCAAAAAGAATGCCTGTATTTCTGCTTTTTAAAAAACAACAACAATTTATTCAGTTAGTATATTACCAACAAATTCTATCCTGAAGAGGAAGACCTGTGTTAGATTGGGGAGAAGATGGAAGAAGGCCTATGGTAGAGCTACTATCATTTCAATTCTGAAGTCCTCATGGCTCACTAAAGCCAAAAAATACTACCAAGATATTTTGCTTCCCAAGTCAGAGAACAAGATATCTACACGATACTTTATACCAGAGTTTCTCAAACTGTATATTGCAATATGTCAGTATGTCAACTGCAGTGTGTAGGTGTGTTGCATGAACAGGTGGAAGGGGTCCCTCTCCTGCTGCTGCAGCAGGCCAGGCCCAGGAGAAGGGGCTGCCTCTTCTGCTGCTGCCACCCTGGAGTGAGGAAGGCCCAGGAGAGTGCTGCTGTGGTGGCAGGCCAGGCCCAGGTGAAAGGGCTGCCTCCACTCTTAATTACTTACTGAATTACTATGCTGCAAATTACTATGATGCATATCTAAAAAGTATGTCACCAACATGAAAAGTTTGGAAAGCTCTGCTTTACACAAATACTCAATAGAGTGTCAGCTGATCTGTATTTCAGCACTGACAATGGGACAGCATCCAGTATGCCCAAGGAAAGCAGGCTAGCCTTCATAGGAAATCTTATACAACATATTGGTTCTGTCCCCCAAAACCTCACTGTCACTACCCGTACCCTAACATCTGCTCTGTCTACAATTAGTCCAGACTGTGCAGGCACAGAAAACAGTTGACTGGAGTTTGCCCAGAATACATGGAACTGGCCACAAATACAACTGCTGGAGTGAAATCCAAGCATACCTGTTGAAGTGCCTAATGCTGGTTCATAGTCAACAGAAGATAAAACAGACTAGTATGCAATTACTTTAAATAGTCAAATGATACCAAATTAGATTAGGAAGGAATCATGTAGAATTGTTGTTATTGGCCAGTAGATTAATTTGCAATATAAGAAAAACTTTGTTGATGCCTGCACAGAAATAAATGTCAATAACTGACCAATTCAAAAATATTTTGAAAGTTGCAGATTACTTTTGAAAGCTATAGTCCACGTTAAAGTTACCACTATAGTTTCTAACATCCATGAAGGAAATAGATATTCACAAATGTAACTAACATGTTTTTGAACAATTTCATAACAGCGTAGGACATAACCAGTGTTCCCTGCATAGTGAATATGACATCATGACAGTGAAACAATGTGAAATTCCAAGGTAATGCTCTTCTAAAGGCGCCTTTTCTTTCTTTGGGATAGGTACAGGACAATTCCCCAGTCGTCTGTGTCCTACACTTGATGTAAGAACAAACTATAACAGGAAATAGTTGTTGTCATTATTTTCCCCAAACCTGCCATAAAACAGAACAGCACTGCATAGTCTCCATTTATGATGAATGAGGTTGAGCACATATACCAAGGAAAGGTGAATATCTCCCACCACCAGATTTCAGAATGTTTCATACATTATTTATAAAATACTTGAACAGGCTGCCACAGTGGCTGAGTCTGGTTTTCCTGCAGAGACTAAAGCTCTTTAATCATATTCTCCTTCCCCTCCCCTTGGAAGACAGAGATTAGCATTTAACAGGGAGTCATAAACTAAGAACAAAAAACTTGCTCTGATTATAAAAGTGGAATCTCTCTTAAGCTTAGAATCTTTATCATTTAGCTGTCCTTGAAAGAAAATATATTTTACATTAGGTTCAAAGGTCTCAGTGTACTAAACGCATATGTTGATAGAGCATATTTATCTATGCTGGGACCTCTAACATATTACACCTGGGATTTCAAATACTAAATCTCTTCTTCAATCTGTGGGACCTTTTTAAAAATATTTTTGCAGCTTCTGACCCTTTTGAATACCTCTCAGGGATGACTATGCACAAGCTTCTAATTTTGTCTTTTCATGCAAATTCGTTTGGTCATTTTTATTAAACCTGCATTCTCATTAGAAACTTAATGCTGCACATATTTTCAGATCAAACTAACAAGCATTATGTAGCCTGGCAAGTCATACCATAGGCAATAGGTGTCTCAACTGAATATTCAAATATGGGATGTCAAACTTACTTCCACAAGGAATATTTTAGATTAAGAAAGGGAAACAGGAGCAGTTGGTTTAAAAGGCATGCTCACCTAATGATCTTCATTTGGGGAAATGGTAACTGGTAACAATCAATTAGTTACAGTCCTAAAGTAACCAAATGGTAGTTTTTCCATCCATACATATTATATTCACTTGGTTGGGCAAAAAGAAGAACAATACTGTGATCGACAAACAAGTTAAGCTGCAGAGCTTGACTTTTAAATGATTTATCCAGTGGATTTAGCAGACTTAATTGGCAGTAACTCTACTTGAAATGGGCTGCCCATTGTTCTGGTCCTATGACTTTAAAATAATGCCAGAACAAAGATTTAGCAGGTGATTCAAAGCTTTTGCCAACAACAAGAGGAAGTGCTGGAGCAAGCTACATTTCTTCCTGTTGACATAGAGGCCTTATCAAGCAAAAAGTTGGTTTGATCTCAGTGGGGTCTATAATGGTTTATGTTTATATAACCAGTTTGTAGATCACACTCTTGGTGAAGGGGATATTTCTGCCTTTAAATTTTGCCTTTCATGTACTACCTTTTAACTGATTCTCCCTATTATTCAAATGAACAATGGCTGCTTAACCATTTGTCAAACTGAACTTTAATTAAGTTCTTCCACTTGACACAGAAAATTGTCAGGACACTGTGATTCACTGGAGCTGATTAACTAGCACATGTGAGTCAATGTTGTACATAATTTGTGAATAGTATCTCTGAAGCACCCAACTGCATTGCACATTGTGAGCTGACACTACTGATGTGCCTTGCCAAAAAGTCACTGAAACCTAGAATGCTGTCAGACTGAAAATTAAACTTGGAAACAGGGGACATGATTTTTACTTATTTTGCATCATATACATGGGTTGTATGCTGAGAAATCGCACATAAGCATCTATGCATAGTGGTCTCCACTATGCAGACCTGGGCTCCATCTGTAGCGCCATATGTAATATGACAATTTGATTTTGATTTTAAAAGCATACAATCTTTCTTCCTTGCTCTTTTTTTACTTTTTATTCCCCCTCTTCCTCCCCCTTCTGTAATTTCCTTCATGATCTCATCCAGTTTCCTCTTCTCCATTGTTAATGAATGGAGACAACAACTTGTGCAGCTTGTCTTAGGAACCACTACATGTTACAATGCAACAGAGAAAAGGCAGATGGAAAATTCCCACCATTAGCTTTCATCTGAAATTCCCCTTCTTCTTAATTTTCCTGTCATGGAGTTCCTCATCCATTTGGGGGATGTGAACATGGTTCCAGAATATTAATAGATTAAAAAAAACTTGAGAGAGATTTCAGAGCAAAATGAGGAAACAGTGTTCTTCTTTACAATAGTTCTTTCTGTGGCCTTTTGTATGGATGTCAAGCTAATATGGCTGCTGTGTAGAATACCCATTAGCCTTAGGTTAAGCTGCAATCTACTTGTGAGCTATGATTCACCAGTTGAAAAGGAAGATTCAATAAATCTATAGATTTCATTTTACATTTTCCTTTTAGATCTGAGTAGAATGGAAGTGGTGACTCATCTTTTGTGTTACCAGACAAGTGTTTAGGGCCAAAACAGACATTCCTGCCTCCTCCCTTTTTTCCCCAAAGAAAACCAATGCTTACTTACAGGTGCCTACACAGAGATTTCTGGACCACAATGACTGATAAAGATTAGATGCTGAGAGTCTCAACAAGTTTGTATCAGATGGAAGATGAATTCCAGGTGAGAAAAATTTCTTTTGTTTAGGAAACAAAGAAATTCCAAACGCTAATTTTGTGAGGCGCAGCTTTTCTTATCACTCAACAAGAATGTTTAAAACACTATTCTCTGTGAAGTAGAAGCATGAGATAATGAAAGACTTTTGGAAACAAATTGTTACTTTTAGGTTAGCTTAAGTCTTGGTATGCCTAGCTTTTGCTTGTCTTTAAACCCAAAGTTATATTGATATTATTATTACAGGTAGAAGTCAAATGAAGAAAAGAAGAGCCCCATGATCTTAAATAATTATATGCTAAAATCTTCTGCTTGACCAATAGCAACCACCTGTTTACTAATTTTTGGTGCAGCATTTACAGTCAATGACTACAAAACAAAACTGCATGTAAAATGTCTTGGTTCTGATCATAGGCATACTTGAGTCTTAATGCAGAAGAAATATGAATGCCAAGCTGTGAAAAGCTACTTGACAGACAACATTAACATTAAAAGCGAAGCTCTGTTCTGAGACCCACTTACAATCTCTTCCGAACAACTGTGCCATAGTTCTGAAAATTTACTATGCCATGATTTAAAAGAAAACTCAAGAAAAGAGTAAAAGGATTAAAAAGCCTTGAAACATTGAGCTGAGGCACATGCCTTAACCTTCATGCTATTAAAGAAGTAAGCAGTCTCACCTCTGAGATGACCTGAAACTTTGTCTCCATGAACCTGGACTCTCCCTTGGTCTTTTAGCTTCTGCAGGAATATAGACCACACTCCAAGCATGGCATCAGAAGTGTCCAAATACTGCTTCCTGCTTTATGACATAAACCCTATTCAAGGGTTATATAAAGTGTGTTGACTCAACACTTGAAGAGAGAAGCATGATTGTCTGCCTCCTCACTCATCTCATGTGGAGAGTACAAAGTCTAAAGCAGAGAGTTTCTGCTACATGTAAAGGCTCTCCACAAAGCTGGCAACTCTAACGTTCTTAGTTTTTAAAGTAACCATGTTAGTCTCTTGCAGTATAAAAAGGAAAGAGGGAGGGAGGATAAAGAAATGTGGTGACACTTTTAAGACTAACTGGTTTTTATTTTCACATAAACTTTCATGGACATAAAACCATTTCTTCAAATGCTGTATCTAGTACTAAAGTTTGTAACTGCATGAAGAGCTTTCATGCGTTATAGAAATGTTCCTGTTCACATTTATTTGCTCCATACAACTCCCTTGTTGCAACTGCTCTGCTGGCTGCTAGTCCATTTCTGGGCAGAATTTGCAGTGCTAGTTTTGACCTAGAAGGACCTATGCAGCTTGGGCCTAGGTTATTTAAAGGACTGGTGTTTCCTTTTATGGGCCCAGTAGTACTTTAAACTCATCCAGAAAGGTCCATCCTCTCAGATGTGTTGGAACAAGAAAGAGGGCCTTCTCACTAGCTCTTCCCAGATTTTGGAACTCCCTTCCTAGAGAGGGCAGGATGCCATCATCCTTGCTCTCCTTCTGATGACAGTCTAGGACATTTTTGTGCTGGCAAGGCTTTTATAAATTGACTGGGCTTGGGCTCTTGATGTTGTGCAGGTTGGTACAGTTTTTAATGTATTTTAAAATGTTTAATATTTTTAATACCAATATTTTAACATGTAATGTTTTTGTGTTACAAACCAGCGTATTTACCCAGTATTGCCAAGGATTTTATTTTCCTCTTAAGAACTCACCCAACTGTCTTCTCCAGTACCTGTAACTTTTCCCCATATTTCCTAATGCAATCTGTGTTCAGAGTTATTTACATGCACAGTTTAGGTTCCTGAAGGAATACACTGTCCTCCTCCTTGCTGCTAGGCATCATCACTATAGCAATCAGCCTATTCCAGTACCTGTAACTTTTCCCCATAGTCCCCAATCCAATCTCTATTCTCTGGTGACATTGATGTACTGGCTTTTGATATTTTTGCTTTCTGTCTAATTTGTGCAATGGCTTTTTCTGGAAGCATTTTTTGTTTTGAATTACAGCTTTAAGATTCCTTACATATGGAACCCATACAATCTACTGTGTGAGGTGAGAAGACCTTATACCTATGTTGTGCATGTCACTTTAATTTTTCTCACATATGCCTCCCAAATGTTTTCTCCCAAATACGCCAGCTGCGCCCCTTCCTGGACTTGGAACATCTAAAAACAGTGGTACATGTGCTGGTAACTTCATGGCTTGACTTCTGTAATGCGCTCTACATAGGGCTACCCATGTGCTTAGTCCAGAAACTTCAATAAATTCAGAATATGGCAGCCAGGTTGGTCAACGGAACATCTAAAACTGACCACATAATACCTTTTCTGAAGTCTTTACATTGGCTGCCTATTAATTTCCGGGCACAGTACAAGGTGTTGGTTCTTACCTTTAAAGCCCTCCATGGCTTGGGGCCAGCCTACCTGCGGGATCACCTTCTCCCATATAATCCGCCCCACACACTAAGGTCCTCTGGGAGGAATTTACTGCAGACAATCAGAACTAGGTTGGCTGCAGTTACCCAGAGGACCTTCTCTTCTGTCGCTCCCAAGTTATGGAATGGCCTGCCAGAAGAGACCCGGCACATTGCCAGTCTTGACTGCTTTAAAAAAGCAGTCAAGACTGTTCTCTTCCGACAGGCCTTCCCAGACTAGTGTTCCACCGCCTCTCATCATTTGTCTCTTTGTTCTAATTTTGTTTTTAATTTGTTTTTAATAATTAATGTGTTTTAGGGGGATAGAAGGGTTGGTGGGTGGGGAGGATGGGGTACATTTTAATGTTTTAATGTATTTATATATTTTTGTACTGCCACCTCGATCCACTGGGAGAGGCGGGATAGAAAAAATATAATTATTATTATTATTATTATTATTATTATTATTATTATTATTATTATTATTTTCTGGCATCCTTATTGATGGTAACATCCATAGCAACCAGCTGAGGCCCAAGAGCTCTCAGCTGAGAATTCTAAAGGCCCCTCCCTAAACTGCCAATCCCAGGATTCCATAGAATCTTCACAGCCAGCCAATCATATGAGGTCTTCTTGTCTCACTCAGCCAATCATATGACATCTTTGCCTGCTTGATACAGATAAGCAGACAAACTCACAGACAAACTTTGGCTTGTATATAGTTGATACTTTATTTTTTAACTTTAATATTTATATTTTTATGGATATTTGTTCTGTTTTAATGTTGTTAGCCACCTGGAATCTCACTGTTGGGATAAAGGCAAGATATCAATCAATCAATCAGTCATAACAATAATCCATGTAAAGTGAATGACAGAACAAGAGATAGCAGAATTGGGCCTGGCGTACTCCCTTCATCATGTATTCATTCATATGCTTCATAAATGCCAAAATAGGACTTTACTGTCACTAACCGGGGGCCCCTACAACTATAACATATAGTGCCATGATTACACTTTAATGGCCATAGCTGCATCCTATGGTATCTTGGAGTTTGTAGTTGTGAGGCATTAGAGCCTTCTCATCAAAAATTGAAATACCCCTCCCTAAACTACATCTCCCAAGAATCCATAGGATGGAAACGTTAAAGTGGAATCAGTGATATAACTTTGTAGAGAGGAGGGGTGCTGCACCAGCAGTTTTAAATGCAAATGGAATCCCTAGATTATCAATCTGAAAGTCCTACTGACTAATTGAATCTTCTTATATTAATGACCCCAAAGTGTTTCATGGACTTTTACTCATTTTCCCCCACCAGATCACAGTGGCTGCTTCACACAATTTGTTTCACTTTTTCTTTATTTCACTTTTCCCAGCCCAAAGATTTATTAGTTTCCAAATGATAATGGGTCTTCCAAGCTGCCCAGGCCCATTAATCATTTCAGCATCATGACATGATTTCATTCAGGATTGTAGACCAACATTAGACTGCATTTTCTTAGAGTTCATTCATTATATTCTCTACTGTAGGACCTCACTAATGTACATACAAGATACCATTAATTTAAATGAGAAATATGCTAGTGAAAACCTAAAAGTGGAATTCCTTGTCACACTAATTATTACAATTTAATACACAGCAAGTATTGTAGATATTATTTATGATCTGTATCCTCCATATCTCCTGGGGTTTTAAAGAGAAAAAAATGAAGCTATTCATTGACAGATTTGAAATTTATTTCATGACAATATTTTCTCAATAAGACTGCAAGTTTCTAGAGCTAATCCTCAAAAATAATCACCTCCCTCCAAATTTCCTTCATTTATTTGTTTTTTGTTAATTTTACAAGGGAAATGTCCAGGGTGGGGGTGAGGTGGGGAGATTGAGAAAAAGATAAATATTTCACCTGGTAACCTTTGTGAAATATTCAGTACATATAATTATTTCAGTCTTACTCTATTACTGTTAACATAGGGTTAGTTTTTTATTTAACACTTTAAAACTCTTTAACCAACCATTTTTTTTAATGAAATGTACAAAAGGCAATATTGAATGCATCTGGTTTATACATTTAAACTCTTCCTAATTTGTAAGTCTTTACCTTGGAAATTAACTTGTGTGATGCTCAGTAGAAGAAATGGTATACATCTGGTTCATGAATAATAATTTTTCCAAAAATACTGTTAAAAGAATATAAATTAGCAAAATTCAAGATGCACCTGGAAATAATTATAAGATTGCATTAAGAAGCTCTCCCATCATGAGAACATTTTTATGAGGGTTATGGAGGGACAGCTAAGTCTACCTGACTTCCATTAGGCATTTGTGCATCATTGTGTGCCCTTCCTATGTTGTCAGCCAAAGACGCCCTGTATAGTCTACTCAATTTGCATGGGTAGCAAATGAAAGCTTTCTAAATTTTGAACTGGTTTTGAAAAACAAGCTACAGTTCATTCTGAGCATTTATAAAAAGTTCTAGCATTGGCAAGACACATTGTGTATGTGCCAGATATTGTGATACACTAAGGCTTCAGTTAAAAACACTATCCTAGCTGTACTGAAGGACCCCTGATATATAAATAGAATGTGAAAAAGTAATTCTTTTAGACTACAGTTTCTAGAGTCCTCCAGATGGCATAGTATTGCTTATGCTACCCGAGAGAATCTGGAAGTCATTGTGCAAAAAATTTAACTTCCTTATCTCTGGATATGAGATACAAATTTAGTTGTGCAATCCATAGGTGCTTCTCAACTACTCAAGAATTTGCTTGCTGTGTCAAATGAATGGTATTTTACATATTCTCTTTTCGGAAGAGATTTTTACACTCAGGATACAACATCGTGCCATACCACAAGGATGTTCCTCAATGATGCTAAGATAGCACATATTGTGGCTGTGGAAACAAGGTGGTGTTTCCACACAGACATGTGAAGTGTGACTTTGTCAGAGTCCCACAACACCTTTAATTATTTATGCCTCTTGACTTTAGGCAAAGATGGATGAGAAGAAAAGATGGAGAAGCATTCCTTTCACTTTCTGCATTAGAAGTTCTTTTTAATTGATGCCTAGGTACAGATCAACCCAAAAACGCAAGGTGATGAAACCTAGACTAGATCCCTTACCAGAGCTCACAGTATCAGTCCAGCTGCCAGGGCAGATGGTCCTCCACCCCATCCATAATCCATTTTTTAAGCATTTCAAAGATGCTCTGTATACCAATTTAGGTATTTAAAGTGTTTCAGCACATGCACATTCAAGCACAGAGTACAAATATTGTTACAATAATGCATAGTGGAATAAAACATCAAACCACATTTTCACTGCCACTACTGCCACCATTAAAACAAAGAAGACAACAAAAATGAAAGAGTTAGACCAGAGGGAGAGGGGAGAGAAATTGAGAGGGAGGGAGGGAGGGAACAAATGGAAAGCACACAGAGGAGGAATGGGAAGAATCAGATGGTAAAAGAGTCCTGGTGGCACAGTGGTTAAATACTGGTACTTCAGCCACAACGTTGTGAGTTTGATCCTGCAGGGCACTAGGTTGACTCAGCCTTCCATGCTTCTGTAGGTCAGTAAAATGAGTACCCAGCTTGTAGGGGGCAATTAGCTAAAATATATTGTAAACTGCTTAGGGAGTGCTTTGCACTGATAAATGGTATAGAAATGTAATGGCTAAATGATAATTTGGATTGTGGCAAAAAAAAGAGTTCCTCCTATGGTAATTATTCTGAGAGGTTGTTTAGGCCACTTATCCTATGGAGGGGAAACATGCCATCCTCCAGATGTTCTTGGATTCCCATTCCCAGCATCCTTTACCAACCTAGCCAATACTGATGGTTGCTAAGCAATGTAATTTCTGAGGGCCAAAGGTTCCCCATCCTTGGCTTACAGCAAGTCAATGAGATTGTTGCCCTCTTTCTTTTAAATGGACACAGTGATGACAAAAGCTTCACTTACACAAATGCTGTGTGATATAGATGATGAGGAGACCTGACCGCCACAGGAAGGACAGTTGTCAACCTTAGGTAAGTGAAACATCTAGCGATTGCTAATCTGCAGTTGCTTAACTCTGTTTTGCCCAGTTTAGCTTCTCTTTGTTCCAACAAGTAACAAGGCCACTTGGCTGAAGGAGCACCTGAAAGAGATGGTGCTTGATTAGTCTGGAGGAGAATGCATCCAGCTGACTGAGATTAATAAGAACCCATTAAACAAGCCTTGGAAACAGCAGGGTTTGGTGTTGATGGGGTACTCGGGACTGAACTCTGGTAGGAATGCAGATTAGCCCTAAAAGAATGTCTTGAGTGATCCAGTGGCAGTTCCCTCCTCCCTTTAGCTGGCAAATTGGTTGAAAGCAAAGAAGGAGGGGAGAGAAAAATCTCTTTTAAATCTTTTCAACTTTTAATCCCCTTTCTCATTATTATTATTACATTGTAGCCTGCGCTGTAACAGATTTGGGCTAGAACAACTTGTGACCTCTAAGCTGCAAATAACCCACCAGGTGTGCATTGTGTCCTGCCAGTGCCTGACAGACTGCCTGTTTCTAGTGTCCTAGGAAAGCAGCAAGGTTTATCAATCCCCTGGTGGGATGCCATACATTGCTAGGAGATTGCCATTCAGCCTGGTCGGTCATGAGCTGTTCTTGCTTCCTCTAATGGTTCTCTTAAGCAAATAAAACATGACTGTACAAAGCATGTAGCATGATTTTAGGAACATTTGCCTCTCCAGGCAAAATTCTTCGACGAAAGAACTGCCAATGGAGAACCTCAAATTTAGCAGGCTCTCAAAAACTTTTGCTTCTAGTCATTAAACTCACTCATGTTATTAGGTATATGCCTCTCTAAGACAATTCTTTGAAAATAGTTATTTGTAGAAGAAGACATTGAGATAGTAATTGGATAAGCAACACAAAAGAACTACTATAAGCAAATTGGGAAAATGCTACTAATCTGGACTACAACTCTCAGAAGATCCCAACCAGCATAAACAATGGTCCCGCTGGCTATGAGATTCTAGGATTTCTGTTCCAAAAAAGTAACTTTTTCACCTTCTGGGAAGTTTATATTGGTGTTATCAAAATACAGCAATGTATCAAGTAAAAATCTGAAAAACTGGGAGATTTCTGGACAGCAGCTGGGTGAAAAACTACCTCTTATTAAAGTATACCCCACTTTTTATTATAGATTTTGGCCTCACGTATACCTGTAACAGAATGAGGAGATAGAATGTGAACTGTCAAAGTCACAAGATCCTTTCAAGGCATGTATACTGAAAAGCTACAGACCTCTGAATGACTATGTGACTCCAATTCTCATGAGTCATTGGCCATTTCCGCACTACACTGTCATAGTGCTATTATTTTACTTTCAACATCCTATGCAATTCTTGGGTTTGCAGTTTACTGAGGCCAAAGAGTTCTTTGGCTGAGAATTCTAAAGGCCCCTCCCTAAACTGCAAATCTCAGGATCCATAGGATGTTGAAAGTCGAATAATAGCACTATAACAGTGGAGTACAGAAATGGCCATAGACAGCAACTGGTGGTGGTGTGCATTTTAATCCAATAGGAAGTGAAGAACCCGGGGTGCCCACCCTTGCTGTAAATTAATAGCTATCAGTTGGAAACTATTTTAAAATGCACTTTCAACAATATTCCATTCCACAAAGCATACATTAAATCACTTGTTACAATTCATCACTTGTTAAATTTATGACTTGTTCAAGATGTCAAACTGGAAATAGTGGTTCCCTTTGTACTAATACTCACTGTATTGTAGAGAAAAACAGATGTGCAGTGATTAATAAAATTATGGGTTTCTCAATAACATGTGTAACAAATCTAACTTCCACAATCCCCACTGTCACTACGGCCAAAGAACCTGGTCCAGCAGCTACACTGCGCATTTCTGTGTACCTTCCTGCTGAACCACTTCCCAAGAAAACACTTGGCAATGGTAGATTGAAGTCCTCAAAGATTACAGATGAAAAAGCCTGAATTTCCTTCTCTGGGAACTGCCCACCTCTGCTGAATGTCTTTAATGGATTTCCTGTGTCTCATCCATTTGCTTTTTCCCCATCGCCCATTTCATGACATTCTCTGGATACATCTTTCTGTGGTTAAGTGATATATTGGCTTTGAGCAAAGAATAGATCTGATTTGTCTGAGTTCATTAATCACTCTAGCTTTCTGACCAAGATAGTATTTGAGATTAAAACACAGAGATACAACTCAGACAGCAGTTAGGTGAAAACCTATCCCTTATTACACTGTATCCTACTCTTTCCTAGAGTCCTCGGCCAAGTGTATATTTGCAACAACATGAGGGGATAGAATGCGTACTCCCTTTAAAGTCACAAGATCCCTTGTATGTTCAAAACATGGATGAATTCATAACACTTGTTCTGCGAGTGTACCCAACTCACGGGACATAGGTCCATGAAGTATCTCAGGGATATAACATTTTCTCAGGGAGTGGACAGTGAGTGATCACTAAAGGGAAATAGTTTGTAGATAGATTGAACTCAATTAAGAATGTGAGATTTACTGTGCACTGCACCTTCTCAAATATATGCCTTAGTTTTTAAAATCTGACTTTTCCAACTGAGATCTGTATACTTTTATCTCTACTTCTTCTTCTAATGGAACATTAAATTTAAATGTGGCATTTATAGGCTTATTTTGGTGGTTTGTTTAAGCACTTGCTTTAATCAGTGCTGCTGATTGCAGAAATTACACATTTTTCAAATTTCTGCAATTATGGGTCAGCACATTTTTTCCATATAAATAGTAAAATGACAGGTTCCCCAGCAACGCATATGTTCAGCAATGCAAAGCTAGCCAGCTTTTAGTCCTGATTATCCTAAATAATTATATGATTTGAACACTGAAATTAGAAATGCTTAATGTACAATATGATTATTATTTTATACATGGGAATAAATTGAATTAGTATGGGAAAAAGCTGTATCGATCTGGAGCTAATCTCCCTTCAGTTGTGATCTCGGCTGTGCTAGTCAGGTTTCCAAGTATTATGATTTGGAGAAACAAACAAGCTGGGCATCCTTGTATCAAAACAATCAGGCAGTGAGCTAGTCTCCTGGCAGAAGCACATGTGTTGACTTTTTGATGCCAACACAGAACGCAAGGCAACAGCAGATGTCTGCACAGTGGAGAGTAGTGTGATGTAACAGCCACTTTTGATGCTCCTAAATCTTAATATTGAGACTCGATGACAATATATAATCCAATCATGCTGCAAAATTTGGAAGTGGAGCAGAGTGTCATAAGGCACTGGCATGTGGAAAAGTACAATTAAACATCAGATAAAGTTCTTAGTGTTCAAAAGAGAATTAAACTTCCAAAGGAATCAGGCACCAGCCAGCAAGTTAAAGTTATGTGTGGCACTTCCTCTTTAGAAGGTGTGATAGATGTCAAAACATGAAACCACTGAATGTATGAGTATTATTAGCAAACATTTTTTAAGACTGGGAAAAGATTTGACTGTATAAGAGCTAAGGAATATTTTTCACTCTAAGATTTAAGAAAGAAGGAAGGAAGGAAGGAAATTTGATTGAAATCCTTTATATTTTGAGAATTTCAGTGAAAAGAGAAAAATGTTCATATCTTCTAACACATGAGTTCACCCAACTTGTATATCAGGGTCTCAGATTATATAATGTTGGATCAGTTGAACAATGATTACCTTTTTAATTCAATTATCTTGAACTTCTTAAAGGTTTGTGATTTCATCACTGCAGGCAGTCCCTCCAAATCACATCTATTTCAGGCTATCATTATGTTCCTAGCTTTTGTGACCAGTTTATCTTCTGGTGCCAGCTCTGTGGTGATGAGCCTCTCTTCATTTAGCTAGGCTAAATTGGATGGCAGGCATGAAGTCTGTCACTGGAGCCAAAATCAAGGCCTTATGAGCTTGACAGAAACATACACAGCCCAAAATCACCTCTGTACCACAATAAGATGGCAGAATAGGGCTTTGTGGAGATTTATATATTTATTTCTGAACTCAACAATTTATGAATCATCCTTCTTCCCAAAGCAATGCCAAACTTTAAAAATGATCTCATAACAAAACAATCAAATTAGAAACAGTACAAAATGCCTTTAACCAGAAGGTACAATAAACCCATCAAAAGCAAACCTAATAAAAACAATCTTCCTGGCCTGCCATTCTTAGGCATTCCATAATCAGGGCTGTGCTTTAAAGTATGCCTTCAGTGATCTATAATTGAAATTATTGTCACAGAAAAAAATGCTGTTCCATATCTCTCCAGCCCAGCTTATCTTTGCAGTGGGACATATAGCAGGACCTCTAAAATAGTTGCATGTGGCATATTTTATAGCTAACTATGAATACTTAGAATTAGAGAAAAAAAATCTCCTTGATAGCCAATATAGTTTGCACAGGACCAATGTTTTCTGCTAAACAAATCAGATTCTACAAAACAATGTAGCCACTGCATGTGCAATAGCTACAGTTTCTTTACATCTATATGCACAATATTCATTCATCACACCTTGGATCATTGTATACAGATCTATTATCTAAGCTGTCTAACCCTCCAGGAACATCCTATGGAATCCACAAAACAAAAGAGACTTGTCTCTAGATGCTGAAAAGATGGTTGTTTTATTAGTTGAAAAGCCTGATGTATTTTGACACTGGAGAGACTATTTAGAATAAAACTTCAGGGGTTTCTGAATGTAGAATTTTCAAACCATTTGCTGGATGAGTGGAAACTTTGTCCAGGAAATGAGAGTTCATTTTCGCCAAAAACAAGCTGTGTCCCTAATACTGGACTAGCATGTCTACTGGCAAAATCCATGGTTTGTCAAGATTGCATCTCAGTGTGTTAGCATATATCCAGTCTATCACACTGATTCCATAGCCAGACAATCATAAAAGACTTCTTTGCCATCCATTTAAAAAGAAAAGAAGAGGTAGGTATCAACATAATAATGAGTTCCAGTCTCTGAACTCTGGGTGGCCCTCCCCAATGGATTCAAGTATACATTAAAAGAAGCAACACAGAGACCCTGTGAATCCTATATGCTAATAGATAAAGGGCCAAGTAATTTCTGGAAATGTTCACATAAATAGGACCAGAACCACTACAAATAGTGCCCCCAAATTCCATACATACGTTCCTTTTAGATTGCTAATGATTTTTAATGTATCTGAGTTATAGAAGGGGCTAAGTTTTTATTAAAATTGTTTCCAGTAATTTTGTAATAAATTATCTAACAAAACAGTATAATAAAGAATAAATGATATTTTCAGAAATATTAAAAAAAAAAATGAGAAAGGAAATCTTCAATATCTTAAAAAACTGAGAATTCCACACCTCTAATATGGAGACAATTCCAAGTTCCATTATAAGGGCAAGATCATAGAATCATAGAGTTGGAAGGGACCATAAGGACCATCCAGTCCAACCCTCTGCTATGCAGGAACCCTCATCAAAGCACTCCCAACAGGTGGCCATCCAGCCTCTGCTTAAAAACCTCCGAAGAAGGAAATTCCATCACTCTGAGGCAGTATATTTCACTGCCAGACAGCTCTGACTGTCAGGAAGTTCTTCCTGAGGTTCAGGTGGAATCACATGCATCCAGTCACCCAAAGTGGGGCTGCTGAAGTTTCTCCAGCAACTTGCAAGGATTTTTAGCAGCACTTAAATTATCTGAAAGATATTTGAAAATAATTTGCAACTCAGCATAAAGTGATGAGTTTATCTGTATTCCTTTTATGATTTGTTGTTGCACTACAATGAACTCCATTAATGACATTTTTCATATCACTGATATATGGACAGATGAAAAAACATTAGCAAATGATGAATGTACTAGGCTTGGAAGGTTTTCATCAATGTGAATTGGTTCCTGCTGACCTGGGTCATGATGCAATTGCTGGAGAATAAGCCTGTGCCCCTTCAAGTGAATAAAGAGTGGGTATTTTTTTATTATTATTATTTTGATTCACTTCTGGTATGGTCATGTCATTTCAACCTGGGTTGTGATAACTTAGAAAACTTTTTATTAAGCTTTCTGAAGTTGGTACAAAGAGAAAATTATAAAATTAAGTCTACCTGCTTTGGCCCTACTAAAGCACATCTGATGAATCTAGCTATAAAATCAAACTTATCTCCTATGAGGTTTTATTTTGCTATATACAACACATGGTTCCTTTTGGAGGGGGGCAGATTTCACTTTGTGTATTTTTTTTTTCCAAATCCAGCCATGAAACAACACAGTTGTAATGGGATTCTTTTCCTTCAGTTGTAGATCACAGCTAATCCATCAGATCTTGTCTGAGCTACTTAAAAAGCCCCATAAATACAAAATAGTGATTTTGCAAAAATATTCTTTGTTCATTCTCTTTTGCTACAAGCACATTTATCTAACAAACAACCAAACAGAACTCTCACTCAGTACATTATCCAAATCTCCAGGTAGAAAATGTGATGCACTTCTCATGTGATAGATTAAGAACTTGAAGAAGGTGGGGTCACTTGGGGGGCTCAAAGGGCAAGGGTTATGATTATCAAATTTAAATTATTTTCCTCTATGATTTCTTCACTTTGTTGACAGTCCAGCTATGCACAGGGGAGCTTACATTTTTGTTTTGTTCTCAAACTGTTATGATGTTGATGTTTAGGATAAAAAAAGATAACAGAAAGGATAAAAACAAATGATTAAAGATAGTCTTTCCTTACAATGGGCACAAAGCATAGTAGTTCTAATTTACTGTAGGTACTGTAATGCTGTTAAGTTTGTTCAGTATTTCAGAGTGTCAGTACTGAGGTTTTTTTGATATATCCAAATTTATTTAGGATTAATTGATTACCTAATCAGTTAGTCAGTGAAGGATCAGATAATTAAATCTATTAAAACCAACAAATTGAACAAGAATTCTGTGAAAAGCACATCTATGAAAAGGTTCAAAACTATTGAAGAAGTATACTCCAACTTTAGAGGACGTCTTCTTTGGTAGATGTATTTTCCTTATATTTGAATTCACAAGGAGATAAAAATCTATTGATAAGAATACAGGGAAAGGATTTCCACAAAATTGCCTAATATGTCTGATTTCAAGGTAACCAACATCTGCCATCTCAATGGGTTTTTTTAAATTTTTATTGTCCTTATACAGTGGTGATTTTGAGTCTGCTGAAGGAGACTCACCTTGATTATTCTGCTTTAGTCTGATTAAGAGACTAAAAAACAAATTTAGGATAGTACCTCTTGACTAATCAGTGTGATTACTCAGCAGGTTCCCCTTTGTTATGAAAACTCCTTTCCCAGTGGCTGGACATTTATGAGGCTACCTCTTGAATCACAAGAAAAGTAGTCTGCGTTATCTCAAGAAATGTCCTAAGATTCAAGTATTTTCTATGTTACAGAAGCTGAGTCTTCTGACATGTTAACAGTCAATTTCATCTTTTATTTTAAGTTAATATCCATGTTGGATTGAAATATTTTATATAAGGAGGCTCTACAGTTGGCATTTCAAACAGAGTACAGTTATTTGTATCAGATGATTTATTTAAAGTACATTAACACTTCAAACTTCAGTAAACGTGTGAAGGGGAAATGGCATCCTATCTACCAGCTATTCTTACACCAATGTGCCTCCTGGCTAGTATATGCAGGTAAATGAGCAAGAAGCATGAATTGGGCAGGAACCAGTGTTCTCACGAAAATACAGGAGTACAACACCCACACATCTTTGGGCCTTGTCCACATTATTGCCAATTCTCTGCACATCAGGGATCTGTCCAGCTGGTTTGTGAGTAAATGGTGAGTGGATATGCTTCCATTGTAGATATCAGGAGGGGAATTTGAGTTCTTGACACAGAATGTTTGGAAGGCAAGTCTTCCAAGGTTTTTCTATATTAGCTACCCATAGTGCTATCAGTGTGTCTTAGATTTTATAGTATATAAGAGGACAAGTTTCTTCACCCATGAGCTTGTGATCTATGGCCATTTCTGCATGGGGTGAGGGAATCGCCCTGTGCCAGTACTTACTGGACTTCTTGGCTCCACACTTGGGTCCAGGCTGGTCTGGAGCACTGCTCCGGGGACAAAAATGGTGGCTTCGAGGCTCTCCACCAACTGCTGAAGCTTGCCAGCCTAAAGCCCGCCCCCGGCAGATCGCAGGCTCGCACTGGTGCGAGCCTGCAAATCTGCACCACAGCATGGGCATGGACTGGCGCGCTCCGTGCTTTTGAAAGACCTGTTTCAAGCGGTCTTTCAAAAGCACACTGGATGACCACTTCGGATCATTCTGCAGCGGGCTGAGGTGTGGAACTACACTAAGTAGGTCCGACCCAGTCCAAGATGCAGACGTCCTCCCTGCAGGATGCTCTGCACCGTTTCTTTAAGCCCATACGGAAATGGCCTATGATTTAACATAGGGGGACAAAAGAAGAAAGAGAGGCAATAGCATTATCACAACTCAGGGCTTTTCCATACTATACAATTATAATGCTCCTATTCCACTTTCAAAATCCTACAGAATCCTGGGGTTTGTAGTTTAGGGAGGGGCATTTAGAACTCTCAGCCAGCAAGCTCTTTGGCTTCAGTAAACTACAAACTCCAGAATTCCACAGGATGTTGAAAGGGGAATAATAACACTCTAAGAGTGTCGTGCAGAAAAGCCTGCAGTGGTCTATAAAACATAAATGTTGTTGTTCTTCAGTATCTAAAAATAATTAAATAACAATGTTCTTTCTTTAAGATAACTATAGTACTGACTCCTTTTTGTGATATAGACTTATCATTGCTACTAATTCCCTTCTGAAAAATAACTTCAATATGTGAAACTCATTATCCAAAGATCAGTGTCTGTCCTGTGCCTGAAGATATTTCTCTGTAAACAAATGTTTGCTTCTGTTGTTACCTAAATTCATTTATTGATTTCTACTTTGACTCATTTCTGGTTTTGTCTGCCTGCTGTTTTTAGCACACTCTTTTACTGGTGAAAAATTCTTATTTTGAAGTTAGCTTTTACATTTTCTTAGCCACTTTGAGTCAGTCTTTTTTCTTTTTGGAAATGAAAACCAAGAGAAAAGAATATGTTTATAATTTATTATTGTAAAATATAACAAAATAAAATTATAATTTACTGTTGTAAATTACAATGAAATAAGTACCACTTTGGGAATGGTCTTGCTCCTAAAATAAATAATTTTTACCAGTGGACATACTATTTCCACGTTGAAAGCATGTTGGTGTTGCTTTCCTTGTGGGAGCCAGTGAAGATGTTAAGCTTCTCGACACATTAACTCCAACCAGCAAGGGAAGTAGCTATACAAAGGAGTGTAGACTGTTTTATTCCTCTCTGTCAAGGCCTGTGGGGCCTTTAATTTAAGCTCTCTTTGCACAAAACAGCTTATGTTTTTATAGTCTTGCTGCATCCCAGTCTAAGTCTAGGCAAAACTGATCTATCTTCTACCTCTTGCAAACTTTTGAAGAAGACACTGGTTACTAAGCAAAAGTGTATTTTGTAACACACATACATTCTGTTTGATTTAATTGTAGATTTTAACAGTATGTTTTTCACCTTTCATCCATCCACAGCATTTTTTTCAAAAAAACTAGTAATTAACAAAGTGAGATTTGGATGGCCACCTATATCGCATTCCCTTGAATCTTGCCTGACATTTGAATCCTGGCTACCTTCCCTCCCCCTCCACCCAGCTTTGTTGAATGTATTCTCCACAATGTTCTTGGTTGAGCAAGGGCGAACATGTCGCAAATGAAACAACAGACCACCAATCGGAAGGAAAAAGGCCACAACTTTATTGACTACAGACTTCAAAAGGGTTGCTGCTCACATGGGTCTGGATTCCATCATTAATCAACCCACATGCTGACCAATAAGCCAAGCTTCCAGTCTGGAATCCCAGATGGATGGCAGGGGTAGCCCACTAGCTGGGAACCCCTGCCAGCGGGGGGGGGGGTAACATGCAGTGAGTGACCTCCCAAACTGGCCATTCCAGAAACCACCTAGCACCCCTCAAACCACATCATCATCATCATCATCATCATCATCATCATTATTATTATTATCCCGCCTCTCCTGACGGATCGAGGCGGTACTACAACAGTACCTCAAATACATTAAAAGCAATTAAAACATAACCCATCCTCCCCACCCACCAACCCATCTAAAAACCCCTAAAACACATTAACTATTAAGAACAAGAGGACATTGTACCAACACCACCAGGCCATTGGTACCCACCCACCTGAACCTGAGGCCCATGCAACCACCCCAAAGTTGTGACAAATATATAAACTGCAGCTGCTACAAGTTCAGGGACAGTTGGGCAGGGTGCAGCCAGAAGGAAAAAGAGGTTGAGTGCTCTGCGGTGAGGTCATAAATACCCCCCCGTCCAGGTACTAACTGGGCATGTGAAGTCTGCCCATCCCCAGCCCAACAGCAAATGAGATCACTCCGGACTCCCTCCCATTGGCTGTCTTACTTGCAGGCATCCAGGCATTGCAGAGCTTGCCACGTACCCAAATGAAGCCTGCCCACCTTCTCCTTGCCAAAAGGGGAGATCATGTGGCTTTGTCACCTCAGCCCACAAATGGCACTGCATGGCCAGGTTGGTCGCGCAGTGTACTTGTTGCAATTTTTTCCCCTTTTGATATTACTTCTGTCACCACTTTGGGTGGTATGGGATAAGATACAGCTTTGGACTTGACATGTTTCCAGCCCTGGGTAAAAGAGGTCCCCATAAGGTTTTATGAGGGTGCAGATATTAGGGAGTCTGGTTCAGCAAGGGGACCTGAAGTCTTGGCTGCACACCTAAGTGGCATGGGACCATACAATGGGTGTTTTGTGACATGGATCCAGTGGCTGCTGCTTTCTGGTTATTCTCTGGTAATTGGATTGGGCAGTCAGCTGATGAGACCACAAGTTGATGAGTTGTCCAGTCCCTGGATCTGTGCTACATGCCAAACCTACTGTATAACAGGGGCAGTGAAGAAAACCTGTGGCCAATTTTTCACCAAACCATGATGTCTTATGGCTTGCTTGTGCACTTCTTCAACCTGAGCCCTTCTCTCACTACTAGCACTGCTAAAAGACAATAAAAAAAATCTTTGAAAATATTCAGCATTTTCTCAGAGGTAATTCTGCCTCTATTAAAGCTATCATTGGAAATAAGCTTGCTGAGACTCTTGGGTAGTAGACAGAGCATTAAGCCAACCTAAAGAGATATTAAGGAGGTGTCACATAGAAAACAGCAGAAATAAACCTTCTGTGCCAATATGGTAATAAATCACAGAGAAGAAATAAAAATAGGTGGGTAGGGGTTGAGGAAATCATTCTCACAAAATTTATTATAACAGAGCAAGTAAAAGGAAGAAATAAAAGAAATATTTGTGAGCCAGTATGTACTACAGTTATGAGAAAACCTATAAACTCTTAAAATGTGGAAAGCCTCATCTTCCTTTAAAGTGGAGAATAAGCATGTTTCCCAGGACAGCAGTACATACTGAATCTCTTCAGCCCTGGCCAGATAGCCAATGGTGAGAAATGGCAGAAGCCACAGGTTGCCCATTCCTGTATGGGTTAGAAGAGTTGTGTTTTTGTAAGAGCAATGACAGAGAAATGCAAAAGAGCCATTTTATTTCCTGGTGAGGAAATATCCCATTTTACTTGGTAATAAAATGGCATCATCTTAATATTAATTTCTGGCATACATTTTCCTGCACCTAGGACTTTGAGGGTTGGAAAACTGATTAATAATAGATTCTAAAATACGTAGACAAAGACTGTTGGTTTGGGGGATCCAGAAGGACCCTTCCCTTGGAAGTTCATGTTTTGGTTTTCAAAACATAATGTTCCATGTCCTATAATATAAAGGAACATATGCAGACATATGTTTTACATATATAACCGACTTTATAGGCACATTTCTCTAGGAAAAATGATAGGGACTTGCCTCTATATTGGGTCGTTTGTTTCCAGAACTCTTTGTGGAATTTTCATTTTAAAAAATATTTCAGCTCACTTATCTGTTGGAGGCAGTTTTATTCTGTTTTATTATTTTATTTTATTTTTCAAAGTAGCCCAGTAAGTGATCTGGAGAAATGGGTGACTCAGGATGTTTCTAGTCCATGCCATTTTTCCATGAGTTCACCTATTTTTATCCAACGCATTTCTACAATATACAAAATCTCACATGTCAGGTTTTTTAAAAATACACACACATACACATACAGAGCACTTTTAAATATTTATGCCTTTCTAGATATATTTCTTTCAAAAATACATATGTCTCAACATTCTTTGATTTTGAACAGCCTGTGATATGTGTTGGAACACTGGGGAACTGTAACTTTTTGTTGGCAACAAGGCTTCAGTTTACACATAAGTTTAGGAGAAACTACAAAGATTGAATTTCTGGAAATCAGAGATGCAAATCTTCACTAAGTTTCTTTTTAACACAGCAATGAGTAATTTCAGTAATTTTCTTCCTGCTGGGAGAAAGTTTTAGAAAACCATGCACTTTTCAGAGGCTATTCAAAATTCAGCACTTGTTTTAGACAAACTTGGACATGGTTGTTTTCATAGAAAACACCACCTCTGCATAGGAAACAGTATTTTTGACATAGAAAATTTGATTTCAAACACAGAAATATTAATTCTGGTGCAGAAGGTGCTGTTTTCTGAGAAGAAAATATTGTATGCTATGCAAATCAAACGTGTAAATTTCAAAGAAACAAAATCCCCTTTTATAGCATTTTCTGCACACAAACCATATTTGCTGAGCAGAAATTAATATTTCTTTGTTGAACTATTAATTTTCTATGCAGAAAATGCTGTTCCCTGCACAAAAATGTGCTGTTTTCTGCATAAAACGATAACGTGTAAATTTTACATAGACTATATCCTGAACTGTGAAGAGTTCCAATGAGCTCCTAAACCCTTTACTGTCTTCCAAAGAGAATGTTTTGTTTCTTATTCATTTCCATGTGGGAAGGTTAAAGTGCACACAGCTCTCATGTCTCAACATTTCTGCATTTATTTTTAGCTACTACAAGTACTCAGGCACTCTTTCAACTCACCAAAGCTTTCTATAATGTGGGAGTGAGGAAGAAAAGGAGGATGAAAGAGGAAAATTAACACTACATACCTTGGTTACTTTTTTTTTTAAAAAAATTCATATTAGATTTTAGCTATCAATCATTTCTAACTCCGGATAATGAAGCCTGCTCCTGATTTGCCCCAGGATAGTCAGACACAGACAGTTATCAAAAATATAAAGTGCTATTCTGTTTTAAGTGTGTTTTTGTAATGCAATACAAGAAGCTCAATTTAAAGTGAATTCTTCTACATATCTATTCAGAAGTAAGTCTAATTGAATTCTGGGAACTTACTGACAGGTATGGGATCAAGCCTCTCTGAATGAATTGTCCAACATAAAATCCAGCCCCAGTAGTTTATTGTAAGTATGCATTTCTAAATTGCATCAAAATATTTACGTATTAAATTATTATGTTCAAATTTCTAAAAAATTTCCCCATTCCTTTCAGGCTTTCATTGTAGGAAACAGCGGCAAGAATTCAGGTTGGGATATTTGCATGTTTACATGTCCCTTACACATGTCAGTTTAATGTCTCAGGCACTACAGGGATTGATACTCCCATTGTCTCCATACAGTGCTCAAAACCCTTCTGCTGGCTTACTTTAAAGCCCCAGTGTCACCTCATTCAGGCACTCCATGCTTCAATGTGAACACATCAGGATCAGAAAAGTGTCTGACAATTCCCCTCCCCAAGCCAGATACGCAATGATTACAGTGGTGCTGAGACATCTGGAGAACTGCAGCCCCCCAGATCTCAGCACTGGTGTCATCATTGTGTGTCAGTCTATGGGGGATGTAGCCAGACCTTCTCTGATCCTGCCTACTCATTTTTGGACATGGAATGCCTATCTGGTGCACCTTTGAGGATTTAAAGTATGTTGGGGGGGTTATATTAATCAGTGTAGTGTAAGGATCCCGTGCAGATCTACATGGTACACTGAGGAAAAGGAGTCAAAACTTTGGGAGGACTGCAAAACTTGACCAGGTTGACAGCCCAGCCTTGTTATACTTTGCCATTATTTAAAAAAACCAAAGATGAAAATAAAACAAACTTTCCTAACAATGGAAGTTTCACAGTGGGGAGAGAATATACATGCTCTTTCACATTTACTTTACAGCAGGAGTGAGAAAAGTATGGTCTGTGGGCCACTTAGGGCCCAGCAAGGTGATATTTGATGTAGCCAAAAGCCCCCGCTTAAAAAAGATTATTATGTATTTATTTCATTAAAATGTCCCCATGCCCCCAGAGGACTTTTGCCATGTTTTAGGGCCTCTTGGTTTCTTTGAGGCTTAGGGGAGGTCTTTTTTAAACTGGAGATTGATTTTAAAAATTTATCCCCTGGGCTTAAAGCAGCCCATGAGGCCCCTTGATGGTTTAGGGCTTTTTGAAATGGATTTGCTTCAAAAAGAAGAAGATGAAGGAGGAGATGGTGATTATTATTATTTATTACTACTGTTGTTATTTTGTTTATTTAGAGTATTCATACTCAACGATTTCACAGATGCTTGCAAACTGTTAATTTAACAGTTCCCTGCCCTCAGGTTTACAAGCTAAATTAGACATGACACAGAAGGAAAAGGGGATGGCCGTGGAAGACAGGAGGATTAAGTCCAGCAGATACTGCCTCCTTTTCTGTCCCTCAGAGGCCACAGTAGTGGCAGTTGGAGTGGATCCAAGGCATAACAGTTCTGTGTCTGTCTGCTCTTTTGTCCCTCAGAGGCCACAGCAGTGTGGGTATGATGGTGATGGGATCCCAACCCTGCTTTTGCTCCCCTCTATTTTGCAGAGTTCCAACAACATTTGTTGGGCGTCTCAAAAATGACTTTACCTGTTTCTAACCTGCTGTGTTTTTAATGTTGAAAGATTTGTATGGTTGGGATGGAAAAGATATTGTTAATCTCTCAAAGTTCTGAGTTGTGAGCTCATTATTTCTTATTATCTGTTGATAGGCTAGTTGCTGGGACAAAAACAGAATGTAAGCACAGAGGAAACAGATACCATTGACTGAAAAAGTTGATAACCCATACATTACCGTTGCCATTGGATGACACCAAAAGGGCATCAATATTATGGGTTCCTCTCCCTACACTAGCAAATTTAGATATTGTTCCCGTATGGACTTTTCCAGTTGCATTGAAGCTATCCACTCCGCTTTGCTAGGCAGTGTTGTGCGAAGGGTATTTTCACAATTTTGTGGATGCTATCCACGATGGGAGAGCAAGTACTCATTATGGTGGAAACTGGGTAGAAAATTAATACTGGGAATGCATATACCATCTTCAGAACCTGCAACCCAGGCTTTTATTTGAATATGAAAACATAAAGAGAAAGGATGATTCTCTCAGAAAACTAAAGTGTGAATCCTATTGATAATCACACCTAGATTCATTGAATTAGAGATTCACATACATTTAACTCTCCATTCAATAATTACTTTAATGGAGCTACTCTGGTTGGGACTACCAATAGAAGTTAAGCCTCGGGTCTCTCCTAAAAAGAGAGGTCAAATCATTGGACCTTTAAAGCCAGGCTTTTAAAATTACATTTAGAAACTACAATAGAAGTGACATTTCTTTGTGGAAGTGTATGTGTCACTTTGATTAATATTGTTTGTGTTTGCACGCAGCAGCAAATAATTTACTGAGGTTAGAGTTGCTGCCAGGATGATAATTGTGCATGCAAACTACATCTGCAAAGTATGTTGATGCCTGAAAAACCATGGCAAACAGGTTGGTCCCTCTTGGCTCCTGCAGTCACCCTTGACTCTTTGGGGATATCACAAAATCTGGAAAACCAGACCTCCTGAAATCCAGATGAAAACAAATAATAATAATAAAACACCTCCAATCCATGTCATAAATCCTATATTGCTGAGACAGACAGTGAAAAGTTTGCTAAATTTAAATCTTTACACAGCATGGAAAGCTTTATAAAGAAAGCATTCTATATTTATATCAACGTCACTACTTCAGAATGGGTGTTTCTTTGAGGCAATGGGAGAATTCTTACTGTATTGTTGCATGAGAGTTTTCTAAACACTGCATTGTTCCACTGAGGTTTGCAGGAGAAGAACAAGCTTTATTTAGTATACTAAAGATCTTTGGTTTGGTCCCAGGCATTTTCCTTTTTTAAAAAAAAAATTCTGGGACAGACCTTAACATGAGGCCTTAGAAAATCACTGCCTCACCAGCTATTGTTGAATGGAAGAAAGCAACATCTGTGGTTACATTGGACACGCTGCCCCATCCATGAACCACATGCTCTACTTTCCACTGCCATTAAATTTCAGTGGCAGTCCAAAGCAGGGACTGAAAATTTTCACTAAAACAAGATATATGATAAGAGTTCTCCTTGTTTACAAGGTAATCAATGTTCATGGAAGACCCCCATTGCCTTTCTTTTTTCCAATATTCATGTCACTAAGATTGGGAAGTGGAGAACAATGTTGCATGGGAGGTCATGTGCACAGGGCCACATAAAGAGACATCAGGCTCCCTTGTAATAGGCAGTGGTGACTGAGGTGGGCTAATGGAAGAGAATCAGAACTAAGGTGAAGCTGTAATCATTTCAGGTGTCACCATAAAGTATAACTAGAACTGATAGCAAAATTGAGCAAACATAATGATAGCAGTCCATTAGATGTAAAAAAAATAAATAAATACATAAGGGACAGCAAAAAGATCAGTTAAAATGGAGGGGGGGGGTTAAGGACCATTTAAAGTACACAAGACCAGAAACCTAGTAGAATCTGCAACACAGATTCTCTCCACTCCATAGAACAAAAATAGAATTTCCGGCTTCTGGAAGCATCCTGGTGCAATGATATCCCAGTAGACCTTGGCACAAGTGTTTATTTTTCTGTGTCAGTGGGCTGGGGGGAAGGTTCAAAAGTAGAAGTAAACTTCTAGTCACTTCTGGTTTTGAAAAATA
Source organism: Ctenosaura bakeri (assembly GCA_948474755.1). Taxonomy (NCBI): domain Eukaryota; kingdom Metazoa; phylum Chordata; class Lepidosauria; order Squamata; family Iguanidae; genus Ctenosaura; species Ctenosaura bakeri. The sequence continues at coordinate 861,611 of CAOLHI010000044.1, read as the reverse complement.
ATAATAATAAAAAATCCTAAATTGGGATGGGATGCCATACACTGCAGGTCTGGGGGGTGGAATTTAGCCTAAATTCCCCAAAGATGCCTACCTCCTCCATAAATAGAGTCACCACTGAAAGGACCTTTTTTTTCCCTAGCACTTAATAAGCTCATTGACCTTCAAGATAAACAAAAAAGGACCTCTGAGATGAATCCTATCAGGTTCATAAAAGGGCAAGTGCATCCCTTTAACATTTCTTCCTAGAGTACATTATCCTTCATACAAAATGAATATTACTTTTTTACATTGGCATATATTCTAAGCCAGTGAACCATTTGATTCCTTGAAACTCACTTAGCTGATAGGTAACAGGAACAAATCCAGAAATCCCCAGTGGAGGACTGGTACAGCTTATATTCCAAAGTTGGTTTCCCCTCGTTCTTTCAACAGTTATCACTTTCTTTTTGTGAACTTAACAGTGAGATCTGACTGCACCATCAAGAAAAAGAGCCATGACATCAAAACTGCAGCACTTTTTAAAAAGATAATAAAACTAGTAAATAAAAGAGAAGTTCTCAGCACTGTTAGCTCAACCTGAAAAATAGAAAGTGCTTTAGCTGCATGCATCATATCATCTTCAATATCAAAAGCACTTTTTAACAGCTGTATAAAATATTAGTTTGAAAGACTGATGAGGTAAATGTCTCCTACATAGTTAGGTTCCTTTTTTTTCTTTCAAAATTGATCTTGACGGTTTATTACTTACAAAATATGCTGATTTCACAGGGATGCAGTGCATGCTTCTGTATTTATACTCCCTTCAAGCGTGGCAACCTGGAGGGCCTGTTATCCATGGCCTCCTGTGTGTTGCATTTTTTATACAGTTTAGTTAGATCTACCGTATATATGATATTGGGAATGAAAATTCTACTCAGTGCCATATATATATGCATATTCCTCTTGGCAACAACTTTTTCATGTGAATGCCCTTGTTTATGTATTTGCACACAAATGTTTACCATTTTATTGTAACACCACACTGTATGTTTGAAGCAGCCAACAGAAATAAGCCAATATCCACAGAGTTTTGTTTTCACTTTGATCTCTGTTCAAACAATACTTTGAAATGGAACAATAAGTGTGAATAGCTGCAGGAACAGGACATAATGACATAACTTTATATGTGAATCATCTAAGAGTGTCTTTCCACTTTTTCACTGCAGTATGCATATCTATGCAATAAAAAATCTAATCTCTCCTCTTCTACCAGCAAAAGTGAATAAAGGAGCCATCCAATTTTAACAGAAGTAAAAGAACTGCCACAAATTCCCCAATTCCATTAGGGACATTTCACATTACCAGACTGATTCTCCTGAAGTGATTCTCCACAATGAACAAGAATATTTAAATAATTAACTTACTTAATAGTCATCAGTCATATCATTATACTACCCACATCAACAGCTCTGTCTTCCAGCCCAGCTTTGTTTATTGTGATAATTTGTATATCAACATATTTTATAAGAAAAGAATACAATATTCGGTGGTGGAAATAGCAGTTGTGTGCGACGGATTTCTCTCTACTCCATTTCTGGTATTTTTTGGCATCATCCTCCCCTAGCTGTTTGCCTGATTAATGAGCCTTCCCTATATAGATGCTCTGAGTCTCATGGGCTCTCTCTTTCTCATCTATGCTGGGCTGTAATAAGTATTGTGCTGTTCATATCTGTGTGTTGTGCTGTTGGGGAGGATTCTGTTTGTGTTTGTGCCTGGCACCTGGGCCTGGAGCATGACAAGCAGCATCCAAGGTGTCCACTTGGAGAAAGATTATCATGACTACTCTCAGAGAGAAATGGCAATTCAGAGAAGTTTGACCAAACTGTAGTCCCCTTCACTACAAGGAAAAATAAGGACAAACTTTAGATAGTGCTTGAATATATCTACATAAACTTACTAGTGTATATACCCGACGTTGCCTGGGATTTTATTTTCTCATAGGTAATACTTGTTAGAAAGATTGGAGATCCTGTGTCTCTAATTCCCCAAATTGTCTTGTCCAGTACCTGTAACATTTCCCCATATTCCCCAACCCAATCTCTATTCAGAGTTATTAACATACAGAGGTTGGGTTCCTGAGGGAATACACTGCTCTCCTCCTTGCTGTTAGACCTCATCTGCACAGCAACTAGCCTATTCAAGACAGACACAGTTGACTGAGGCCCAAGAGCTCTCTGGCTGAGAATTCTGAAGGCCCCTATCTAAACTGCAAAGCCCAGGATTCCATACAATCTTCTTAGGCAACCAATCATATGAGCTCTTTGCCTGACACAGACAAACAAACTTTGACTTTTATATATTAGATTTCTTTGTTATCTATGTTGTCTATTATGCAGCTTTTCTGTGCTTTGTTGGAGAGAATCAGATGCAATGTTAGAGCAATCTCAAAAATAATCCTGAACTTCTTGGTTTACTCTTCCAGTCCCAGACTTCAGAGACTTCGGCAGAACAGAGAGAGTATGTTTGTACATTAAACACAGAACTTGTGAAATTTTGTGAAACATTTGTTGCTCTCTGATGCATTTATCATAGCAACAACCACAAATCACAGGGTTCCTTGTGCAGTGCCAGAAGGTCAAAGCAGAAGACAATGAAGGCAAGTGCTGCTCCTTCCTCCTTCCCCCTTCCCCCTTTCTCTTCCTCCTCCTTCTCCTCCTTCTGGTAGGATGTATAGGTCCCTGAGTAAGTGTCTAAATCATTCACTGTCATAGTTTTGAAGCATCTTCAGTCAATGCTATCCATTCATAGAGAGCCAGCATGGTGTTTTGGTTTGAGATTTTGAGGCTTTGATTTCCCACTCAGTCATGGAAACCCACTAAGTGACCACAAGCACATCACACTCTCTCAGCCCCTGAAAAACCCTGTGATAGGTTCACCTTAGGACCTACGTAAGTTGGAAATGACTTGAAGGCATGCATAGATTTAAAGCTACCACTAACATTTGTCCTTCATATCATACAGTCCTGAAATATATGATGCCAGAGTTTTTAGAACTGGAAGCGCATCCAAATGTCAAACTCACAGATCTCTCTTAGAACTTTCCGTGTGAATGTTAGACTTTAAAAAAAGAGTGTACTTTTGGGAAAGCCTCCACTTATATTATTAAATAAGATTTGCTACTCACTGATGCAACCAATTTTCAGTACAGTGTTCAAAGCCATGCAGGTTTTTTTACACACTGCACTGATTGTGGTGAAAGCTGAAAGTTATAATAAGCTAGCAATCATCAAAAACTTCAGACATTCTGCAACAGAGCAAGAATAGGAAAGTTACCTTATTGTCTCGTCCATTGGCAGTCTGGGTCCGCCAGGGACTGCATCTTTATAACTTTCATTAAGAAAACAAATAGGATATTATAGAAGGAGAGGGTTTTTTTTTAAGTAAATACCCATAAACTATCCTGGATTATAAAAGTCTGGATGTTAGAAACAGGTTGGCTAATATGTTTCTCCAAAGATGCCCAAATCATGGGAATGAATGAGTGCAACTAGCTCCTTTCTTGCCCCTGTGCTTCCCCTGCCTGCACATGCTGGAAGAGGTTGTTGAAATACCAGCTAAGCAGATATAGTTCAGTGGTCACAAACAGCAAGTGTGTTGTTGGTATCTTGATTTCATTAAAAAAAATCAGCCACATCATTTTCATCTACATCCTTTGGACTGCATGAACGTTGGCAACAACTAGACAATCTGTAGCCTCACAAAGGCAGAAAAGACAAAGGTGGGGCCCACATGCAGAGGCAAGAAAGCTCTCTACAAGTTGGACTGGATCAGGAAAGAAAGATCTGTTGATATGGACCATTTAATATCTTATCACTTCATTGACTGACATTTGAATAATTTTCATTTTTAACGTGTTTCCTAAGCTAACGATGGATAACAATGAGTAATTTATGCCTGACATTTAAAGAAACCTGTTGAACTGAGATAATATGTCGGTATGTTCTTGAGGTATCTAAGTAATTATTTGGACAGAAAATAACTCACCCGGAATATTAATTTCTCCCACTACAGTTGTTATGTTAACTTTTCCTGTTGATTGTTTCAGCTGAAATATCATTTCAAAGTTACCATGACTAATAATCAAAACTGAGATTTAAAAGGATTCTGAAGAAGCTCAACCACTCTAACAAGCAAGCTCAAAATATGTAGGAGGAATATAAATGTAGTTGCCCATTAGTGACTCTCTGCAGCAGGAAGGAATCTTTGTTTCTACAAGATTTTCCCTCTGAAAAATCAGCAATGGATACACAGAGAGAAAAGTTACATATGGTGGTGTTCTGCATTCATGAGCTGATTTGAGAAAATCCTCCCCCCAACACACACACACACACACAAAGATTCAGTATAGAGGTTTCTTTCTACCATCACTCCAGTATCTTGTTGTATGTTGCGCAATACAAATTGCCATCTCATGTATTTGCCTCCTGGAAAGGCAGAAATGACTTCCTAAAATCATTTTCCAGTACCTCTTTTATGATTCTGAGTGGATAGTTCTCCCTGTCTTCCGCTTTCTCTCTCACACACACTTTTTTTTTCTTCCCGGCATACTAGCTATATGCAGTTTCATGCATGGTGCCAATGATTGATTGATTGATTGATTGATTGATTGATTGGATTTATACCCACCTCTCTCCCAGGATGGGATCCATAACATAGTCATAAACATTCACTTTACTTATGATCTCATTGCACCTTGGTTATTGTAATCTGTCTAGTGGATAAACGGTGGCTGTAAGTGAAGAAACATCTAAGCAGAAAATACAGGGCTACAGCATCCATAACCAAGTGTAAATGTGAACAGACTGAATATGTGCTGTGTTGCTTTCTTATCTCTGGGATATTCATCTTCCCCCTCTCACCATGCTGTGAGAAGGTCTTTATTCCAGCATGCTATTATTCTGTGTTTCAGTTACTTAGGATCCAGCTTCTCCATATTTCACAGTATTTTTGAAACATGTACCTTTAAAATGTTTTTTTAATTTGTGATTTATAACCCTTAAATCACTGGGGGAAGTTAACATGGGTGTTCTCAAGTCCTTTAAAATTATTTATTGCGCGTAACACATACTCATAGTTTTCGTGGCACTTACAGCATGGGAAAGAAGCTTGGAATCCACTGACTCCAGCATTTGAAATATCATTAAATTTCTTAAGTGGAGGAATAAGTCTCCTGTCCTCTGTTTTTTAAATATGTGACATAGGAAATGAAGTCATTTGCTTAAACAAATGTACTGGCAGCACAAAAAACTGCCTTTAAAAAAATAGGTATTATATTCCCCATAACAAATTGTGCACCATTTTCCTTCCACATCTTGATTGCATATTAAGTGGGCAATATGAAAATATACAGCACATGAATAAACTCGCCTTGATGGAAAGATGCAGTTATTTTTTTCATCCAATAATAGGACCTGTCTTAGGCCCTTTTCGCACTGAGGCTTTTTGCGTGAGTCGGGGTGGGCGGCTTGCGCGAAAAGCCTCTTTCGAGAGCCTGCCGGTTCCCCGCTCGTTCCTTCCGCAGGCGAAGGAACAAGCGGGGAAGCGGCAGCGTCCCAGAGGCGGCTCGCACGTCCATCCTCCCCCGCTTGCGCGAGAAGCAGGAGCCTCTCGCGCCGCCCCCGCGCATGCGGGAAGCGAGTGACAGTCGTGCCCACCCCCCCGCGCGCCAGGAACGAGCGACAGTCGCGCCCACCCCCCCGCGTGCCAGGAACGAGCGACAGTCGCGCCCACCCCCCCGCGCACGCCAGGAACGAGAGACAGTCGCACCCACCAACCCCGCGCGCGCCAGGAGCGAGCGACAGTCGCGCCCACCCACCCCCGCGCGCGCGTGAAGCGGGAGGCTGTCGCGAGCAGCCCCCCACCCGCGCGAAGCAGGATGCCATCGCATCCGTCACGCAAGCGCCCCGCCCCACCCCTTCCTTCCGCAGGAGCGGAGGGAAGGAAGCGCTACCCGGCCGCCTCTCCGACGCACCGCACAACAGGTAAGTGCAGGTGGGCGCCGGGAGCGTTGCGCGAGCGCGGGGTGATTTTCGCTTGGAAGCGAAAATCAAAAACCCCGCGCTCGCGCCGCTGCAGCCCCATGAGAGCGCCGGAAGTGGGAGTGCGTCGTGTGGAGCGGCGCTCTCACTCCCGCACGGCTCACGGGGCTATTTCGCTCGGGAAAGCCCGTGCGAAAAGGGCCTATATCTGCAAAACTGCTTATATGTGGTTGCTTAAACATTTGAAAACATGCTGCATTAGTGATAGTAAAGTAATGGTGATAGTAAAGCCAACATATGAATGACTTTGACTGCTGGACTGGGACTCCAGGAGACGAGGATTCTTATACTTTTTCACCCATGGAAACTCAGTGGATGACCTTGGAAAATCACACTTTATCAGTTTAAGAGGAAGACCATGGCAATCCTCCTGTCTTCTGCTGGGGTGACCTCTGGAGACATGAATGCAAGGTTGCACAAAGCCTCATATCCCGTTATCATTAATGGAAATGCTAGGTGCATTCCCATACCAGCATGGGAGTACACATGTTGCATCCATTGATGATAAAGGGATGGAACAGTCATGTTTTTGTTTTATGCGACAGTTCTGGGAACAGATTCCCCTGCATATACAGAACACACTGTATAGGGTTATTTGTTTGTTTGTTTGTTTTCACATTTCTGTCTTAGCTTATGATATCTCAGGGTGGCATACAATTAAACAATATAAACAGTTTAAAACAGTTCTTCAATGAAGAAGGTAGAATAATTTAAATTCAGTAAAAGCATATGAACTAAGGCCATTTCCGCACCTTACCATTTTTCATGGTCATCCTGGCATCATCCCAGCAGCACCTTTGCCGGGATGGAAACATGTGCCCTTCAAGACACCTGTCAACTTATGGTGACCCCATGCATTTTATAGGATTTTCTTAGGGAAGGAACACTCACAGATGGTTTGCCATTGCCTTTCTCTCAAATATAGCCTACAGTACCTGATATTCATTGGCAGCTTCCCATTCAAGTACTAACCAGGGCTCTCCCTATGTAGCTTTCATGATCATCTGGAATCTGGTGCTTTTAAGGTATTTAAGCCCCTAAGTAGCAGCAAAAATAGCATCATATATTATTTGAAGTGCAACACATTTACAGACCTCTCCCATCCTGACACAAACACATACAGATATTTTTTAACTTACTCACATTGTAGAAAACAGACCACACCTCTAAGAATATAATGCTTATGAAGCAAGTTTATCTCCCTGCTTCCATGGTAATAATCTCTACTAGGAATAGAACTTTGACCTAGCCAGGAAATCCATACCATTTCCCACTGCCCTGAATTTAAGGTATGTTGTTGTGATATTAAAGATTATATCACATGATCCCCTCTAATTCTTCAACTGTATAGCTTTAATAATTCCACACAAGCCATAGTTACAGGCACAGGAAGTGCATATATCAGCTTTAATGAGTTAGACCTTTAGTTTGTGATGCTCATCTGCTGCAATCTTTCAGCCCTGAAGAACAATTATCTGCAATAGGAGTCTTTTTGGATTAAAGCATGTGTCAGCCAAACAGTCTTTTTTTCTTTGCTGCCATGATATGTAATCCTATTTTTGTCCTTACTTCAGCGCTATGCAATTTCAGCAAATAGGCCAAAGTCACAGGTCATGTTATATTGAAGAGAAAGTATTGTTTCCTGCACAGTCTGTCCCAAATAATCTTTCTAGCACATCTTTCCCAAAAAGCATGCATAGGATTTCAGTCTAACTCAGCGATCCTTCACATGTCACTTATAAGTTCCATTGCGTTCCATAGCAGTTTTTTGTGTATGCCTTCAAGTTGTTTCTGATGCCAATCCTAAGGCAAACATATCAGAAGTTGTCATTGGCCCTTCTTGCACCCTACATTTCTGTGATGGTATCCGGTGGGGATCCCAGCAGTGGCTCTGCTGAGGGGAGCACAATGGGAGCCCTCCCCTCTGCACCAGCTGGCTCCATGATGAAGAGAGCATGATGACCCTGCCTCTTCCTTCTGCAGCTAAGCCAGATACTTTTTCAGGCTGCTCTGTGGCAGGAAGCGCAGTCATTGTGCTTCCTCGGCTTCTGCATGACAGGTAAGTCCATGATAGAGATGCAATTGCAGGTCATTGATGGGGAAAATATGTCAATGATCTACTCTGTGATTGTACCACCTGGGAACAGGAAAAGGACAGGAGCACGATGACATCATACAGAACTATCATCACGATTCCATCCTTCTCCCATCCCTATGGCAGGTTGGGAGGATGGTGCAGAAAGGGCCATTGTCTTTCTCATAAGCTGAGACAGTGAGACTTCCTCAAGTTCACTCAGAGGACTTCCATAGTCAAAAGGGGATTTGAATCCCAATCTCCGAGAATCCTAGTCCAATACTCATACTACTACACCATGCTGGCTTCTACCACAGCACTTACTTCCAGATTAATGCATGTAGAATTGCAGCCTTATAGTGAATATTATTAATGTCTCCTCAGAAGTAAAATCCTATTGTGTTTGATGGAATTTACATCCAGGTAACTATCAGCCTCAATGTGACAGGCAAATTTAGGATAAGCAGGTACTAGAGAAAAAGAGATAAATGCTACCAGGATAGAATTTATTGTCAGATACATAGAAGCTGCCTTTTTTTTTTTTTTTTGTAATATCTCAATTTATTTGTGCTGTAATTGAAATGTTTGCATTTTGAATGTAATTGTTCCAGTAAACTGTATTTCTTTTGTGTTTAAACTCCTGTAAGCTATCTTAATTGTTCCTTTTGAGACAGAAAATATATGCAATCAGCCCTCCACATTTGCAGGTTTCACTTTTGCTGATTTGATTATTCATGGATTATCTGCTGCCTCCTTATGCTATTTTTAATAGGGACTACAAGCCTTATGAGACTGAGAAACTGTGAATGAGGCTTGTAAGTCCCTATTAAAAATGGTGTGGGGAAGCAGTGGAGGTGGCAGGAAGCCCCACCAGCCACCCACTTCTGCCTTGTGAAGGAACTCTGATGCCTCAAAGAAATCCATGGTGGGTTGAATATGGTGATCATACTTCTTTTGTGTGTTAAATATGGTTTGGGAGGGCCTTCATGATTTTTTCACTTTCATAGGGATACTGTGCCCCTAACCCTAGCGAATATACTGTGCATCTCTTTGAAAGCTAATTAGATGTCAACATTTCAAAGTATAGATAATAGGAATGCTAATATTCAACTATTTTATCTCACAAGTTAGGATGAATAATCTCCACAATAATTTTTTCCCACTGTGAAGAAAATAAATATTTCTCTGGAGCAATCACCCAGTATTCACACATCCCAAAGTGTTTAAGGAAATTATCCCAAACTGAAATACATTTTTTTTCCTGTGAGGATTGTGGGTCATGTGTGCTTTTATTCAAGATTGCTGTTTTCTGTGCAAAAGACATCAATCTTGCACAATGAACCACAACAACAACAACAAAAGTCTTGCATAAGAAAATCTTGTGTAGAAAATGGCAATCTTGCCAAACAAAATTTACTGTTTTTCAAGGCAGCTTTTTTCTTTTTTTTGCAAAACTTTGTGTGTGGGTCTGGGGGTGTGGGGGGGGTAAGATTTTTGTTGGTTTTGCATAGGAAGCAGCAATCTTAACAAAAACATACCAGCCCATCTAGAAACAAAAACATACCAGCCCATCTGTGTATTTCTGTGCAAATATTCCCCAATGTTTAATGCCAAATATTCTTTCCATCCCTAATGGCTGATTGTTGATCTTGCTCTTTGCATTTTATTTCAACCTCTAAGTTTCTTAGGGCAGCAGATTATATGCTTCTGTCCTTTCCCACTGTTTCCTTGTATCTGTTGTTAAGTGCAGCTACATGATTGTACTCAGTCATTAATTGTTAGGTAGGTATTCTTTCAAGCCAGACAAAATACATTGTGGTGTTTTGTTTTGTTCTGTTTTAACGAAGGACAGCACAACCTAAAAGAAGGCTGCACTGCAGAATCACAGTACTGTGCAGGGTTCCAAAGTCTAAGGCAGCCATTTTATATTTCCACCAACCATGCCTGAAAAGGTGGTGGTGCTGAATAAAAGGTCTCTCTTTTTTTTTCAGAGTTGTGTTTTTATTTTGTTCTTAGATTACAAACAGCTCCAAAGAGACAAGAGAAAAGGGGGAAAAGTCAATACAATACAATACAATACAATTACCTACAATTACATGCAATTATCAATTTCTCATTGATAAATATCCCCAATACCAATACAGAATGAATAGGATAAAGTGAGATGAAGTAGTCTCTGTGGTCCAGACTCCAACATAATAACTATCCTCAATCTCTCAACGCAATGTGAATAAAAGGTCTCTTGAAGATCTCAGGATCCAGGCAGGCTCATAACAGAAGATATGGTGGTAAGGTAAAGGACCTAAGCTCTGTAGTACTTTATTGGTCATAACCAGCATCATGAATTGTGCCTGTAAACAGACTAGCAGCCAGTGGATGTGGCTGTATTATGAAGTCAGGAAGGATAAACAAAGTAAATTAAGAGAGAGGATGATGCTCCCTAATCAATCATGTAGTTGATCTCAATCAATCAGGGGTCATGCAGCAAACAGAACAATATCAGTACAGAGCATAGGTTTCAACAATCAACATTCTCCCTTTCGGGCATATTGGCATAGATTGCTTGCCACAGAAAAGTGTCACTGTACAGGACCCATTATGTACTTCTCAACTGTTTCTGCCATATAACAAAAAGCTAAAAGTATTATCATTTGAATCTTCTGAACTAATATATATATGGAAAACTCTACTGGGTGTACTAGAAACCCCTACTGTCATATTACAGACAGCTGTAGCGTAACAGAATGCATCTCTTCAGTTGAGTATACTGTGCTTCAGAAATGTCCAACTGTAGAAGCAGTGCAAAGTAGACATGCAGCAGTAACATTTATCCAGTCCCAAAGTTTAAGAAATGAGATTTGCTGATCTGTCCTTGGCAAAACTTTGCATAAATTATAAAATGGGCCATTGGAAGTAGGTCAAGTATGATCTGCTGTGTGTCATGCCATCCTTTTAAAAACATCTGGGATTCTACACATAAACTTCCTTCAATGCTTCTGATACCATGGTACTGCAAGCATTTGGAGAAATCAAAACTTCAGAAGATACATTGCAGAGAGCAAAGACAGACCAGCAGCCCTAGTGGAGACCTTAGAATCCAGTCCTTCAAGAGGTAAAGAAAGGAAGGAAATGTTATGTGAAGAAGCTGCATTTATATCCTGAATGAAGCTCTGGATGCCTGGAAACATCTTGGCAGACCTGGGCTATGTCTTTTCTGCCTTCTTCCAGTTCCATGACAATTGGATTGCCATGACTTGGTATCACAGAATTGACATTTCTTTGCTGCAACAAAAAACCCCATACTGCAATATATATATGTATACACACACACACATATACATATATACATACTTCATATTGAAGTATATTAAGTATATTCTGTGATGCCCTTAGATGTCCAGGGCTGCATGTACACTACACTGACTGGCTCAGTGTGTGTCTATCCTGTGCCAACAAGTGCACAAGTGAAACCAATTTGTGATGGAGATCAAGGACTGCAATTATTCCCCATGAATGAGTAGTTATGCATCCCCTGAGCAGTTAGTTTCCAAGTTCTTACAGGGACAATATGAACAGGGACAGGTTCATATCTTAAACCCTTCTTAATAGAATGAGAATTTTTACAGGGTAGGCCACTGTTTCATAGACTTTGGCTCAACAAGAAGGATAGAGAGCTAGGCACCAGGATAAATGGAAAGGTCAGGGAAGGTTAAAGTGGCTGTGACAGCAGCAGACAAAGCTCAGGGGAATAAATGGTGTGGGTGTTCTGCCTTGGAGGTGAGGACACATTCCAGTCAGAGATGAGAAAACAGAAATATGAGTCTAATGAACACCAGACCGTAGGCCACAGCAGCTACCTTTTTGACTTCTGCTGTTAAAATATAACCACAGTTGTATTTTATTCTACTTTAATATCATTCTGCTTTAATATCAAATTAGTGCTTTTTTAAAAAATAAAAGTGAAGTATCTATGCCATTCTAGTTAACTTTGTTAACTTATTATATACCTATATCTCACCTTTCCCCAGCCCTAGGACTCAAGGCAGTTTACAAAGTTAAAACAAGTACATATAAAAAATTCACATCATTAAGAAATACAAATATTAATATGTAAGTAAACCATATATGGAATTAAAAACAATTTCAAAACGTACCCATTCAAAACAGCAGTGATGACAAATACAGACTATTCAGAACCTTATGCAATACTTTCTCCCATAAGCAGTGGGTTCTCAAAGGCTTGTCAAAACAAAAATTCTTTGATTGCCTCAAGAAGAACATAATGGAAAGCGGCAATCTGCCTCTTTAGGGAAGACATTCTAGAGCCTAAAAGCAGTTACCGAGAAGGCTGTCTCTTGTACTCTCACCAGATGTACCTGTGACGGTGGCCAAATTGAGTGAAGCATTGCCCAGCGTCAGGACACCGGCAGGCATATGGGAGAATATGCTCTTTCATATACCCTGCACCCAAGCAGTATAAGGCCTTTCAGGTCATAACCAGCATTTTCAACAGTACCAGAAACAGACTAAAAACTAGTGGAGCTATTGTAATAAGGGTACTACATGCTCCCTAGGCCTAGTCCCTGCCTGCAGCACTTTGAACCAACTTCAGTTTCCAAACACTTATCAAAGATAACCCAATGTAGGGTGTGTTACTGCAAGGTAATGCACAACAGGTAATATACAGCAGATTGAAGGAGCTAGGCATATTCAGCTTGGAAAACAAAAGACTGAGAGATAAGATGATCATATTCTTAGCTACTTCAAGGGCTACCACAAAGAGAAGGGTGCAGGCTTGTTCTTGGTTGCCTCAGAGCGTAGGACAAGGTCTAATGATTTTAAGTTACAGGAGGGTAGATTTTGATTGAATATTAGAAATGACTTCTTGACAGTGAGAACAATTTGTCAGTGGAACAAATTGCCTAGAGAAGTGCTAAGGTTTCCTTCTCTGGAAATCTTCAAAAAGAAACTGGACAGCTACCTGCTAGAGATGCTTTAACTAGAGATCCTTTATTTTTCAGAGGGTTGGACCTAATGGCCCATAATGCCCCTTCCAACTCTATGATTCTATAATCCAAGTGAGATGTAATGGAGGGGTGTGTCAAATAGCCAGATCAGATTGTTTTAGGAATGATCATAATCCTTAACTGTGCAAATGCACTGCTGATCACCTCAGACACCTGGCTGAGAGTAGAATTCAGAAGTACACCCAGCTGTGAACCTCTGTTTTCATGGGTATTGGAATGCCATCCAGAACAGACTGAATCTTTCTTCCCAGATCTGCCTTTCAAGTGACCAGGGCTGAGTTTAGATTTGTACATCTTCATCCAGTCCATTACTAATGACAGGTACCACTTTAGAACTGAAACAACTTCCTTGGATTGAGGTGGAAAAGAGTAATAGAGTTGGGTTCCATCTGTCCATTTGGTGTACTGATAGCACTACACCAAAAATACCAGAAATAGCAAGTTCCCAAACTTTGGAGGCACATACAGAAGTGTCATGAGTTCTACTGCAAAGTGGCTATCATGGGACATGACGAATCACAACATGACAAGAATTCTTGAGTCAGATCTAGTAAATGGATATGTAACATTATTAATCTACATATACTGCTTGCATGGTATTTCATATACACCCCAAACTGCACTAAGATTAAAGCATGTGTTGGCATTTATTCGTTGCAAAAAACCAAAACCAAACAAAAGGCTCTGGCACTTGCTAGAATCATCAGAGCATAATATGGATCAAAGTTATGGATCCTCATGGGCCTTGTAGACACAGAGGTGAACTTTGATTTGATGGTTCTTTAAGTGGATGATCTCTTGTAAATATTGTGAGAATCCAAAAGATATGTGTCTCAGATGCCTTTTGTACTGTACTTTTGGTAACATTAGGCTATACATTTGCACATTACTGCTACTACTATAGTATTATTAGGAGTATGAGGAGTGTTTGTTAATTATCCAGTATGCCTTCCAACAATATGAACAGACAATTTTAAAACCAAATTTGAAAATCCAAATCTAGATGGAATAGGGCCAACCACCAGCAGGGATGGAACCAGCTAACTTCCCTTAGGACTAAGTTCCATAATCAAGGTCATGCTACAAAGAAACTCTTTTGTCATCCTAGCATCTTGGGAAAGTGGAATATGCCACAGGACCTCCACTGACTATCACCGATTCTGGAGAAGCTTGTTTTGTGTCAAGCAGGCTGCTACAAAAAGTTCCTTGCACTGTATTTTATTTTATTTTTGTCACAAAAGTTTTCCTTTCCCGCCCCCCAGTCCAGGAAACCTCAAGGAAAAACTACTACTACTACTACTACTACTACTTTTCCTCCACTTCTTCCACTTTCTCTTCTTGTTTTTGCCTTTTGTGAGTTTTTTGCCCTCATTAAAAACTAGTTGAAGATCCCACCCTCAAACATTTTCACCCTCTCCCTCACACATGAACACAATTTCCAGGCCTCATGTAGCTCTCAAGGGTGCTACAAGCAACCATGCAGCCCAAACCTTGCCAAAGTTGCCCACTCCAATCTAAACTGAATTTTATTCATGCCCTTTATTTTATTTATTGCAAACAGAAACCACCGTATATTGGAAAAATGGAAATATTTTCATTGCCAATATTCTGTTTGGGTATTCTGTTTGGGGCCTATTGCTATAGCAGGCAAAGAAATGAGATCATTGTATCATCATAATGTTGACAAAGAAATTAGAGCACTGTATCATCAAAAGACATCCTTAAAGAGAGAGAAAGAGAAATGCATAAACCAAAGCTATTGTACATTTTCTAAGTCATGTTCGTCTAGATTCTAATCATGTTTAACAGAATGAGAACTGGCAAAGCACATGCCCTTCAAGCATAAGTCCACAGACAGAATCAGTATTATTTATGGTTGAAACATGCTTTTAATTATTTCAAAGATGAAAACTGGGATATGTGTGATCGAGCAACATGAGACTATGATTAAGATGGCAAATGGTATTAATGAGGAAGAATAGACAAGCTATGAGAGGCTGTCACAGTTTGCCATTGAATCTACAAGGAAGGGGAAGACTCCATGCTCTCCTCTCTTTGATTCCCTATTGATCTGAGTGCATTCACATGAAGCAATTGAAGTAAGCTGAGAACAAAGCAGAAGAAAAGAAAGAAACTGGGGCATTATAAAAGCAGCTGAAAATGTGGGGTGGCAGAAGATTAATTGTGACTGTCCCTGCCAAATTGGGGCTGTTGGAAGGTATGGCTAAAAGGATGTTGAGCAGTAGTGGTGGACAAGTGCTTTAAAAATGGTTGCCACATACATAGTACTTGGTTGGATGGGGCAGGGAAACATGTTAGCATTTTTTTCTATAGATTTTGGTTATTTTCAAAATCTTGAGTTCTTCCTGTCCCAAATTAATACATTTTGTTAGATTTCTTCAAAACTGAACTGAAGCATCTCTGCTATATGTCAGAGATACGTTCACTAGGTAGACCTATTCTCAGCATGGGGAAGACCATGTTGGACCTGCCTACCCTATTGGACCTAATGATAAGGAGTCTTTTGGAAGGGGGAAAAGGGTCTAAGGCCAAATCCAGCACCACAAGCATGATTCAAAACCAGAATTTGTAAAAATTGAAAACCTTGGTGGATTAAACTGGACATTTTGTTTTCTCCCATAATTCAAGAATTAAAATTCATGCTCTCAATAGGAAGATATTTCATAATCTGGGGTAAGTTCTTAGCAAAAAGGAGCTGAAACAATATTTTTACCCTTCCCCAAGATGTGTGAACGGAGAATGATATCCAGTTAGTCCTCCACTTTCAGAAGAATTAGGGGTGCTGGATCCTCACAAAAGTGGAAAAATTTCAAATAAGATTTTAAAAGCCTACTCACTTCCTAGATATAAGCAGCTGCTGGTTGTGGCAGTGACCAATCCAGTTTCTCACCTCTGCTTTTCCTTCTCCCTGTCCACTCCCCATCTCCCATCCCCCAGCATTGTCTCCTCCACTTTCTCTTACTTCACACCCTGTGATCCACCTCTAAACCCCACTTCTCATATTTTCCTGTCTCCTCCTCCAACAGCATCTCCTCCACGTTCTCTTACTTCACACCCTGTGTGTGTGTGTGTGGGGGGAGAGCTACAAACTCACAATCACATTTGCCAAAAGGAAACCCATGAAAGTGGAGAGGCAACTGTACTCCATTTCCCATCCCTTCAATTCATTTCCAGTGCCAATTCCATGTTTTTGTGAACTTTTGAGCAAGATAGCAATAGCAATAGTATGTGTATTTCTATACCACTTATCAGCTAAGTGCTCTCTAAGCAGTTTACAATATGTTAGCTAATTGCCCCCAACAAGCTGGGTACTCATTTTACCGACCTGCAGAAGGATGGAAGGCTGAGTCAACCTGGAGCCCAGCAGGATTGAACTCACAACCTTGTGGCTGCAGTACCAGCATTTAACCACTTGAGCCACCAGGACCCAGATACTCCTCAGATGATGATGATGATGATGATGATGATGATGATAGTAATAATAATAATAGTAATAATAATTAATATTATTATTATTTTTATCCCGCCTCTCCTAATGGATCGAGGCGGCATTACAGCAAAATATAAAATACATTAAAACATTAAAATGTACCCCATCCTCCCCACCCACCCTTCTAACCCCCTAAAACACATTAACTATTAAAAACAATTAAAAACAAGATTAAAAACAAGAGGACAGTTGATGAGAGGTGGTGGAACACTAGTCTGGGAAGGCCTGTCGGAAGAGGACAGTCTGGACTGCCTTTTTAAAGCAGTCAAGACTGGTAATATGCCGGGTCTCTTCTGGCAGGCCATTCCATAGTTTGGGAGCGATAGAGGAAAAGGTCCTCTGGCTAACTGCAGCCAACCTAGTTCTGATTGTCTGCAGTAAATTCCTCCCAGAGGACCTTAGTGTGTGGGGTGGATTATATGGGAGAAGGTGATCCCGCAGGTAGGCTGGCTCCAAGCCATGAAGGGCTTTAAAGGTAAAAACCAACACCTTGTACTGTGCCCGGAAACTAATAGGCAGCCAATGTAAAGACTTCAGAATAGGTGTTATGTGGTCAGTTTTAGATCTTCCGGTGACCAACCTGGCTGCCATATTCTGAATTAATTGAAGTTTCCGGACTAAGCACATGGGTAGCCCTATGTAGAGCACATTGCAGAAGTCAATCCATGAAGTTACCAGCACATGTACCACTGTTTTTAGGCGTTCCAGGTCCAGGAAGGGGCACAGCTGGCGTATCAGCTGAAGCTGATAGCAGGCACTCCTGGCCACCACATCAATTTGAGCTGTCATCTGAAGCGGTGAATCCAAGAGCACCCCCAAGCTGAGGACACAGTTTTTCAGGGGAAGTGTGACCCCGTCTAGAACTGGTTGACAAACCTCCATATCTGGGTTAGGGCCCTTAACAGCGAGTACCTCCATCTAATCTGGATTCAGCTTCAGTCTGTTTTTCCTCATCCAGTCCATTACTGCTTCAAGGCATTCATTTAGAGGCGAGATGCCATCCTTAGTTGATGCTATTATCCGAGGCATGGAGAGATATATCTGGGTGTCATCAGCATACTGATAGCACCTTGCTCCATGCCTCCTGATGATCTCTCCCAGCAGTTTCATGTAGATGTTAAATAGCATTGGGGACAGGACGGCGCCCTGAGGGACACCAGATTTAAGCTCCTTTTTCGAGGAGCAGCTGTCCCCAAGCATTACCATCCGGTGTCTACCTGACAGATAGGACTGGAACCACTTAAGTGCAGTGCCCCCAATCCCCAGCCCTCTCAGGAGTTCCAGAAGGATACCATGGTCTATGGTATCAAAAGCCGCTGAGAGGTCCAAGAGTACCAGCAGGGTCACACTTCCCCTGTCAATACCTAGGCATAGATCATCCACTAAGGTGACCATGGCAGTCTCGACTCCATATCCTGCCCTGAAGCCAGTTTGAAATGGATCTAGATAATCTGTTTCATCCAAGACAGCTTGGAGCTGAAGGCCAACAGCCCTCTCGATCACCTTGCTTAAAAATAGAAGATGGGAGACTGGTCTATAATTATTCATATCCAGGAGATCTAGGGAGGGCTTTTTTAGAAGCGGCCGTACAATTGCTTCTTTTAAACAAGCTGGAAAATTGCCCTCCCTGAAGGGTGCATTAATAACATGTCTTAAGTGGGTCTTAATTGCAACTCCTCCCTGGACGACCAGCCATGAAGGGCAGGGATCAAGAGGGCAAGTTGTCCTTCTTACCTTTCCAAGGAGCTTGTCTACGTCCTTGGTACTCACTGACTGAAACTGATCCAGTATAATCCTCTTCACGGGGTTGCCGGACGCTCCATTTGTAACCTCTGCTATAACACCGGCATCCAAGTCGACTCTTATCTGAGAGATTCCATCTGCGAAATGACTATTCAAGGCATCACAGCAAGCTACATTAGGTTCTAACAACGAGTTCAGGGGAGTGGGTAACTGAGTCAAATCCCTTACCACCCTGAACAGCTCTGCTGGATGAGAAGTCGCAGACGCAATACGTGCAGAGAAGAAAGTCTTCTTCGCTGCATCTATTGCCACTCTATAGGAATGAAGGGATTCTCTATAGCGTGTCCTGTCAGATAAGAGTTGAGATTTCCGCCAGTTGCACTCTAGTCATTGTCCAGCCTGCTTCATATTCCTGAGTTCTACTGTATACCAAGGATTGCGATTTGCAGCAGGCTGGAAAGGACGCTTGGGAGCAATCGTGTCGATAGCCCTGGTACGATCACAATTCCAGGTATTAACTAGGGCTTCGACAGGATCACCGGTGATACCAACCATAAAACCCTCGAGGGTTTTCTGGAATCCAATAGATTCCATTAACCTTCGAGGGCGGACCATTCTAATAGGTCCACCACCCTTGCAGGGGCGGATAGCAACCATTAGTCTAACCCTGACCAGGAAATGATCCGTCCATGACAAGGTGGTAGCATTTATTATCTCCACCCACAGTTGTGCCTGTTCCGTACTAAAGACCGCATCAAGGGTATGACCTGCACAATGTGTCGGCCCAGAGGCTAATTGGGATAGGCCCATGTTTGTCATGGATGCCATGAACTCCTGAGCCACACCTGTCAAACTGGTCTCAAATGGGATATTGAAGTCGCCCAGAACCAGAAGTCTGGGCAATTCCAACACGAGCTCTGTCAGCTCATCCATGGAGTCTGATAAGCAGCGGGGTGGTCGGTACACTAACAGAATCCCTAGGCTATCCCTTGCCTTCAGGCTCAGGTATATACACTCGAAGTGGTCTGTTTTCCAGACAGGTATCCTGGTCAGTATAAGATTGTCTTTGTAAACCAAGGCTACTCCGCCCCCCGCCCACTTCCCCTTACCTGCTTACTGACAGAGTATCTGGCTGGCAAGGCCTGGACCCAGGTTGTGCCACTATCGTCTTCCAGCCAGGTCTCTTCATTCTTTAAAAGGTCATGGATGACATGCGTTTTCTTTTTCATTGACCTGACATTGCACAGGAGCAAGGAAAGGTTCTGTGGGTGGTTTGGTTCACTCTCCAGACACCTTGGGGTAGCAGGGTAAACGGAAGGTGAGATAGGTATTAAACATCTATCTCTCCTTCCCCTGTAACGACATTTCGCCCTGCTATCACCATATCTCCCTTTGCCCAGCACAGTACTTATTATCGCTCCCTGTTGTTCATCCATTACATCCAACTGCCCCCCATCACAAAAAAAAATACCCCCTGCTTGCCCACACCCCCACCCACTCCTACTCCCTCTTCTTTCCTCCCTCTCCTAATTATAAGGCCAGGCAGGAGGGTGTGGCCAGCAGCAAGCCCTTCTGTGTTCTTCTCTCTGGCCTCTTTCAAAGGCCAGGCAGGAGGGTGTGGCCAGCAGCAAGCCCTTCTGTGTTCTTGTCTCTGGCCTCTTTTAAAGGCCAGGCAGGAGGGTTTGGCCAGCAGCAAGCCCTCCTTCCTGAGAGTATCTCTCCTTCTCTTTGCTGTTGACCATTCACTTACTTCCCTTGGGGCTAATCAGTACTACCTCCTGAAAACAAGACATGTGGATGTTACTGCTTCTTGCAGTCACTCTTCTCTCTGTTGCTTTCTCAGTTTGAAAATACAGGTGAACAGGAAACAAAAGCAAGAAGAAAAAAGCAGTATGGCTAGGAAGGTCCATGGTTAGGTAGCTCCAGCTGGGACATCACTTGACAGGTGTTCAACAAAGCTTTCCCCTGCATGCCGGAAAATATATCTATATATTTTCTTAGCCACTGAAACCGACATACTGAACTTTTGAAAACATCTTATTGAAGATTTTTTTTTCAAAATGGCTAAAAAATGTTCCCAAGAGTGGTCACCAGAGAATTCAAGACTGTTTGTCAGTTACTTTGGGGTGTTTCTCTCATAAGAAATCACAGATTTGTAGCCAACAAGGAAAAGGATTTCTAAGTTGCTAGAGAATGTACTCTTATAGTAGGCTATCCGTTTGCTATTCATTTAAGATAGTTTTGCTTAGAAGCTACAGCTTACAGTCTGTATCTTTGCAACCTATTTCAGTCTTTATCCATGGCTCCTAAAGAAATCCCTTAGAACTTAGTGGGGCTTACTTCAAAGTACAAATGCATAGGATTACCCTTTTATAAGATTGCTTCCCATTTCTCTTTGCAATTTATTGAGTGAAATATCTATGCAGTTTTCACAGTTATGTTAAAACATTTTAAGGCTAAATTCTAGGTTGTGCTGGGGGTCAGGATGGAATATTGCTTCCCTTTCTTCCTCCACACAACCAGAAAAATAGCTGCAGAGGGGCTTTCTACTCCTCCAGAGCTATTTGTAAGGGAAGCACAGAAAGCTGTAGTGAAGAAGGGAAAATCTCTCTTGCATCGCTTATGCTAGATTCCCCAGTTTTATGAGAAGAAACCTATCATTTGATCCTGTCCATAACAGTGTAAGAAATAATTGCATATTTATAAAACAGGTTTGTACTGTCTCTAAGTGAAATAATTTGTTGCAACTTTGCATCAAATGCATTTGCTGATCTGTGAGGAAGTAGAAAGGTTGATTTTGCTCATTGCCACCATGTGATGATATAGTTCATAGACTGGTTGCTGCAGTGTTAAAAGGTAGATTTGGTATGATTGTAGATGTGCCCTATCGGTTTAATTTAGAATATTATCCTCAAGTTTTAGTGGCCAAAAATGTGGTTAGACCATAAAAGCTGCCAATTATATTTGTGCCACTTCTGACAAGCGATGAACTGGAGGACAAATATTTTAATTAATTACATGGAGAGAAAAATAAACAAATTTCCCATCTCCCTGGAAACAAATTTTCTTTTGGAGAGAAAAGGGGGGGGAGGAAAACTGCAAGATTTGTTTTAACTATGTTGGGGAAAGCTGTTTGCAGAAGTCTTTAAACAAACAAAAAAAAGGCAAGACCTTCTGTCAGGAGATCTTCATAATCGCGGGAGACAAGCAAGACAAGCAAAAACGTATTTTAGACATGAAAAGGCAGCTGCTTGTAACAGAAATAAATTGTCTCCAGGTTATCAGTTGTAGGGAAAATGTGTACAATGTAATCTTTGGCCAGGTACGTGGTGGGAGAGCAGACAGACATGGATTGATTTAATATAGAATTCACTCAATTTCCTGAAGGAACAGAAGAGAAACTTTCTCTCCTTGAGAGAATTGGCAGGGTTGTTTTGTTAAAAAATAACTGGGGGTGCTATTTTTGTATGATATTTAACATAAATTAAGCAATACATTATATTTAATTAGATACTATTCTTGAAAGTTCTTATAAAGATCATCATCTAATGAGTCTATGGTAACTGTATACAATAGAGTTCCTCTGTTCATCAGTGGGGGCAAAATGTTGTAGTACGTCTGATTGCATCAGATCCCGTTTGCCTCCCTCCTGAGTTCTGTCACTCCTGGGAACGCCCCACCACCCACTCAGATGAAGAACCAGTTCTGCAGGAATAAATAAGAGACTGGCTGAGATCAAGAACCCAGGCTGATAGAGCAAACAACCGCACAAGTTCAGTTCAGTTTAGCATCCCTTTATTAGCTGTGCTCTTAACATGGCAGGTTGTCCTATCCAAGAAAGACTCGGGGATTCAGAATGGAGTTTGACTCTCCCTAGACTAATGGCCATTGGACTAATGGCCTCTTTCATAATGGTAGACTCTCCTAAAAGGGATGCCAGAGGAGGAGGAAGTCCACTGCTTTGATGGTTTGCCAACCCTTTAAAAGTGTGAAGCTTCAGTTTCCTGCTGCTTTGCTCACTCCATCAGAGGTAGGCAAAGTTGGTGGCATCAAAACATACACTACGTCAGGATATAGGTGACACAGGAGTGAAGTCCAAGGGGGT
The DNA here is from genome assembly GCA_948474755.1 of Ctenosaura bakeri. Taxonomy (NCBI): domain Eukaryota; kingdom Metazoa; phylum Chordata; class Lepidosauria; order Squamata; family Iguanidae; genus Ctenosaura; species Ctenosaura bakeri. The sequence goes on along the minus strand of CAOLHI010000044.1, from coordinate 839,074 downwards.
TACATATAGGACTACTTAGCTCCTATGTGTCCTTAGATCATCACCCGCTCACTCAGTCCACTTTGTCATATTGAGGTAAGCATGTCAAAATCCCTTGGCCTCAATTGCTCATTTTCTCTCATAAAATCTCAGAACAGAACATAAATACTACTGCCTTTCAGATTGTTGAATCCAGTGAAATTCTTTCCATACCTGGTGCAGGGTTTGGTTGGTTGCTTTACATCCAAGAAAAGGTGTTTGTTGCTGGTCATGCAGGCAGCTTCCCCCCCCACTGGCCCCTCCCCGATTGTGCTGTGCGAAATTGAACAGGGTGGCACAGTTATCAGTTAAATGAAAACAAGCCATTATATGGAAAAAAAAAAACAATTATTGTCCTTGGTGACCATCCTGAGATTATTGCACAAGCTAAATAAATTACATTGTGGAGACTCAGCTTATGAGAAACCTCTAAATATAATTTTAAAACTCACTTTCAAGTAATTCTATCATAATTGTTAGAACTACATGCAGTTACTAGCAGTACCTTAAATTTTAACAACTATGATAACATAATTGTAATGGCATGATATATTTTCTTAAAAGCGACACTATGAGGCCTCTTAAAATTAACATAGATTAAGGCTTCTGCATGTCTTAATGTGAGAGTCAGCATGGTATACTGGTTTGAACATTGGACTATGACCCTGAAGAACAGGGTTCAATTCTCAGCTTGGCCATGGAAACCCACTGGATGACCTTGGGCGTATCACACGCTCTCAGTCCCAGAAAATCCCATGATAGGTTTGCCATACAGTGACCATAAGTCAGAAATAACTTGAAGGCACACAATGACAACTTGTCTTAATATGATCTTTTGTCACAGACAAAAGAAACAAACCCAGGATATGAAGCTACTAGTCCCAATTGTTGTTATTAATTGCTTCAAGTCAGCTTTGACTTATGTTGACCTTATGAATGAGAGGATTCCAATATACCCTCTTATTAACAGCCTCCTAAGGTCTTGCAAGGGCCATGGCTTCCTTGATTGAAACTATTTATCTATAATGCAATCTTCCTTTCCTGCAATCTTAGTAAGCATTATCATCTTTTCTAACAAGTCAAGTCATCTTATACTATGTCCAAAAGTCCCTCATGTACTCACCACATCATGGCAATTGTTAATCACTCCATTTTATGGACGATAAATCTCTGCCTTAGTCCCATCAAAGATGGAGTACAAGGAAACATTTTTTGATCACATAGCTTTGAGATACTCTGGATTTGTCCCTCTGCAATGACAGGGGAATGTAACTTTTCCAGAAAAGCTAGAAACTTGTAGCTTTCAGTAGAAAAAGCATGGGCTTAAGGGGGTGAGAATTATGGGATCTGCTCAAAAACCACTGTCCTGGGCAGCCGCATGCCCAGTGTTTTTGTCAACTTTGTGCAGCAAAAATCTTGTGCAGAAAACAGCAATCTTGCACAATTTTTTTGTGCAAGATTGCTGAATTTTGTGCAATATTTTTGCTGTGCAAGATTGCTGGGGTTTAGGGACCATTTTTGTTGATCAATTTTGCTGGTTTATGAATAGGAAATAGCAATCTTGCACAAAAATTGTGCATACTGAAACAGCTGTAAGCATAGGGGGGGGTTATTGAAAAGCTGCAGTTTCTCACATTCTTTTGCAGTTCTCAAAGCATATGAATTTTATGATGTGTCCTGAAAAAAAAAAGATATCCATACTATCATTTTTCTTCCCGCATAAGTTTTTTGACTGATCACGGACTCCAGATTTGATCCTAACTGAGAAAGGGACAAATTTTTGCTCCATCCCTACTCTACTTCTTTCTGTATCTGTAAGTTTTTGAAACATAGAAGAGCTGTTTTCCCCTCAAGTTATCCCACATGAGGTTTATGGTACAATAAGCACCCCAGAATCTTAATATTCTCTAGAAAGTAACTTTAGGGATAATTTATCATCTCCAAGTAATATGGCAACTGAAAATAATTATTTAGAAATGCTTTCTCACTGTCCCTAGAGAATGTCAATTAGATAAATGAAGTGTGGACTTTGTCTTTTCACCCCAGGTGGTGAAAAGGATAAGGTCAGCCTTCCCTCTGAGGGACAAGGTAGACAAGTTATTTAATTTTTTATTGATAAATTGTATCTGGCTGGGGTTTAATACAAGAGACAGGTAGACCTTGTATCATTGCAGAAGGACATATAATCCATAAAACTGTAGCATCATATAGTACAAACTGCTTACATTTCATTTTAAAATGGGTAATTCTATTTATTTAAAAGGAAAGCACATTACTTTTCTATTTTTATGTTGTTCCCTTTACCCTTTCAATGATATCAAGACAGAAGTTTGAATAGTATCTGTGCCAAAATTCCTTGTCAACATTCTCATAGTGTTATCTTTTCTCCTCTTATTTTGTACCAAAAACTCAAGGAAAGTCTTAGGAAAATAATATATCCATATCATACTGTATTCAGGGAACCCAGAAAAATACCTCTTTCTGAACATCAGTGGTAACTTGCACAGATGATTGTGGCCCCATATACAATCATATGCTATTTAATTTTACTGACAAATGATGGGAAAGGGAGATTGAAGGGGAAAAAAACTCTTTAAGATGCAGATTAAAACTTCATTACTGAAAGCAAGCTATGGTTAAAAAACAAACAAACATGTTTTCCACCTTCAGCATGGCTCTGACCTATCAGGAAAAGTTGTTTAGTTCATTTTTTAAAAAACATGTTTCCAAAATTTGTACTTTTTTCATAAATGTCACAAAAGGAATTTGAGATTTAAAAGAAGAAGAAGATGTAGAATAACGCAAAGCATTTGTACTCTATGCAGAGCGCTTTCATTGTTAACTTCTTAGGACTTTGTGTTTTAATCCCTGTGTGTTCAAGTATGGTTTTGTTGCTGAACCAAGGTTCATGCTTCTTTGACCTGACACGTTCCTCATTTTCATCAACTACATGGCAATTAGGTAAAACATGGTTTTTCCATAGTGGGAGTAGATGTATCTACTGACTTAGGACAAAATTCAAAATTATTTCAGAATTTTGCAAAGCTTGTTTTTCTATGAGGTCACCAAAGTTGCATATTTCATTTCTTCTGAACAAGAAGAAAGAATGAGATTAAAAATTCCTGAACTAGAGACCAATTGTCAGCTTCATCTATTCCTACTGGCAGCAGCTAGCACAATATAAGGGTGCATGTTCACAAGATTTGACATTCAGCATACTACTTAATATATAGCAATATGTTTGGCTTCATTGGTGTAGGATTTCAATTGCAATTCAGCTCTGCCTTTGATTCTCCTGTTCCTGTGTCCTTTTTAATAGTCCTGTTCATAGCTTGCTAAAAAATTCTGTTGCAAACTAAAAATTACCCTTATTTCTGTTCTTAATAAGATCTGGTCTCATCAGCTGCTTTAAGCATACAGCATTTTCATTAGCCATCTTTACAGAGTGCTTTGGTTTGACCTGAAAAGAATATAAATGCCCTTTAATATTTTAAGGTTTTTGGGTTTTTTTCTTTACATTGGCTTTTAAGGAGAGAAAAAACCTGTACGATGAATATAATCATATACCATCTTGACTCTCTTCCTCTGTTTAAATACCCATGCATGGATGTACCTGCACAGATTTTACCATAATGGAATAAACATAACCACATTTCATCTGCTTATTTCAGGAGTACCATCATTGCATGTAACAACACATTTCATAGACATAATTGGGAAAGTACTAGATTAAGCATTTATGTGACCCTACTCAAAGCATAGATTTGTTTGTATCTTCAATCCTAGAATCTTATCATGGAGTGAGTAGAGCTTTCATTCCAGTTAGGGAAAACAAATATGTCCTTTCTGGTTAGTCACGAAGAACATAGGAAGTTGCCTTATTTGAAGCCAGAATGATGGTCCATCTAATTAAGTATTGACTATGTTTCCTGGAAACATATTACTGTTATTATTGCTATTGTTTATTTATATCCTGCCTTTCTCCCAGTAATAGGACTCAAAGTAACTAACTTTTCTCTTGCACTTTTCTCTGCATATCTTCCACCATATTGTTTATGAAGGCATGCCCTTGAATTAGGGTTCTCATTATTTCTTTCCTTCGGAAGGACCTTGTCCATTCTGAGAACAGAATTTTATTCTATTTCACTGGTCCTTTCTGTTCTGAGAACAGACTCTTGTTCAGTTTATTTTTAGAAAAATTTACCAAAATTCACACATTTCTTCACAAATTCAGTAGAAAGAATTTGAGATTTAAAAATTCAAATGGGGAAGAAAGTCAAAATAACCGATTAGGGGCAGTAACCACACTAAATAAATAAAATGGGAGAGGAAGGAGATAGATGAATATTCAATTCTCCATGTTAATGGTGATCCCATCCCTGAGATGTTGTTAGTGAATTTCTCCTTCCCAACTATTATGCATAAAGAGCTTCTCCCTATTTCTGAGCCAACAAATAAGTGGAAATTTTTGACTAATTTTACATACTACATTCTTAAGGTTCACTTATTTTTGTCTTGGCTGCTGTCACATCCTCATTCAGCTTTTTCTTCCCGCCTGTTTCTTTTCCTTTCTCATTTGCATCTAGTTCTCCTGACAAAAATGAAAAATCACTCTCCAAAATATGATATAAACTTCCATATAAGGTGTTTTGTAGCCATAAAACATATCTGACTCAAGAGCTGGTGTCTTCAAGCTCAACAAAATAAAATCTTTCTTCCAAAGACTCACTGCATTCCCCCTTCTTCGACATTTTAGATTTGTTATTGGTAATTTATGAAGCAAGCACTTGAGTTGGGAGCATACAGCAGGGTTAAGCAGCTGAAATTTAAATGTACTCACAAGAATATGAATCAGCCTGAAAGGTGAACACTGCAAGCCAAGATTTAAAAATAGATCTGTTTTCACACAAATAGTGCAGCCAATTGTTCTGCTTCTCTCTGTGTGTTTAGTATTAATAGGGCAACACTGAAAATCCTTTCATTTTCAGTTTAGTTCCAAAGTAATGATTTCAAGGGTAGGATGAAGGATTACACAAGTCCCTCAAAGCCTTTTTGTCTGAGATCTTGTTTGCCTTTTCTCATTCTTGTATGTTCTCATTGTTTCCTCTGTCTGCCCATGCTTCAGTACATTCTCTGCTGTTTTGTACATACTTCTTCATTCTAGATTTGTCACATTGTGGCCAATCAGAAATCATGTCATGAACAAGGAATGATATCAGGATGCTTTTTAGCCACTCAGCCTCCCTTTTCATCTCCTCCTTCCCCTCATCTTCATTTATATCCTGCCTTTTCCCTAGGATTGGGACTCAAGGCAACTGATGAATTAAAATGACTGCTATAGAGTTTTAAAAGTATACAGAATGTCAACTTTAAAATAGAACTTAATGTTAAAACAATTTAAAACACACAGTTAAAAACAGACTTTAAAACAGTAGAATTTAATACAATGCATCACCATTGCAAACCCTTTGCTTGAAGCCTTATTTTCAGAAAATCTGAATGAATTTTTTTAAAAAAAGTCTTCATCTGCCAATAGAAAACAGTAGGAAGAAGCATTCTAGTATCCCCAGGGCAGGCATTCAGAAGTCTAGGCCAACCATTGCATGTTCGCACCAACTATGCCTGCTGTTAAAAGAAAGCCCTCTCACAGATTTCATGATCCAGGTAGGCCTGTAACAACAGATATGGTGGTAAGGTAGTTGGGACCAGAGCTCCACAGTGCTTCATTGGTCATAACCAGCACTATCAATTGTGCCTGAAACGGAGCAGCAGCCAGTGAATGTGACTTTATTAGGAAGGACAAACAAAGAAATTTAAGGGCCTTTCCGCACTACATTGTTATAGTGCTATTATTCCATTTTCAACATCCTGTGGGGGTTTGCAGTTTAGGGAGAGGCATTTAGAATTCTCAACCAGAGAGCACTTTGGCCTCAGTAAACTACAAACCCCAGAATTCCACAGGATGTTGAAAGTGGAATACCAGCACTATAACTGAGCCCTGGTGGCACAGTGGTTAAATGCCAGTACTACAAGCCACAAGGTTGTGAGTTCAATCCTGCTGGGCTCCAAGGTTGACTCAGCCTTCCATCCTTCCGCAGGTCGGTAAAATGAGTACCCAGCTTGTTGGGGGCATGTATAGAAAATGTATCGAAATATATGCTATTTGTAAGTTGTTCGCCGCCTCGATCCATATGGAGAGGCGGGATAGAAATAAATAAATAAAAATAAATAAAAAAAATAGTGTGGAAAGGCCTTAAGAGAGAAGATGATGTTCCCTAATCAATCATATAATTCATCTCAACCAATCAGGGATCATGCAAGAAACAGAATGATATCAGTATTTTATCATCTTTGTGTCATTATGATGCCACTGGAATCAAATGAATTCAGTTAAGAGACTGTGTATAAAAAGAGGATATAATTCTCTTCTAGGTTTCTACTTGAAGGAAGCAACAAATGATTTTAGCAGTTTTCTTCCTACTGTGAGAAAGTGTTAGAAAACCATACATAATTTACAAAGGACATATTTGATGCTGCTTAAAATATCCTCCCTCCAACAGCAAACAATCTCAAAGCACAGAGGATGTCAGATGGAGCCAAGACCACTTTTTGAGTTACCAATTGGCATTTGGTGATTTATCTTCATCCTTTTACCTTAATAAAAATAGCAATGGGCAAAGTGTAACCCTAGAGCAAGGTGTTGCCCCAAGCATGTTCTTACAACCCTTGGCCTCTTCAGATACCACAGTCTGCTCTTTATTTGGCAAAATTAAAAGTGTGTGGGAGGGATAAATTGCCACTTTTTTCTATTTATCTTTTGAATACACTGCTACCGCACACGCACACACACACACAAATATTTTTCAAAATCTGATATGGATGTCCGGTCATTGCCAGTTTGTGATGCCCCTGGAGGAACCCTGGGTAAGCAATGCCACCCTAGACATTGGCTCATGCCCAGTAGCTAACCATCTGTGTACCTTAAAAAGGCTTACAAATCTGCACTGAGTTCCTGTGAACTGGAGACAGACTGTTTTATACATTCATTTTATAGCATTATCTATTGGCCCAGGCACTATGCTAAGTTTCCATCCTTCAAAGATGAGGATGGAACAAGTGAATTTGAACATCTAAAAATCTACAATATGTTTCATGCAATAGAGAGGAGGTAAATTTGATGATTGGTCCAGATATGATGGTTCTGCTCCACTTGATATTAAATGTCATTGTGTGTCAATAATGCTGGACCTTTAGGACCAAGCAAGAATCTCTTTGTAGGCAGAAGTCTAACTGTAGATGGAGGTGAGAATAAGCACCTGAAATATATAGCAAATAGAATTTACAGAAATTACATTGACAGCTGTAAAATCTGATGCCTAGTGTGTTTTGTCCTCTGTTACATTTTTATTACTTTTATTTTACTTTTTTTAAAAAAGAAATACCAGTATCCATAGCTTCCTGTTTATAAAACTGTATTGCCAAAAGATTGGTCTCCTATTATATACCTGTACCTTATAAATCTGACAGATATTTCTGGCAAAAACAGTTAGCCTCTCCCTCTTCCACCACCTAAATGTTTTAAAACTAAAAGCAGAAATGCTACACTAATAACATTAATATTGCTGCACAGAGAAAAAAAAATATCTAGCGGCTATGTCCAATTCCAATTAATTAGATGCTGAATTTCTGGAAATACATTCAATCATTTCAAATGGATATTTGATTTTGTCCATGAATGGATGGATGTTATCTTGAAAGATATAAGCAGAACGTGGGAAGAAAGAAATCAATTTCTTTCTTAAAATCCAGTTAATTGAGTCTCCTGGACACAGAAGCTACATTTGAAATAGCCAAATTAAAAAAAAAATCTCCATCTGCAATTTAATTTGTTACCTCAAAATGTATTGTGTACACCACTCATATTCTAACCTCATTAAGGTTTGCACTGCATCAGAATACTGCAGATACAGCTATTATTGTATGTCATCCTGAACACCATTACACAGATACATAAAGGGTTTGCTAGGCTCCAAGAGAATTCTCAGTCCAGAACCTGTAGTAGCGTCTCCCCAACACATTATCCTAAGGCCTCCAGGAACATCAGAATAACTTGCCACCCCAACTACAAAAAGTTAATAAGAAGTTATCTCCAAAATCTTTCCATTAGTAATAATTAATTAATAATTGCTTACAATTGTTAGAGAAGGCAATCTTCTATCCTTCCAAAGTCTTATACTTCTAAAGTAAAATGTTAAACTTTAAAACCAACAATTTAACATTTCTATTATCTATTCTTCTAGTACCGCAATCACATAGCTAGTTCTTTTTATCATAGCATTAGTGTTTTCTTATAATCCTAGTCCCATAATGCAACCCTGACATAAAAAAAATCATATTTTTTTTCAAATCAACAATTCTTATCCTCTTTAAACGCTAACAATAAAGTGCATTTAATAATCATCCTCCAAATTCAGACTCAAATGAAATCAGATCTATGTCAAATCCATTAAGTGAAACCCTCTAAGCACCTTTTCATCTATGTTACTTTAATCTTAACATGAGTTCCCCACTACCACCACCAAAGACTGGCAAATTACAAATTGAGGTGAACATATCACATTTGGCAACATACTTTGAATGTTTTTCCACATCCTTCTCCAATCTTGATCTCCACTTCCTCTCTGGTACACTGCCAAAATTTTCTCCCAGTCATCATAACTTCAGTGTTTTCAGACAGACTTTTCACTCTTTCAGCATTCTCAACCATAGTAATCGTCACTCTATCCACCTGCTTGCCAAAGTTTTCATCAAGTGCCAAAGCTGTATCAGATCCCAAGGTTGTATTTTCCCACCTTACACAGCCTTGCTGCCTCCTTTCCTCTGGCAATATACCTTGCTGCTTCAACTCATACAAGTCTTGCGATATTTGTTTCAATTCTTCATCCTTCTTAGCTTGTTTAGGACATATATTGTCCTTCTCTTCAAATACAGACATTTCTCCACATTTAGCACTGAAGCATCTGACAAACTGTAACCAACACTTATCAGTGTTTTTAAACTTTGTCTAGACCAGTCCAATCCAACACCTCCATTTAACAAAACAAGTAGCGTTTCTTACACTGTCTCCATCTTGTAATCCAAAATTAACAAATTCACAATGCTTAAAATTCTTAAATCCATTATTAAAAAATTAACATTTTTCAAATCTTTCAGATATTTGATATAGTTATTGCTAACATTTTTATTGCAAACTTTATTATTTTTTATTTTAGATTCACTTCCTGTCTTTATTCTCAAAAAGAAGGCAGCTTACCAATACAGACAAAACTTTTTGATAGTCCAGACAAACAAATATCATAATCCTGTTAAAGAATTATGATAATTTAAGTCCAATTAATAGTGATCATAATAGTTATTTTGGTCATAGTGGAAGGTCAGAATTTTCAACTAACTGCACAATTACTAAAAGCTCATGCAAACCCACATTTTCAGTCCTGTAGCCTCCCACCTCAGCCAGTTCATCTCAGAGATGATCAGCAATGTTTATAGCTACTTTCCTTTTGCTGAATGTGCTGGAAGGCTATTAATTGCAGTGACCTTCTGAACACTCCCAATAGGTCCCTGTGGATGCCTGCTTCAGCACTTCTGGCTATGGAGAAATAGCTGCACACATCACCATCCCATAGTCCCGTAACCGTGTGTTGGGGGCTATGGGACTGAAAAGGTGTTTGGGGAAGGTTTCATCAAGGAAAGCTGTGCAGTTCCAATGCAGAACTTTTATGCTACATTTCCTTGATGCAGGATTCCAGCCAATGTTTATCAAACCATCTCTATTGACTTGCGTCCTACCTTCTTACTTTCTGAAAGGAACTCTAAAATATCAGTAAAACAGATTTCACCATTGTGGATGCCACATTGATTCTTCTGAGGCAAGTCTTCTCCTTCTATAACATTCTACAATTGTATATTTAATAATATCCTTCGTCATTTGCCTAGCACACAGTTTAAGCTAACTAGCTTGTAAATTTTCTAAGACCTCTGTAAATGTTACCTTTAGATAGACAGATAGATAGATAGATAGATAGATAGATAGATAGATAGATAGATAGATAGATAGATAGATAGATAGATATCGATAAGCAGGTAGATAAGCAATTTCACATTAGACGCTTCAAACAAATAACTTGTGGGTTTGGCGATTAGTTTGTTTTACATTAGTCAGTAAAATCTAAAACTTCATTTTGTCTCATTTGCCTCTGTTTCTCAGACTCACTCTCTGAAAATGTCAATTCAGACATGGGCATCTAATCTATATCTTCTGCAATGAATTTATTTATTTACATTCTCTCTTTCTCCTAGCACTGGGACAAAAGGAGGCAAACATGATTTTTAAAAGGTACAAGTATAAGCACAAGAACCTATAATATTTGTTTTACTCAAATTCATGTTGTTGTTCTCCTCACTGGGACAACGCTTCCATTCTCTAAAGGAAACTATCTTTTGTCTAGCTGTTTGACACTGGTTACCACATTATTGGTGTCTTAGACTGAGCTTCAATTATGGTAATTTTAAATAATCCCCAAATGTTCTGGGAAAATTTGACACTCTTAGATTACCCTTTCAACTTTCTTATGTCAAGTCTGGCTGCATTTTTCACTTACCTATAAATTACATTTTATAGGCCACTGTTTCCATTTCATTCAACAGGAGTTACATCCCACCGTAGGTCCTCAGCATCATTTAGAACTATATCCAGAGTTCCCTCTAAGAAGTTTCATGACCAGCTCTTGAAAGTCAAAGGCATTTAAACCATATAGACATTTTACCTCTTCCTCTTAACTGGAACATGCTTTATGCATATAATGTCAATTGAAGTCACCCAGTACTACCAAACTATTCACCTTTGCATACCTCATTGATTTCATTCTCTGTCTCTTGAGAATGAGATAAGCAAGATCACAAGGAGGAATATCTTTTCTTATAATTGGAATACATTGGTTCATATTCTAATTTCTGAAGCAGCAGAAAATAAGCTGGTTTTGTCTTCTGTATGACATTGCTTCAGATATTTAAGAATAGGTATCATGTCGTCTCTCAGACTTTTCTTCTCCAAGCTAAACATACCTCATAAAGTTTGGTTTCCATACCTTTGATCATCCCGATATTCTTCTCTGTACATATTACAAATTGTGGTGCCCAGAACTGGACACAGTATTCCAGATGAGTTCTGACCAAAGCAGAATAGAGTGGAACTACTACTTCCCTTGATTCAACCTAGAACTTTATTGGCTTTTTTGGTTGCTGCATGATACTGTTGATTCATGATTAGCTTGTGCTCTACCAAAACCTCAGATTTTTTTTTACGTGTACTACTTTCAAGTTAGGTATCAGCCATCCTATACTAGGGCATTTCATTTGCTTTTTCTGGCTAAATGTAGTACTTTACATTTGTTGGTGTTGAAATTTGTTTTGTTGGTTTCGGCCCAGTTCTCCCATCTGTCAAGGTCACTTTGAATTCTATTCCTCTCCTCTTGGGTACTCACTACCCCCTCCATGATATCATCTGAAAATTTGACAAGCATACCTTCTATTCCATCATCTTCATCATCTACTGAAACATTAAACACTGGGTCTAGGACAGAACTCTGAGGCACCCCAATAGTCACTTCTCTCTAGACTGAAGAACAGCCATTGGTAAATACTACCTCAGTTCTTTCTGTCAACCAACTACAGATCCACTTAATTGTAACTCTGGCCATTTCTGCAGTAGACTATTATAATGCTATTATCCTACTTTCAACATCCTATGGAATCCTGGGGTTTGCAGTTTAGGGAGGGGCTAGCTGGTTTGCAGTTTAGAGAGGGACCAGCTAGCCCCTCCCTAAACTGCAAACCCCAAGGATGTTGAAAGTAAGATAATAGCATTATAACAGTCTAGTGCAGAAATGACCTCTGTCTAGCCTACAGTTCACCAGCTAAATGGCAAGAATATCACAAGGGACCTTACTGAAAGCAAGACGTACTACATAGGTAGCATTCCTCTGATCTAGCAAGTTTATAACTCTGTCAAAAAAGAGTTAAGATGAGTTTGGCATGGCTCGTTTTTGAGAAACCATGCTAGCTCTTCAAAATCACAACATTCTTTTCTGAGTGTGCCCAGATTGCCTGTTGAATTCCAAACTGGTCCGTAGTTACTTGGGTCTCCTTTTTTGAAGTTGGAGACCACGTTTCCCCCTTCCAATCTGCTATCCTTCAAGAATTCTCAAAGATTATTGATGGTGATTCTGAGATTATATCTGCAAGTTCTTGAGTATTCTTGGATGTAGCTCACCTGGCCCTAGAGACTTGAATTCATTTAGAGTGGCTAGGCAGTGCTTTACTAACTCTTTACTTATTATGAGTTTAATCCCCTTACTACATGATTTCTTCTATTTTCATCAGTTAGTCCAGCAATTTCCTTTCCTGAGAAGTTTGAGACAAACAGTTTGGCCTCTCTGTTCCTTGTTAGCATTTCACCATCTTCTCTATGCAGTGGTCCTACCATTTCCTTGGTTTTCCTTTTGCTCCAAACATAGCCAAAAAACCTTTTTTTGTTGTTGTTGTTATTTTTAATCTTTCTAAGGAATCTGAGCTCATTCTGAGCTTCTGCTTTTCTGACTTTTCCCCTACTGGTATTGGTTGTTTTTATTTCTCTTTGGTGGTTTTGCCCTTTTTCCTTTTTTTCCATTTCCTTTTTCTTTTTCTTTCTTTTTTTCCCCAGCTTCCCCATTACTTCATATATCTTGGACTGCTTAGTGTCGGTATTCCACTCATGGCATCATACCAGGGTCATATGCCATTGCTTCTCTTCCTCTCAACAAGGAATCAACAGCTACCAACAAACATTTATTCCTTCCTGGGAACAGACAGTAGATTTTCCATCCAAGTTTGTTTCCACGACTTCAAGGATGTGAAGCTCTTATCCTTGTGATGTGCCTCATAATCGTCAATTAAGGTAAGAATTTACAAGTGATTGTGGCTCCAAGTTTGAAACAAGGTTCTTGATAGTTCTGCTTCTATGTTTGTCTTCCAAGTATCCTCCTCCTCTCTTTTGGAATTGCTGCCCTCCTTAGAGGCATTCCCCCAATTCCTTGACCTTCCAGAAGAGTCTGCTCTGCTCTTTCAAAAAAACAAAAAAAAAAAAGCTGTATTGTCCCTGAGAATTTAAAGTGTGGATATATAAACCCCAACTTACTACACCTTTTATTCCAGCAGGGTAACCAGCTTGCACTTGTATAGCACAGCCTCTGGCAAGAAAACAAATACAGCATAGGAGTTGCAGATTGCTGCAACAAATCCATCACCATCTATGTTTGTCATCTCATACATAGTGGAACAGCCCTCCAGGTGTCTCTGTGATAGCTGAAGCCCCTGTCAGAGCTGCTGCTGCTGAGCAGCAGCTGTTGGTTCCTGTTGCTCAGGGTGGAGATGATGAGCAGCAGCTGTTGGTCCCTGTGGCTCTGGCTGGAGATGAGTCCTGCAGCTCAAGAGCTCCCCCTGCTGCCATGGACCAAGCAGGTGCGGACGTCCCTCTGCCTGCTCTTTTAGAGCAACAGGGATCCAATTCTGAAGAGGCTCTGGAGCCTGGTTCAATAAGCCCCCAATCAAGGCAGAGACTCAAGAGGGCTGTGCAAAGGGAGGTTTCCTTGGCTAAGTTTAAGAAGTGGTGACTGGACACACCTGTGCCTGGGGCTCTATAACTGCCTGCCTGGAAGTTTCCCTTTGCTTGTGGTAAACTTCTTACAAACCCTCCTCTTGCTTGTACCTTGCTCCCAGCACCTGGTTCCTGATATCTTGAATTGATCTTTTGACCCTTGGCTTTGGAACTCTTACTGCGGCTTTGCTTGGTGCTCTGGTAAATGAACTTCCTCGAGTAAGTGCTTGCTTGTCTCCTCCTGGCTGGACTTTGCTGGCTCTCCTGCTCTCTTCTCTGGGCTGGCTTGCCACCCAGGTCTCTGATCTTGACAGTCTCCCTTAAAGTCTCCCATGAAACACTGACCAAAAAAAAAAATGCATATTCTCTTCTTCATGTTTGCTGAACTAAAAAGAATAGGGCAGCAGCTATATAGAACTCATAGCTGCTAGCTACCTGAAGCCCTGCCACCTTATACTATGTGCTCAGAGGGAGCACATGACTGAAAACAAATTTAAAAATATCTATGCAAACTTCTGAATAGGACAGACCAATAGTCAACACTGACCCTCAAACACAGCTCAATGTCTTCTCTTTCCTTAGAAACTGAATTCCAGAGACTGAGGCAGCAGCTACATAGGGCTAGCAGCTGCTAGCTCCACTCCTAACCAATTCAGCAGTTCAGAAGAAGTCCTGCCCCTTTAGATCATGTGCTAAGGGAGAGTTGTTTCTGTTCTGTGTCTTCAAGTCATTTCCCAGTTATGACAATCCTAAGGTGAATCTATCATGGGGTTTTCTGGGGCTGAGAATGTATGACACCCAAGGTCACCGAGTAGTTTCCATCATTGAGGAGGGAATCAAACTCTAGGTCAGGGCCATATGCCAATGTTCAAACCACTACACTCTCTGCTTATGGCCAAAAACAAAGAAAAATACCCACACAAGCCCCCAAACAGTCATGCTGACCCCCAAAACACAAACTTACCTCCTCAAGTACATTTCCACAGGTAACAAGTACAAAACCCTCCCTCTTCACCTAAGCAGCAAGACAGGCCCTTGCCCTTGTGCTCTTCCAGAGTGACTCTCCAAATTGGTGACCCACTCATTTAGTGTTGCTCCCTTCATCTAGTTACATATGATATGTTGACTGTACTAGAAATTTGTGTGTGTGCCTTCAGGTCACCTGTTGACTTATGGTGACCTTATGAACTCTGCAGGGTTGTCTTAGGCAAGGAATACTCAGAAGTTGTTTTTGCCATTTTCTTCTTCATAGAATCATAGATTCATAGAATCATAGAAATGTAGAGTTGGAAGAGACCACACAGGCCATCCAGTCCAACCCCCTGCCATGCAGGAACACCCTCAAAGCAATCCCGACAGATGGCCATCAAGCCTCTGCTTAAAAACCTCCAAGGAAGGAGACTCCACTACACTCCGAGGCAGCAGATTCCATTGCCGGACAGCCCTGACTGTCAGGAAGTTCTTCCTGAGGTTCAGGTGGAATCTCCTTTCCTGCAGCTTGAATCCATTGCTCCTTGTCCTGGTCTCTGGAGCAGCAGAAAACAAGCCCCCTCCTTCCTCTACGTGGCATCCCTTCAAATATTTAAACATGGCTATCATGTCCCCTCTTAACCTCCTCTTCTGCAGACTAAACATACCCAGCTCTCTAAGTCTATCCTCATAGGGCATGTCTTCCAGGCCTCTCACCATTTTGGTCGCCCTCCTCTGGACTTGCTCCAGCTTGTCAATATCCTTCTTGAATTGGGGTGCCCAGAACTGGACACAGTATTCAAGATGGGGTCTAACCAAAGCAGAGTAGAGTGGTACCAGTACCTCCCTCGATCTAGACACCATTCCTTCTTAAATATAGCCCACAGCACCTGGTGGTCATTGGTGATCTCCTCTCCAAGTACTAACTAGGGCTGACCTTCCTTAGCCTATTTGCGTACAAGCCTGTTCTAGTGCTATGATTCCACTTTCAACATCCTATGGAATCCTGGGGTTTGTAGTTTTGGCAGGGGCCAGCTAGCTATAGGATGTTGAAAGTGGAATCATAGCGCTAGAACAGGTTTGTGCAGAAATGGCCTTAGCTTCCAACATCAGACAGGATCTGATGCCTTAGGGATAGTAAGGCCCCTAGAAATTAGTTTACTCATAGACCCTGCCCTCCAAAAAAGATCAGATCAGTGCTTTGATAAAGTCAATACTTAATGAGTAACAGTGGGTGGTTTCCATGTCATTGGGGCAGTGAATTTTAATCTGAACTTCAAAGGAGATATCCCCGTATGCTTAAGAGTGCCTTTAAAGTTCAGGCTACAACTCAGAAGAGATCCACTGCCCCATTAAGGAAAACCGATAGCTGCCACTGCTCTTAGTATTTTATCAGCCAGAAAAAAACAGATAACAAAAGAAAAGTTCTAAAAGTCATCAACACAAAAATGTTCTCTGAAGTATAAGAATTAAAATTCCTAAAGAAAACAAAAATTAAAAAGCAAACCAGACTGTGATCAACCTGACTGGACCTTATGATACAATATATTTCACCTGCATTGATTTTTTTTATCCATTTTTACTAGTAACAATAATAGTTGCATTGTAAAAACAGATGAAATGAAGGAAGAGGAGCATGAAAATATTGTCAGAAACATAAAAGACAGACATTTGTAAGCAAGAAAGGGATGGAGGGAGGGAGAGAACAATTATGTGCTGGAGGGCTTCAGCATAAAAAGAAGCTTTGATTGTTGTTCTAAGCTCCAGAAATGAAAATGAAGCACTTGAGAGTAACAAGAAAATTGGAGGCAAATAATTGTTGCATTGTTGTAAGGACTGATGATGACACACTTAACACCTGCAAAGTGAAAATGAACCACTTCAGTTGGAAAAAGGGGTGTGTGCTAATTGTAGAAACTCCAGGACAAACACGGAAAAAATAAAAACAACAATTTGAACAAAAATCAGTAAGCAGATCACATGTTTGCAGCGTGCTCCTCACACTTGATCCAAATAATGGAAGAAATAAAATGAAGGAAAAGTTTGACATCAATTCCATGTATTCCAAAACAGACAAAAACACAGGAGCAACAATAATGATCTTGGCTATGTAATTAGGAATGAAACTCATCGATGCATTTAGAAGGAAAGAAGGCTGACTGAACAGAATGCAATTTATTTCCAAGTAAAACAGGCATAGAATTTTGCTGTAAGAAAGTGTTGACTCTGTTCCTTTTTTCCCCCAGGATAGTATACTGCATGTTCTTCCAAATGTAGCAAATCAACATGGCAAGAATCTTACAAATAGTTCTTTTAAAAAAAACATCTGCTGATATTAGAGCTATTTTAATGCTGTAATTATTTTCTGCTTACTTAGATGTGCAAGGATTTACACCATGGTTATTTACTGCTTCCTTCCAGGTTGGAAAGCTGCTGTGATGTGCATATACAGCTAGTCCAGTCAAAAATAAATCCAAGCAATTTCTTTCTCTCCATCCTCCTCATATGTTCAGTAGTACCAGCATTTTTTCCACTCAATTGTAACTCAGAGTTGGCTGAGCCTGCAAAACTATATTGCATAGCAAGAGAGAAATGCTATATGTTTGTTTTGCAGATCCCAAGTCATTACTGTGGAGCCAAGCCTACAGTGTCTTCTAAAAAAAGAAGAAAAGGCTATTTTACTTTGTACTGCTTTTGAAATACAGAAGTCTGTTTTTACTAACTTTTAAAGCCACAAAATAGGTAGCAATACATTCTTTCCTAGCGCTGGCTCTAAGATATGCGTTTCTGGTCACAGCTAGTGTTGTATGCTTTTTTGTTGATATCTTCCTCATATTTGAGCAGGGATCCATCCACATGACACCATTTTAACTTTACATTCCACTTTAACTCTAATGACAACATCCTGGGGCTTGTAGTTTGGTGAGTCAGTCCTGCTCTCTGGCTCAGAATTCTGAGTGACCCTCCCTAAACTCCAAATCCCAGGACTCCATAGGGTGGAACCATGGCAATTAAAGTGGAAACATAGTGGTATAATTGTGTAATGTGAATGAGAAAGTTGCAGATCTTGAGAATATTTGGAATAATGATGTTTGCTCTTTGCAGAGAGATACCTAGAATGGACATAACTATCAACTGTGTTTTGCATTTTTCTTAATGTTGTGATGATCTTTGCAGGATATTAAGTCTATCACAACACAAATTTGAATAACATTTAAATACCATTTGGAGAGAGAGAGAGAGAGAGAGAGAGAAAAGGAATATATGTGTATGCTATTTTCCTTATTTATTGTTCAAATATTTCTGCCCTGACCCAAAATAAGATCTCAGTGTAACTCACAAGAAAAATGAAAAACTATTTAAAATTGTTTAAAACAATAAAATTTATTTTAATAACTTAAAAACATAGTGAACACAACAGTTGAGTTAAAACAGAGTTAAAAGATTAGAATAGTTTAAAACTATATACCATTATATATATGTACCATTTCCAAATGGCATTAATATTTGATAGAGATCAATAAGGCCCAAAGGCTTTACTTGGCACCTAAGCAAAATCAGTGTTGGTACTAGTTGGGCCTTCGGGGGGGGTGGTACCTCACAGTTAGGATGCCGCAGTTAAGAAGGCCCACTCAGTATGTGATGTCTACCCTCTGGCAAGAAAATATGTGGAAAGACACTCCTTCAAGTATCAAGGTCCCAACCTATTTAGGGCTTTAAATGTCATTATATGCACTTATAAGCATATTGGCAGCCAATGCCATTCTTTTATGACTTGTTTCATGTGTTGTCTACATTGTATTCTAGTCAGCAGACAAGCTGCTCTATTTTGCACTAATTGCAACTTCAAAATCATCTTCAAAGGCAGCCCTGCATAAAATGCATTACAGTAGTCTAATTGGGAGATTAGTAGTGCATGAACTATTGTGGATACATAATCTCTGTACAGGAAAGTTCATAGCAGGCACACCAACCAAAGCTAGAGCCAAGGACTCTGGCCACAGAGTTCACTTGGTCTTCTAGTGGCAGGCATGGATCTAGGAGTACTCTCAAGCTGTGCACCTGCCCCTTCAGTGAGAGTGTAACTCTGTCCAGGACAGGCTGTTTATCTAATTCCTCAACCCAAGAACCATCAGTCCACAGAACATCCATCTTATGGGAATGCAGCTTCAGTTTATTGGCCCTCATCCAGACTATTACAGGATCCAGACATTGGTCCAGGACCTGCACAGCCCACCTGATTCAGATGACAAGAAGAAATAGAGCTGAGTGTCATTAGTATGCTCTGAAGCCTATAATGAACTCACCAAGTGGCTCCATATAGATATTGAAAGGCATAGGGGATAAGATGGAACTCTGTATCATCTCATAGCTTAATTGTCCTATATTGTAGTCAGCAAGTGATCCAAGAGTCAGATGGTTGTAAAGCAACAGTTGTAGAGTAGCCAATTCAATCCAAGTCAGACACAGGTAATTCAGAAAGATGGACGAGGAGCAAGGATTCAATCCAGGAGACATTACACCAAGCCAGTAATCCTTTTAAATAAAACCAACAAGGGTTAAGACACAGAACCATCAATCATAGTCCAAAAGTCAAGAGCACATGAATGCTGACAGCACTGCAAGTCACCAACATAGAATGGTTGCAAGCCACAAAGGGAGCTGCTGCAACATTTATAGACAGATGCCTCTGGACACCAGATGCTTAATGAGTCAGTATTTCCCATTTGTCAGATACTGGGACCTACAAAGTCTTTCCTCATTTCTTTTCCAAACTCCAAAAGAGGGATATGCATCTTCTGCATCTGTCACATCCTGCCCCTTAGCTGTTTCAGCACTCGGCTTCTTGGATTCAGAAAGACCACAGCTATCTAGAGCCGTAAACTCCTGGTAATCTGGCTTCCCTTGTGCAATTCCTCAGATTTCAGATGTTAATAACCATGGGGCTGAAAGGAATCCCACAGTGCTACTGTCTGGAGTTGGCCCTGTAGTTAGGAACAGAACCCCTGTAAAACAGTACCTCCTACCCTCATCCCACAGAGCTGTTCTAGTAAGATTTCATGATCAATAGCACCAAAAGCCACTGAGAGATCTGGGAAAATCAATAGGGCAGAAGTCCCTCTGTCTTTCCCTCACAATAGGTCACCAATTGGAGCAACTAAGGCTATTTCAGTGTCATATCCTGGTCTGAAACCAGTCTGAAGTGGGTTTCCTCCAAGAATGCCTAAAGTTGTCCTAGAACCACATGCTCAAGCAACTTGCCCAGAAAAGGAATATTTGCAATAGGGCAGTAGTTTTCATGTATCTGTGGAAAGAGCGTTCCTTGGAATTCATAATTGTGACAGAGTTCTGGGGGTGTGGCTATTTTGAGTGCCAGAATAACCCAGCAACAAGTTGCCAGGCACCCAGCTTAGCTACTCAAAAAGAAACTCAGCCCATTAGTGTGAGCAGGGGCTAGAGGCTTGAGAGGAGAACAAATAAAGAGGTAAGCACTGAGCGTCATTTTGAGTCTTCAGTGAGAACAGTCCTTCAGCCAGAGAGAGATCTTAAATAATGTTCCTTAGTCAGCTAGGGAGGTTGTCTAAGTGAGAGGGTTTGTTTCTCCTGAAGAGCCTAGAGAGATGCAGAAGAGAAATCAAACCATTATAGAACTTGGTCAGAAAGTGTATGGTGATGATGTAGCCAACGGGCTGTTTATGCTTATATGAGGATTCCAAGACATAAGGAAACTGGCTAAAAGAACTTTGAAGAACTGTATTAGGTTCAATCTACTTATGAACTCCAATTCTTAAATCTGTTTGTTATTTTAATAAAGGCTGTAGTTTATATTAATATACAGTACTTAAAACCCAAATACAAAACACACTACCATAAAACTTTAAAGGAGTTTTAAATAACCATTGAAACTCTTTACTCAGAACTAGTGTTTAAAGGGGAAGGCAAAGCTGAGTGTGTAAAGTGACAGGTCACTTTAACAGATTGGGGAGCTGCCCCACCCATCTGAGAAAGGAAGAAGGAGCCCCAGACACAATAACAGAATAAGGTTTTTCTCAGTGCTTGAGAAACCCCTATGAGAAGAATAGAGCAGTGGATTTACAAGAATTTGTAAAATCTTTCCAGAAATTATTCCAAACAAAAATATATGTGATTTTTCTGAAGAAAACAAAAAATATTTATTTACACAGAAGATGAATTTTCTGCACAGAAAATGTAGTGGGGGGGGAGTTGCACATGTTTTCCTGCACACTGTGTGCATGTATGTGCACAGAAAAGTCTTGAGTATTTCTGTGCATAATAATGCTCTGAAATATTGCAGACATGATGGAAATGATGAAAATATAAGAACTACACAGAAATCTTTGTTTCTCCTTCAAGGAAGAGGATACTATGCAGAATGCTCAACCTTGCCTTGCTTACAAGAAGGAAAAAAGCAAAGATTTACTTCCTTAGTTTAACCCAGTAAAAGAAAACAGCACATTGATAATTTGTGACTTTTCAATCCGGATTTTAGTGAAAGGCTGCTGAATCAAGATGATGATGATGTAAAGTGACTAACTCTTCCAAGTGGATAACTCAGTAGGCAATAAACATTAAAAATAGAAGTGTGCAACTCTGGGGGAAAACTTTTTGGCAACACACATTTTAAGAAAATATTGCATTTTGGCATGAAAATTAGTATGTTCCCTGCGGCCAACTCAGCTGGCTTGGCTGTAAACCAGTGGATTTCAGGAAATTGTCTCATGGTAAACTAACTGTAGTCCTGATTTACAAATCAATGAAAATAAACACATCATTGTTGATTTTATCGGTAGCTTTTTCTGAATCCAGATTTTACTTTTCAGAGCTGATCAAGGGTGTATTGCTCAGGAGACGTCCACTTGTAGAAGCCTAATGGATAGCAAGTAAGTTGAGAATCCGAGTCTTCTTTCCAAGGGAAATTGTTGTGCTGGCATTTAAAAGAAAATTAAATGAGAAATGCAGAAAAATGTTACACTCACATAGCAATGAATAGGAATCTCCATTCATAGTTCATTCAAGTGTGTAAAAAGTTAAGGTGCTTGCTGTCTTTTCACACATTAGACTTCAGCTGAGTTGAGTTTGGCTTTCTACATTTGTCATGCCTTTTCCCAAAAGTATATACATGAAGTCTAGAGGGGTGTTAATTTTGAAAGACAAAATGATGATAGTTTGTTGGGTATAGAGGACATAGTTTGAGAGATCAGTGGCACTGCATAATAGCAAAGGGCCAGAGCCACAAACATTACTCTGTGGATACCTATAGGATAAAGCTGTTCCATGTGTTTTGAAGTGTGTTGTCACTGAGCAGTATAGTCATCATTATACCAGATCAGTTTACATCATCCTTAAACAATCCAGACTCTAGTTGTATCACACAAACAAGAACTCCAAGAACACAATTCACACAGCCATAAAGCTGTGCCATGGGTCACAAATCTGGGATCGTAACAGTACAGCAAGAATGAACAAAAGAAAGATTGGGAGGTACTAAGAGATCTCTAAGTGATTTGCTGTAAATCAGGGATTCTAGTTACCCATTCTTTTGCAATAACAATAAAAAGAACTCCACAAATTGGCCTTGGGAAAGATTTGGAAAGGCCTTGGAAAGAAAGATTTGGAAAACTGGAAGGCATGTTTATTGAGATTTCTCAATATGAGCAATTACAGCAAACTATTACAGTGAACGTGTTCTTACAAACTACTTATTCCTTAATTAAAATATGGGAAACTGTTATCTACTAAAATCAGACCAATGTCCCATCTAAGTCAGAAATGTCAACACCAAGGATAGTCAGATGTTGCTGGGTTGAAATTCTCAGCAGCTTCATCATTAGCTGTTATGAATAGAAACAATGGGCATTGCAGTCCACCTCTGGAGGTTTGCTTTTTTCCCACCCTTGGTCTTCACTGACTAGCAAAAGGTCTCCTAGATTTTTGACGGGAACACTTCCTGGATTTACCAGGAGATAAAAGAGACTGATCCTTAGACTGATGAAACATTCAAAGTTCCAGTCTAGATTTCTATTTTATTTTCATCTAGTTAGTGGAACTTGGCATTCTAGTACAAAGCAGATATTGCAAGACTGAGGCAATCCAATCAATAATATACAGGTCAACTATTACAGAAGAATAGTCTAGTCAACATTTATTCATTTTCCACAGGGGACCCCATGGCTGGAAGTTTGTAGTCTGAAGGACAATCTGTGAATGTGTGACAAATAAATCAAAACACAAGTAAAGCAGACCACTCACAGAACATGCAGGCTTCAGATAAAATGAATCCATGCTGCGAATCCAATCCAATTGATGTAGATAACTCATGAAAGTAAAACTGCTTTCCACAGACTATTGAACACATAGTAGTAGGAAATTTACCCACTATTGCTCAAATTGATGGTGAATTCACCTATGATCTTTTAAAATAAATGAATGGTGGCATCTTCCAATCATTAATCTTTGCTGACAGCACGTTCCATTCAAACCAGAAATTTCCTAAAAAAAACCAGAGTTCGCCAAGCAGCTCTGAACCTGCATGAAGACATCAGGGATTTCATCATAAATGTAAACATGAAGTTTGATCAAAATCATGCATGTTCATTCCCCCTCCCTCAAAAAGAGTTGATAGATCAGGTTCACCAGTTACCACTGAAATAAAGCAAGAACAAAGAAGCTAGTGCAAAAAGGTATAAATCAGCTATAAAAGTAGGGTACCCAGACTAAAAACTGGAGAGGCCTCTTGTACTTTTAATGGTTGTGCCAAAGTGGGAATCTGAGCAGGTATTGCTTGTGATACAACTAGATAACAAATCACATTTGCTGTAACTCCCTCTTCTATACAATCATTAAAAGTACAGGAGCTGTCTACAGTTTTCTCTTTGGCAACCGTAAATGGTTCTTGTCAGTTTGATATGAATCAAGCCTGAAGCAGAGCATGTCCCAATTAATTTGTAAACAGAAACTATAACTTCAGCAGGATTAAGCTGGACAGGTATTTTGATATGCCTGCTCATGAATATTATAGTCACTTTAGGCATGCTTCAAGATACTCCAAACAAAGGCTGCCATCACGTCATGAGCTATTTAAGAATAATGGCTTATTACATCAGTGGACGACACATTCTATGAAAACAAAGAATTAGCTTTTTGTGGGGAGAGTTCCTTCTCTTTCTTTCTCTTTCTTTCTTTCTTTCTTGGTAGGATTGTAATTTCATCAGGGGAAGATTCATACTATCTACAATCCTATGTTCACTTACTTGGGAAGAAACCCAGTAAATTAGTGGAACTTACTTCTGAATAGATATGACTGTCTCTATGGGTAGCTCAGGACATTGCTTAGCTATAACAGCTGTGTAAGAAAATAATATCTCTGCACAGAAATCTTATTTCTCTGAAGAAATTACCATTTTGCTGTTTTCTGTGGGAAAAAAATGGAAATTTTGCAAGTCCTTATCTATGGCATTTTTCTGTGCAGGAAACAGTTTGTCGTCTACAGAAAATAATATTTATGTGCAGAAATATTATTTCCTATGCACAAAATTCTGTTTCCTGCGCACAGATTGCTGTTTTGTATGCAAAAAATGTGGCACACAAATTTTGTGCAGACTGAGAGCCTTTCCACACTACACTTTATAGTGTTATTATTCCATTTTCAACAGCCTGTGGAATTATGGGATTTGTAATTTACTGAGGCCAAAGAACATTCTGGCTGAGAATTCTAAATGCCCCTCCCTAAACTGCAAACCTCAGGATTCCATTGGATGCTGAAAGTGGAATAATAGCACCATAATAGTGTAGTGTGAAAAGGCTCTATTCTGAGCTATGAATATTCTCATTAGTCAGAATTTCCAGAACAAGATTTCCCAACACTTGAAAAACATGAGTTGTAGAAAAAAATTTGAATACTCTTTCTAATCTTAGCTGTGGTGACCACATTCTCCTATTCTCACTATATAAAAGCTAAGTATGTTCACTTGTTTATAACTACCGCACATTCCCATGTACTTAGAATGTAAATATAAAAACACAGATACACAGGAGTCCCCTAAATTTGGAGCATAAATAGGGAAGAAGACAGAAAAAAAATCTGAAAAAAATACTTTAATTGCAAATATATTCTTTTCCCTTTTCAGTCCTCTTTAGTATCATCATTTTTTCACTGTACTCCTTTTAGAGCCCCCCTTTGTAATTGTTTGGTTTTACTACCTACTTTATGCATATTTTAAATTATTTTGAGATTTGAATAACAATTTAAATAATATTAAACAGTATTGATAGGATTTATCAACTTGTAATATCTCATCTAATACTATTAAACCATGATATCAATATAAGACAAAGATACAAAATTCTGGATTGCAGAAATTCCATCTAAAATTAAGGATCCATCATATCTTACAGAATAAAAATTTAAAAGAAAAAACATGTAGTTATGACAACTGTTTTATCCCTTCTCCTCAAGTGCGCTACTCATTTCTGATCTATGATTTCCCCAGTCATCAAGTTAGGTTTCTGTCATACAGTTTTCAACTTTCAAAAATATTTGTTAGGTTGTTTTCTGAAGATACCACTGGATCGTTAAGATGTATAATGGGATTTCAGTCTAAATGCTGGTCCTACCTGAATTAATTCTGTCTAGGTTTTTCAGAAAGCCAAGAAACCATCTTTCCACACCCACCTCTACCCTACTTAAATCCTCAAATATATATCACAGTTCCTAATTGTTTCTCCTGGCTATTTTCTACATTTTCAACTTAGCCTGTTAGTATATTGAATAATTGTGTAGTTTATGTACCACCTTATTCTTTTTGTTCTTCTGTATCTTACAAAATGAAGAGCTTTATTTTATATAGCATTAAGTGTTCATGATAAGTTTTTCTTGTGTGGCATGGAGGGGAGATCTTCATAAGGTCCTCGTAGGTTACCCTCTTGCTTTCTGGGCTTTGCAGGAACATCTCCCCATTCTCTAAAACAGTATGGTCACATAATCCAGTCATATAATAAGTCTGAACCTACTGATGTGTGGGAATTTTTTTTTCACCTACTTCATATTATTGTAGGATTTTAAAATTTATTTGCTTCTTGTCTCATCAGACAATGAGTCTGGGCTAAATAAAATGAATCGGTTTGCACCTCCTGGGGTGTAGCCTGAAACACATTTTGGCATGAGAAGGTTGTCCTTGACACTTCCTTAAAGGTGCCATCTTTTTACAGCAGAAGGGATAGCTTCTCTTAGGAGCAATGGCATGGAACCAAGTTGCTGTTGCCCCTTTTGTTTTGGATATCATTGTACTATTAATGCCTACCCTCCAGTTTGCTAGCTTTCTATATGGAATTAAAATTCTCATGCTCGTTGCAATTTTAATTAAGTCATTGAAATTGTTGCCTGACTTAGTTCTGAATCATTATCTTGAATCTTCATTCCTGGGTATGGAGACAACAACTTGTCATTAAAGTAGGGTTGACAACTTACTCTCTGGACATTGTTGGAATGCTATTCCCTTATCATTGGCTCTACTGGCTAGAGCCGATGGAAATTGCAGTCCAAAACAGCTGGAGAGTTGCTTACTCTTGCATTAAAGCCTTCCAGTGCAACTGTACAGGTAGCATCTTGTCACTGAATAGAACACTTTAGCTTACCAGCAGATATGAATTGTTTCATTGATAAAGGAAAGTGCTTTCATTTTATCCCCTCCTTTCTATTCTCCTAAAATTTTCTAAGATTTCAAGATATGAAGTTCTTCAGATCTCACAGAAGTCAGTGCTAACATTTCCTGTATATCAGTTGTCTAAAAAGCTAAAGGGAAATTATAATCTTAAGTGTAAAACATGAATAACAGGCAATAACAAACATACCTGTTAAAAGTTAAAAAAAATAGCTTGCCATACAGGTCATATTTATATATTCACCTTTTCTAAGGATTGTGGGACCAATAATGATCCATTTTCATGAGAGTTCTTTTTCAATAGCTTCCATTTGCAACTGTTTGTCCTAGTTAATGCAACAAAGTCATTACACAGACAGACCAATCTATTCCCAACTTTCAGTATAGGAGAACTTTACTTTTAAATCTTACTTGTTTTATATATAATGCACAAAGTTTACCGATGTACTACTAGACCTTTGTGTATTTCATTTTTTTCTATACAGCAAGATGGCAAACCGTTCAAAACAAATAATTAAAATGACATTATGAAAAAGTCCACTGAAAAGAGTTAAGAACAACAAAACTAAAAAAAAAACACAGAGATTTCTTTGTTTCATTGAGGATAAGGAAATATCTCTCCATTGTACATATTCTTGCATTGTCAGGCCAAGAAAAATTTATTCTGCTCAAGACAAGTGCTTAGATGAGTTGACTTTTAGTGGTTTAAGGTACAGGTAAGGCATCTGGTCTCCCTTGATGCTCTTTTTCACCTCTCCTGTGCCTTCTTGATATCTGATACTGGTTTGTCTAAGCCAAAAAAAGAGATTGAGAGATAGAGAAAGGGAGAGAGAAGGAGAATTCCAAGGCTGTCCATCCACTTTGCTTCATGTGTCATTCTATGGAGTTTTGTCTGTCTAGGCTTTCTTCCGAGTCTTTCTTTCACATTTCTCAGCTTCATCCCTGCGTTTTTCAGTGAATCGCAGTCATCTGCCCCCTAAGTAGTTCCAATCCATTTGGAGCTTCCAGGATGAGCAATTCAGTCACTTCTTTTGGCCCGGGAAAAAAAAAAAGGTTGCCCAGAGAATCTGCAGTCAAGCTAGTTGGTGAGAGCTGCCCTTACAGACTAGGGACAAACTGAGAGACCCAACACAGGCCCTTTTTGCATCTTACCTTTTTCCAGCATTGACGTGAGGGGATCATGCAAGAAGCCTCTTGGAGAGGCACTCGCATCCCCTCCCCTTCCACTCTGCGCCAGCTCCATGCTGGCTGGAAGGAAGCGTGAGCACTCCAACCCTTCCTTCCTCAGTGCAGCTGGGTACTTTCCCAGGCTGCCCTGGGGGAGGAAGCATGATGGCTGCACGTCCGGAGCCTCTGTACACAAGGTAAGTGCATGTTGGGCCCAGGAGGGACACACAATTGCGCATCATTTTCGGCAACAAGCCGAAAACGATATAATGCATGATCGCCACCTACTGGCCTTGGGAGTATCATGCAATTGTGAGGACATCATGTGAAACAGTCCTTGCAATTGTGTGATGCTCCCAAGGCCATTTTGCAACACAACTGGCATGCGAAAAGGGCCACAGTTTTGGCTGACACATCCTAAAGCAATATCTATGTTCCTTTTTTTCCTCCCCCCCCCAACAAACACACACATAAATATGAAATTCTCTTGCAGGTAGAGATAGTGAAGGGCACACAAACAGCTGAAGCCTATCATGGTCCAGAGGCAAATTATGTTCCATCAATGCACTCATGAGCTAACATTTGTGCAACTGGAAAATACTATGGGTGGTGTGTTAAATTTAGGAATGGAATTTATAATCAATTGGGGTTTGCATTTCCTTGGGGCCTAATCCTGAAATGTATTCATTGCTTTTCTGCAGGTGAAGAGCAGGTACAACTCAAAGCCCTAACTGTATACTGTACTATTTTTATAACCTTTGCTTATTGCCAAAATGCAAGAATAATATAGATATTCAGTACTGCAGACAACCTACTATATGTGTTGTGACCCAGTTTTATTTTCATATATTATTCACATAATTAGCATAACATTTGCATCAATGTTTTGAATGTCAAGTTACAGTTGGTAGACATTTTAAACTTGTGTTGAATTGCATACATGAATCTCCCTTAGTTCTTTAAGGAGCGTTTATTTTTTTTAAAAAAATGCCTGCATGTGGGAAAAGGTATACATTTCTTCTCTATTCATTTATTTCAGGGAAAATTGTATGAGCTAGGAGATTATGCTAGGAGATTATGTTGGAAAGGGATTGCACTGACCTTTGCTGCAATTAAAATACTTTTGATGTGCATGTGGAGAAAGCACCTGGGGAATGACTTGGCAAGTCATGAGGTAATCCCCAAGGGACAGTAAGGCTGAATCATGGTGACATGAAATCCTGGGATAGAGTTGCATCAGCCGTGGTCCCTAGCTGATGAGCTATCAGCCTATGTGTATATAAAGAGGTGAGCTCTGACGGGCTTTCTCTCGGTCTCCCTGACTCTTGCTCACACTGGAACTCTGTCCGAGCAAACCTCTGCCTGATGTGATTGATGATGGAATGCTGAACCTTTGACTGAGGATCTGCGAATCCTGCCTATACAGATGTATATATTGGAACTCCAAAAATAAAAGCCTCCAGGTATTTTTTGGATGACAACACTGTGTACTAGTGTTTTCTGACTGGTGGGTAGTTTTGGGTCAGAGCTAATGCTGTATGTTTACACTCTGCTCCTGCTCATGCTTGTGGCTGTATTTTTATACTCTGCTGTATGTGTTTTTGCTTGCCTCTGAGCCACGTTCTTGTCCAGAGCTCAGAGGTTCCAGGGAGGATTCTGTGCCAGGTGTTTGAATCCATCCCCTATCAGATTAATGTCAGATCTCAGTATTCAGAAGTGGTTGTAAATTATTCTCAAATGGTGGAAATTTCAGTTCAGTTCATTTTTATTAAAAAAAAAATTACCAAATTTCAGAGAATTTGAATATGGCAGCAAGTCTAACAGATTTGCCCTTCACTGTTCTCCCAAATTAATCCTATTATCAATGCCATACCCTAATTAGAATCAAAACAGTTTCAGTAGAATTAAATGGAAAGGAGAATAGATTTGAATATCATCCAACTCAATATCTCCATACAACCTCTTCCTGTGACTTATGGTAAAATTGAAATATCATGGGGTACCAAATGGGGCCCTGAAGGACTTCATAATCGAACAGCCAAGGTGCCAAACCAGAATTGCCCAGGTCCATTCTCTAAGTTCACCCATCCATCCAGGAAGAGATAGAGCATTTGGGTCTCTAAGTCCCATCTCCAACAGGTAGCTCAGAAGGATACTAAGGGTGATAGTTCAGAGATGGACACAGGGGGGGGGAATCACCTGTATAGAACAGATGTTTCACCAAGATGACTAATTTGACTCTATCCTATAATCAGGCTTGAAACAAATTGATATGGTTCCAGATAAGCTGTGTCATCCAGGGACCTCCATGTTACCATGGTGTACACCCCCACTCCATAATATGATATGATTGGCAAATATCATTTAATTGCCATGAAATATAAATTACATACCATTGTGGCTGAAAAGCCATGCTGACAAAGAGGACTGGCTGCACACATGTGAAAGAAGGTCAGGTAGGGCCTCAGGGCATGGCCAGGTCATAGTCAAGGAAGCTCTGGTGTTAATGAGCATGCAAATATCCCCTCAAGGACTCAACCTTCAGAAACACTAGCACCCAAAACTGTCTCAACAGAGCAACTGATTGTCTTCAACCCACTTCCCCTTCCCACTAAAATTCTCCTTTGTTTTCCCACCTGCCCAGCCATTAAGGAACTATCACTATTCCCATTAGTGCTTTGTCACCTAATGCCAAGCCATTAGCCCATTCTGGACCCCATTCATTGCTTTGCCAGAGAGCGATTAACACCTTCCCCCTCAGGGCAGTTATCTGGCTCTGAGCCAGATAACTTGTAATACTCTGGACCTAGGCCATCACTCTGCTGCTCTGATTCCCACTCTTGTACTACCCTTGGACCCTTAGTCTGATCCACATCACATCACCCTTAGTCTGATCCACATGCTTTTAATCTCCAACTGGTATCCCTGCATTACATATACATATACATATGTGTAAAAGATCCTATAAGCTCTCACAGGCCTCACTTTAATTCACCTTAATTGGCATTGTGGGTGGACCTCTCAGTCACCACCTTTTGGGGTAACACCTATTACTGGAAGGCCACAATACATCCCACTGCTTTATCCCAAAATCAAACACTGGGTAACTGGGCAATACTTATCCATTATGATGGGGTTCAGATATCTTCTTAGTAGTCTCACAACTGCTTATTTGAACCCTATTTGAACCTTGGCTTGTGTAAAGAGGCTTTGACCATTCCCTTCACCCACTCTGCAGTCCCTTCCTGCTCTTTTTAGTGTGAGGTACCAGGGCACACATGTTAGTTCTTACCTGGGCTGTATGAACTGAAACGTATTTACTATCAAACAGACATCAAAGTTATATACAGAGGAACTGTCTACTATAGAATGCAAGTCAGACTAGCTCTGAGGATTTTATCAGCATAGTTCTGTGCAAATTTTTCACAATAGGTCATTGAGTGATCTGCATTATTTTCACATGGACCAGTGTATAATAGCCTCTGCCCATGGTAGCATGCCGCTCATGCTACCATGGAGTAAGACCTCAAGTAACCTTTAGCCCACGTCTGCTCAAATATGTTCTGAGTTTTTCAGCAATGTCACTGAAGTTGCAATTTCATTCATTCTATCACTGCCAGCTTCCTACAGAACCATAGAGTTGGTCTAGTTCCACTTTGGTTCATGTCCAATGCTTAGACCATTACTTTATTCCATAGCTCAGCCATATCTGCAAGAGAATCACTTGCAAAGGCCACAGGAAAATCTCCAAGAGATGTCAGGAAACCATCTAGATCCAACTGTCTTGTGGATGAACTATCTTAACCAACATTCCACCCCTGCAGAGAATCTGAGTATAAGCATCAATTGCTGATCTGTCCCTGGAAATAGAATGTAGAATCTTCTTCTATTCCAAGATCTGTCCTGAAGCATGAAAGGGGCCATATCTATGGCTCCAATCGTGGACATGAAATCTTGACACACCGTCAGTAGAGGAGCCTTAGCCTGGATGCTAAAGTGCTCCAGCAAAACCAGACAAATGGGGTCCACCACCACTCTTGAGACTACCTTCACTAGCTTGTGATGGGGAACTGTTAAATGCTGGGTGAATCCCCATTCTGTCCTGGTCAGCAGCCTTCAGATGCACATACTCAAATCCAGAAGCCTGAAGATAGGGTACTAATGAGGAGGATGGAATCACATTGAAACTCCATTTTCCCATCTGCCCCTAGGTCTTGCCTCTTGCTGTACAGAGCACTTTGATATACAAAACTAGCAGAGATTAACCTCCCTCCTCCATCTCTTCAGGTTTCTGTAAGGTACTTCCGGTCACTAAGCTCACTCAGAGTCAGTCCTGGATACTTGTTGCTTTCCTGTTCATTAACTTGGCATTTGTTATTAGTGTTTTTAACCCAGAGAACTATCACCAAGACCATGCAAGCTATCTGATAATTTGAGATCAACCATCACTGTATTGTGTTCCTCTTTCTCATGAAAGCACAGTTTTTCCCATACACACACACATACAATTTAATCTCCCTCTGACTTCTAGTTTTGTTTTTGTTGTTGTTGTTGTTGTTAATGCCCTTTAAAGCAATCAGATCTCTATCATCTCCTGTATAATTAAGAATACAATGGTACCAGACGTTTAGTAATAACTGTCCAATATGTGACACAAATGCACTCTGAAGCATCATTTCAAAAATATGCCTATCACACTGTATTAAATAGCAGAATCAGAGGGGAAGATTGTTTTTCTAATCACCAGCAATGAGTCCTTTGTAACTTCTTCTAAAGGTCATAACATGGTGCCTGATTAGTTTCCTGAGGGTTGGTTGTCATGGCACTGGAATCTGAGGAACTTCTAAAAGGCTTATTGGCACTTCTCCCTATGAGTGGAACCTGCTGTTATCTTGAAAGATGCAAGTTCATACACCTGTGCTTGTGAAGAAAAAGGAAATGTGAAGGTAAAAACACTTGCAAAGGAGGGAGAAGATTAGCAGTCATGCCTTCAAATTCTCATATTGATGGTCCTTAAGACCAGCTTCCTTTTGGGATGCCATGCCATGCCATGCCCTGATTAGAATGTCTTTGACTGTGACTGGGCTGTCATGATAGGCTGGATCACAGTCTAGCAGGACCAATTCAACGGTTTTGCATTCTTTTACTCTGGCAGCTTCTTGGTTTACTTTTGCAAGCAGTTTATTACTTTCCAGGCATGTCCCAGCTTAGCTCATATCGCTTAGCCAGGCTTCAAGATTCCAGCCATACAGAATTGAAGTGTCAACCATCGTGGGCCAGATGCGTAAGAATTCAGTGTGATTTTGCCCACGTTTGTCTTAAAGTACTTAGCACCACTGGTGCATTCTTGAAAACTTTTTTACCACGAAAACTGATTTCTGTTGCATTTATTTAAAACAATCCCTGACTTAAGCCATTTCCGCACTATACTCTTATAGCGCGATTATTCCACTTTCAACATCCTATGGAATCCTGGCATTTGCAGTTTAGGGAGGGGCCGATTGTCGCCTCCCTAAACTGCAAACCGCAGGATTCCATAGGATGTTGAAAGTGGAATAATTGCGCTATAGGAGTGCAATGCGGAAATGTTTTTAGATCCAGCTAACCTTTTAAATAATTATAATTCACATTTAGTTTAGTTGTATTTCAGTTCCTGTCCTATGCAATCTGGAGATGGATATCTTTTTTTTAGAAAGTAAATGTATAGAAATATATGTGGTTCAAGACGTTTAAAATTATTTTCTTTTTTTAAAAAAAATTGAAGGCTAAAAGCTTTCCTGCTATATGAAATATAGAAAACAGAAAAGATGGCTGCCCCCATTGGTTCAGGGAGAAAACTTTTTGTTTTCCTATACAGTTTTGGAAAGTTACATTATATGATGATGCAGCAACATTTACAAGGATACTTCCAGTCTGTTTAGAAAGCTTGCAGCTGAAGCTATACTTCCTAGGCCCTCTCTGCGGTTTACATTCTTGCAGTGGTGTCCATCCTGGCAGTGGCTCTGTTGGGAAGAGAGAATGACAGTACTGCTCCCCTCTACATGGGGCCGGTTCCCTGCGGAAGGGAGAGCAGTGGACATGCTGCTTCCTTCCAAAGCACAGCCAGGTACTTTCCAGGCTGCACTGGGGCAAGAAGTGCTGCCATCACGCTTCCTGCTCTTCCACAGGACAGGTAAGTACAGGATTCTGGCATAATTGTGTGTCATTGACTGGGAAAACCTGTCAATGATTTAACCTGCTATTGTACCACCTGGGGACAGGAGAAGGATGGGACCATGACAGCATAATGCAGAAATGTCATCACAGTCCCATCCTTTTCCTGTCCCCATAAAAGATGGGAGGGTGCTGTCGAAAGGACCTAAGTGTGGATTTGAACTCTGGTCTCCAAAAATCCTAATCTTGCACTTTAACCACTAAAATACACTAGCTTTCTTTTCATTACCTTTAAAAAGGGTTGTTTGTTGTGAAATCATTTCAAAGCACCTTTAAATATTTTCCAGGTGCTAAAAAAAAAAATACTTTTTTAAAAAGTTGATTTCTAGCTAATTCTAGGTTTCGTTCTTTCTTTTTGGTATTTTTAGTCTGTGCAACCCCTGGATGTTTTGGGGGGAGGGAACTGGCCCCGGAATTGTTGAAGTTGCCTATTTCTACTTTACCCATCCAGAAAAACCCATAATATTTATGGCTAAACATTGTTCTTTCATTAATGGGTGCTATATAAGCAGATTTTTGAAATAAATATAATTCTTGGAGGAGAAAAACAAACAATGAACAGATTCATAAAGAACTCATATGAAAAGGTTTTTCAGTTATAACACAGACAAGAATAATTTCTCTAACATTTACAGTTATATTGCGAAAAAGATAGTAAAGTATTCCCCTTCAAAAATACATTCAAACACAGTTTTCAGAAATACAGAATGCAAAGTAAGCCTGTTGTAGTCAGCTCTTCCTAGTCCATTATCTGAATCGTGATGGTTGAATGACAGGATGTAATATGAAAGAGTGAATGTTGTTTTACAACATGAAATCCAGCTTCCAAATCCAGTATTATTTAGAAAATATGCTTTGACATTTTTTTGGCTCATCAGTAAGAAATCAGGGGACTGGCATGTACTGTTGAAACTATACGTGGAAAAGTTTACCTCATGAGCAAAATACTCCAAACACAGGTGCTGTGGATTATATTTATGACCAAAAGTAGGAGGAATTTAAAAAATAAAGAAACAGTGTCATTTTAAATTTTGCTAAGCTTCTCTTCCTACAGTTGTTAATGGATTAAATCATTTTTTAATGGTGGATTCAGTCGTCAGGGTGCGTTTTACACACTCAGTATCACTTAAGCCCTTGCATTATTTTCACTAATAATAGATTCATTGAGCCAGGAAATACTCTTGTCAGTTGAATTTCATGAACAGAGACAGAGTGAAGAAATTATGCATCAAATATCACACTGGGGTTGCTGTTATTATTATTTTTTAGCACTTTGCTAGTCATGTACAGGCACTTGCCCTGTCATGTAGCTTGTTTTTGAGTATGTATCTCTCAGCTTATTCCAATGAAGCTGGATGGTAGGACATTCTTGGGACAGAGAAAAGGAAATATATCTTCAGATCAAACATATTTAAACTGTAGAAATTATTACTACAAGAAGTAGCAGTGGCTGCCAACTTCAATGGCTTCAAAAGGGATACATTTATGGAGGATGGCTACCCATCCATGACTACCAGTGGTTGCATGTGTATGTGTATATTCAACAATGAAAGAGAGCTAACTCTTCATAGTAGTCTTTGGCCATTTCCGCACTAGACTGTTATAGCGCTATTATTCCACTTTCAACATTCTATGGAACCCTGGGGTTTGAGGTTTAGGGAGGAGCATTTAGAATTCTCAGCCAGAGAGCTCTTTGGCCTCAGGAAACTACAAACCCCAGAATTCCACAGGAGGTTGAAAGTGGAATAATAGCAATAATAATAATAATAATAGCAGTGTAGTGCAGAAATGGCCTTTTATAAGCTGCATCACTTTCCAAGTGTACAGATCTAAACAGATATACTTAAGTGGTAGGCAAGCAAGAAAAACAAATGTATCATTAAATTAAACTAAATAAACTAAAAGGGAAGGGTATTTTTTAACTAATACTTCTATTAGATGAACTAATGAACAAGAGTATCTTTCAATGTATCAGTTCTGCTGATAACCAAGTTCTCTTTTGTTACAAGTAAATTTAACTATTAATTAATTAATTTATAATATTTATACCCCACCATTCAGTGAAGGAGGTCTTCAGAGTGGTATTCAAACTCTTGATTTGATAGTTCCCTGCCCTCAGGATTCTACAACCTAAAAAGTCAGGCCACACAAGGAAAAGGGGATAGCAGAGGGGAGGTGGATTAAGACCAGTAGTAGCTACCTGCTCTTCACACTCTCACAGCAATGGCAGTTGGAATGAATGGGGACCTCTCACTGCAGCCAAGGCAGGATGGAGCAGTGCCTAACTGCTGTTGTCTCTTTCAGAGCAGTGGTAGTTGGAACTAAGGTAGGGCTTCTTACCAGCTGCTAGGGCCAATGCACAATGGAGCTCTGCCTGGCTGCCGTTCTTTCCTTCAGGGGCCAGAGCAATGGCAGTAAAACAGTAAAACCACTTCCCATATATTCCTTTGCCAATTTGCTATTGTTTAGCTATTTTTGTTTTGTTTATCCAGTATGGATATGTATTGCCTCCAGTACCAGATGTTATATTTCCATTGTTTTGGGAGTACAAACAAGAGAGTGCTGCCTTGCATATGGGCTTCCCATAGACTAATGGTTAGATGCCAGTGTGAACACAATGGTAAACTGGATTGGCTTTTGGTCTGTCTCTTAGTTTCTTAATGCGCTTTTAAGGGCATCCACAATGATGTACAGGTGTTTGTGTGCCAAGACATCTGCTAGCCTAACATGTACCGAAAGAACATGTGATAACTGTTGTGGGGCTCGGTGGACTTGCCTTTCCCTACACAGATACATGTCGCTGTCATGCTGCTCCCCTCAAATGGCACGTTTCCCTGTCATTTGCATAAACACTTTTTGAAAGTTCTTTCACACAATGTCCATACACACAAAGGCCAAGAAAGTATTTTCTCCCTAGACAACAATACTTGAGCCATGAGCA
Organism: Ctenosaura bakeri; assembly: GCA_948474755.1. Lineage (NCBI taxonomy): Eukaryota > Metazoa > Chordata > Lepidosauria > Squamata > Iguanidae > Ctenosaura > Ctenosaura bakeri. The sequence continues at coordinate 802,392 of CAOLHI010000044.1, read as the reverse complement.
TAGTATGTGACCAGGGCCTGACTCACCCATGCAGTCCTGTAACTCTTTTGCATCATATTAATTCAATGTGCAGGGTACAAGTGTGAAATCTCCATAACAATATGATAGGAAAGATAATATCCATGTATGTGCTTTAGGACAGCATTCCGAATTATGTGCTTTGGAAGTTGTTGCTTAACTATCCAAATATATTGACTCAGATTAAGAGTTCAGCTTTGGATAATTTTCTGTTTTGTGATAAGATTTTAAAGTCCTCCAACAGAAATGTTGAATTTTTTTTTTAAAAAAAACACCTTCCTCTTTAAATAAAAAAAAATAGTGATGTTTGATAAAGATATTAAAACAAAATTCTGGTATAGATTCATTAGGTTTTAGGAAATCATATTAACTTTAATTGTCCTTTAAATGTCCATTGGGGAGGAAGAAAGACCCTGGAAGTTTACATTTTAACAGATTTATAGTGATGCTTTGCTTCTTTAATGATGCATTTTAATCCTGCATGTGGGAAATATATCTTCCTTTTACGGTTTAGAGAACAAAGACAGTAATGGATTTTTCTTTTTCTCCATTTTGCAAAAAGTAGATAAGTACTTAGTCTGATTCAACCTTTTTTTTTTTCTTTAAAGTTCTCACAATAGCATAATATACCAATCATCATGTCCTGTGGTAGCTTTCTATTTGTAGGTTATTCATAGTGATTGCACTTTCAGTGCGGATTCATCATTAAACTGCAGTTGGGAGCCATTTTGTCTCCTGGATAAATGAAGCTTGAATACAGGTTGTTGGGGTTTTTTGGGGTTTTTTTTTTTAAGCAGAAAGCAGCTTTTATTATGGGACCACCTTGAATTCAGAATAATTGTAGGTAGAGCATGGTTTCCATTGTCATGTAAGTCCTTGGACATCTGGAAAGATGGCTCAAAATTGTTTTTTGTAGGAGGAATGCTACTTTCAAAAAATATCAGCCATTTGTTTCTTTTCCTCCTTTGAAACAGCCAATTTTGCTTAAAAAAAACCTTTAAGAAGCACAATTCAGTGACCATGCACAATAGATAGTTTTATTGTCTCTTAAAATATGTTATAAAAAATGCTCACTTGCAGCTAAATGCCCTTTTTCTGGATCCTAAACTATTTTATTTATTTCAGTTAATGCTTCTGTGATATGTTTTGATTTATAGTGGCACACAGGAGCCTTCACAACAGCCATTTCTGCACTACACTGTTATAGTGCTATTACTCCACTTTCAACATCCTATGGAATCCTGGGGTTTGTAGTTTAGGGAGGGGCATTCAAAATTCTCAGCCAGAGAGCTCTTTGGCCTCAGTAAAATGCAAACCCCAGAATCCTGCAGGATGTTGAAGGTGGAATAATAGCACTATAAGAATGTAGGGTGGAAATGGCCAATGCCTTGAATCCAGATTTAGCTACAGATAGCTGGGTTAATGAAAGTGGACTTATATGCCCCCCTATCCCCACAGCTTCCCTCCCCAGTGCTTCAGAGTATTGGCAGACACTGCCACACATGTAGGCTGTGATGTGAGAGGACTAAGAGAAAAGAATCACCACAAGCCTTAAATGAGTAGACCACTGCTCATAGAAGTCATCTCTACCTGCACAACAACCTATGGCATTTACTCAGGTCTATGTGTAGCAATTTAAGGGTACTGAAGGTGGGTACTGTATAGAAGTGGGGTGGTTAACTAGGCACTCACTAGTCCAATAGCAAATGAATCAGGATGTGACCCAATTTTTAGTACAGAGATAGAAAAAGAGTAATCTGTGGGTCATATCTGGTTGCTTTCAGGCATTTCTAAGGCTTAAAATGTGAAAAATTCATTCCCACCCACAAAAAAGGGGGGCTTCTTGTGGTCCCTAGAGTATTAGAAGCACCATGGAAGGTTCAGGGAGAAAACTGCAAAAATTTCAAATATACAATAAAGCATCTGGATTTGTCAGTGATTAAGGATCTTTCTGCACTACACTGTTATAGAGCTATTATTCCACTTCCAACATCCTATGGAATTCTGGGATCTGCAGTTTAGACAGGGTCATTTAGAATTCTCAGTCAGACAGCTCTTTGGCCTCAGTAAACTACAAATCCCAGAATTCCATAAGATGTTGAAAGTGGAATAATAGCACCAGAACAGTATAATGCAGAAAGGCCTTAAGGTAAAACAGGTAGGAGTTTCAAAACCATGGGCAGTTTAGTGAAACCAGGTGTTACCCTGATAATATGGGGGTCCCGTGAGGGGTGCCTGGGTTGCCAATGAAAAAAATCAAATAGGGAAAAATTAGTGGAGACACTGGTTTGACTAGCAAGAGGCAGGGTAACGTTGTAAGACCTTTAACCCTATGTATACAGCGGTGGGTCAGAGAGCAGCTAGACAAGGTTCTTCCAAATAATGAACAATTCTTTATTAAAGGAAAAAAGACACGAAAGACAGAACATAAACTAACTGACTTGGAAAGAGAAACGGAGGTTTGCAAGGGAAGGCAATATGACCTGTCTCGTAGTCCTGGAGAGAAGAGGGGTTCCGGGGAAGAAAGTTCAGTGTGGGATGCTGAGGGGAGTCCCTTAGACCACCGGCAGCAAGGCGGGATGGCAGCCCAAAGTGATCTGAGGATCGGTTAAAAGTGAGAGGTTTTTATAGGGAAGATTGTGCCTTTCAGCTATGGCAATCCCAGGGAGAACAAAAAGGGTTTCGGTACTGGACAAAGGATTTGGTGAGGTCAATTTTAGCATGATTGGATTTGCGTGTAAAGACAATGCTTTGGCCAAGACATTGATGGCCCAACATAAAAGAGTAACTTGATTGAAAGCCGGGTGGCTATTGAGGAGTTTGTGGCGGGAAGTTCCCTGAAGCTGCAGGCGAGGTTTGAATTGCTGGCTACAAAGAGGAATGGAATGTAAAACCATTAACGGCCGCTCTCTGTCCGTGCTTGTCTGGAGAACTCGCAAACATGTGAGATGAGGTAACTGCGAGCCAGTCCAGCTAAGGCCAAATTAAATGATACCAAAATGATATCTGGGTGTCCTCACCAAGGGTGCCATAGCGGAAGTAACACAGGAACCTACTTTCAAAATATTCTCAAGCAAAATTTGAACATTGAAGTACATGTGAGAGTGTTTACAGCTTAAATTGACTATTCTGTAGATAATTTCTTTGCTTTCTTCCTTCTTTACTACCCCCCCACAACTTTTATATAACCTTTTTTATGAATACCATGGTGATGTACAGTTAAGCAATAACACATACATACACATGTGCGCGCGAGTGTGTGCACACACACACACACACACAATAAATGTTTTTAAAAAGCTGATCACATCCAGATCTATTTCTCAGGAGGTTGTTTTTGTTCTGAACCAGTGTTTGAAATTAGTAGTGGACTGGATGAGAACAAATGCTTTGAATTTTAATCCCGACAAAACAGAGGTGCTCTCAGAGATGAGATCCTATCTGATTACAAATACTGATTCTAAACTGGTTGGGGTTAAACAGACCTGAAAATGTAGCTTTGTAGTCATGATGTACTTCTGGATTTAGCCCTAAACCTAAATGTTCAGGTTTCTGTAGTGGCGAAATTTAATCACCTTTTAACTTTTGTAGTTTGTGAATTTTAAGGGTTTTTTTTTTTTCAAATGCTGTATGAGAGCTGTCTTGAGTCTTCAACTGGGAAAATAGTAATAGTAAGTGTTTATTTACATGGTTAAAACTAGTGTATCTTCTGCACTCATTCCTGAAGATACTTGGTCTGGTCAAAGTGACAAATGTCTCAATTGCATCCTATTGGGTTAATCTGGTACACTCAGCATGGGGTTACCTTTAAAAAGCGTTTGGAAACTACAGCCCAGGAAACTTCCTAATGAAAAGAAGCAACTTTGTCACATTTGTTTTTTAACTTAATTTAGTCACCTAAGTAGTAATTACACCATTAACCTCATTTCAGAATTATTGAAGGAATTATTAATTAATTAAATGGGTAAAAACACTCAAGAGTTAAAAATGCCCTCTGATTCATTAGCAAAACCTAATTCTCTTAGGTTTTTTGCAAAACTACTTCTTGCAATTATCCTCTCAGAGTTAGGGAAGTACATTGTTTTAAGTTGAAAGTTCCACACCAATTATCTCAGTTCACTTTTATGTATTACAGTTTAGATAGTTCTAAAGTTAGAAAATTTTAAATTTGTGAGTATTGAAGGCAACTTGGAAGGTGGTAGTATCCTTTGCATTTCGATAGCAGTACTGTGTTTTACACCTGGCAGAAGAAGGAAACTCCTTATTTGTTCTAGCAAAGAGAATTTTGAAACTCAGCCTGAGAATATTAATAAATCTTTGTGGGAATCAGTAAGGCCCTTTCTGCACCATAACCCATTAGTGCGTTCTTCCGTTCAGTCCCAGCATTGCCATTCATGCAATGGTAGCAGGTTAGAAAAGCTCTCATCCGCAGCCTTCTGTCTTATGCAGATGACTAGTGATATTGCCACAAGTGTTCCTTCCACACTACAGCATCCTTGACCCTCTCTTGCCCGCCTCACCACCCCAATTGGTCAGGAGTTGCAAGTCATACTAGTGCAGCAATGTTGTAATAGTATGAAATGCCAGTACACTATTGCACTTTTCCACCATAATGCTTAAAAATGTATTTAAAAAAATAAAAAAGTTTTAACTCAAAGGAGAAATTTAAAATAAACAGGGAGAGGTGGTAGATTTCAAAGTTACCATGTCGTCGGAATAGCTGTGGAAGGGCAAGCTGGGTCCACTCATATCCTGTCCATTCCTGGATCCAAGAGGACAGGAAGCACTATTATGGTACTGCACTGAGCTGGCTGACATGATTGAAGCACTAAAGGAGGCTCTTAATGGATTTTTTTCTGGAAATGGTATAAGATGATTTTGCAACACTTGGGGACAGGATAGCAGCTTTATAGTGATGATGTTATGCACTAGCATGACTCCTGAAGAAATCGGGGGAAGTGGCTCCTCTCCCAATGTAAATACAATTGATATTTGAGCTTGTTAACAATTGATTAAATGAATCTACCTTTTTCTATGAATTTTCCTGTTTCTACCTCTGCTGGTCCAAACTGTTTACTGAACTGCTTCAAAGGATCACACAACTTTCCAGTTATCATTTCCATTGGCTACCTGGTCAGTGGGCTTATAATCTTCTCAAGCTGCATATGACCTGGGTCTAGACTTTCAGAAGGATTAGACTGACCAGGGAAGCTCTGCTGGTAGTTGCCTACTCTCACAAGTGTTTCTGATGGGAACACGGAGAGGGTCTTAGCTGATGTCTTAAAGCTGTAGAACTCCTTCCCTAGAGAAGTTAGACCAGCTCCCTCCTTGACCTTTCCTTATCAGGCCAATATTTGTTTATTTTAACAGGGTTTTTGTATCTGACTGTTTTATAAGGAGAAAGCTTTCATCAGAATGCTATGCTATTTTTATTGCCTTTTAATGTAGACTCTTTAAATGGATTTTTAATTCTACAGATAACTTAATTAAATTTTTAAAATAATTGTATTTTTAAAAATCTACATGAGTTTTAATTTTTTCAAACCATCCTGGGGCCCAGCTCTTTAAAAAGTTGGGTATAAGTAGATAGGAGGATGAGTAGGAGTGCTATCATGGTTATGATATGTCTGGTGAGAGCACTAGATATCCTTTTGATATCAAATAATTTGGCCTTTGCTTGACCTTTCTCTGCCACCCTACTCCACGTGTTTGCAGAGGTCCACCGGACAAGCACGTATTGGGTGCGGCCGTTAATGGTTGTACATTCCAAAACTTCATTCAGGCAGGCAACTTAAGCCTCTCCGATGCTTTAGGGAAAAACCTCCTTGCAAACTGGCTTTGCTCGGCACGTATCTTCACAAAGCAGCACGGCCAAGAGCCGAGCCATTCTTTTATGTCAGGCCATCAGCGTACTGGCCATACTATTGTCATCCAGCGTTAAGCTCATCATGCAAAACCTGACCTTTTCCAACTCCTTTGTCCAGCTCCAAACTTCCTTTGTTCTCACCGAGCATAGCATGGCCTGTAGGTAAAATCCACCCTATAAAAAGTCCCCACTTTTGGGACTTCCTCGGATCACCCTGGACTTCCATCCAGCCTTGCTTCTGCTCTGTCCAGTGAAGTTTTCCCCTCAGTTCCCAATAACTGAGTCTGCCTCTCTTCTTGGGACCCCTGCTTCTCTCCAGGACTACAAGACCAGGTGTCATACTACCCATTCCCCAAAAGCTCTCCATTTCTATTTCTAGTTAGCTGTGTGCATGTGGTGTGTTTTATGTTATTTGTGCTCAATAAATGTTATTTTTGTTACTTTGAAACCTTGTCTGACTATGCTCTCTGACCTGAAGCCGTAGACATAGGGTACAAGATCCTAGCTAAAGTTACCCTGCCTCTCGTTAGCTTAAGAGAGTGCTCGAGCTTAATTTCCCCATATTGTGTATTTATTTGGTTATTTGGGGCCCCTCCTGGGACCCCCAACATACAGGGTAACAGGAGGAAAAGTGGGGTGACAGGAATAACTCAACAAAATCTTTGGGATAAAGGAATTAAAAAGCAGCTAAAACAACTGCACCAACAAAATGCCTTAGTAAACACAAATTTGATCTGATGCTGAAATTAGTGTAAAGACAGTGCCAATCATACCTCTGTGGGGGAAAGTATTTCTCAGTCATGGAGAAGGTCCTCTTTTTAGCCGTAGCACCATTTAATTCCTCCATTAAGGGTGTTTGGAAAAGCTTCTCTCCTGAAGACATGGGCAGGGTGATATATGTTGAAATGCTGTTTCATGTACTTGGGTTCCAGTTCATTTAGGGCTTTTAAGGCAAGTACAAGCATCTTGAACTGGGCTCAGAGATATAAAAAAAAATCCTAGTGCTGCTTCTTTGGAATCAGTGTAATTATTCCACCTGGCTAAATTAAATAAAATTCTTGTAGCCATATCCTGTGGTGGCTGAAGCTTCTGGGTTGTCTCCAAAGGCATCTCATATATATAATGCATACAATGCATGCACACTGTAATGATTACTCACTGGTAAGCTTTAGTGAAGGATGTTCACAAATGTTAATTTTTACGCTTTCATCTTTGTTCCATTTGAAGAAGTTACTTGAAATATGTAGCATTTGAGAAGGACACTTTTTTTAAAAAAAAAATGGTTTTTAGATGGCAATCTAAATCTAACGTACAGCTAGCTAAAGAGAAGAGTGTGTTGACAGAGTCCTGCTGGAGTTTCCATTCATACCAGTAATAGCACATTCATCACTACCAGATCACATTGCCTTCCATCAGTTAAATGCATAACCTTTGGCCATTTCCGCACAAGGTCAATACACCAGAGTCACCTTGAATTCTCACCCTCCCATCTGAATGTTGAACTGGTTTGGCTTCATAGTTTCCCTCATAGTTCTGCATGTTTTCAGCTCCTACCATGATTCAATGCGATGAGAAACGTCTGTATAGTAAAATCAGAAAAATTCCAATGTAAGTCTTCCAAACCGATACTGCTTTGTTTTCCTCCACATGCAGAATTGTAACATCAATTCAAAGGGAAGAAGTTACTGGCTGGAGGCGTTCCCAGGCTGTCATTTCCATCCCTATCTCTCTCCACCCATCAAAGGACAGGCTGTCTTCCAGGTGTTAAACGGACAGTGGGAAGACAGTGCTAATGGACTGCTAATTTCTCACATCAACAAACATACTGCATCATTGCTTCTCTTTTGTTTCTCTTTCAGGCTACCTTGATAGCCTTTGCACTGCAGCCTTAACTTTCACTTTGTGAAGTAGCAATCTTTTGACAGTTTAATTTGACACTTTGACAGCTTACATTGAAAGAGACCAGTTTGGAGTTGGCAGGATGGGATAAGGGAGGGAGAAGGAAGTGACCAGGGACTTGCTGTTGCAGATGCAGCAACCATTTTTCTCCAAAGTAGTACAGTGTAAATGGGGTATGTGCAGATAGCAGTTTTTGAATCGGAATTAAAAAAAACTGCTCTTGACGCACAGTGAATTGCTCCTCCCCTCTCATGTGGAAATGGCCTTCATTCTACCTATCTGCAAGAGAATTCCAGTACATGTTCATGTACTGGAAGAAAATGACAATTTACTTATGGTTGTATTGAATGGCCCTTGTGCATCATCTAGAACCACCCTTCCACTGCTGCCTTGGTACATGTGTTACCAAAATGACACAATTGGATACTGGCTTCATTTTGTGCTATTCATCAGCATTTCCCAAAGCTGAAAAGTAAGACCTGCCAATTAGCCCATTTTCTTAAAATCTCTTTCTTCTAGCAATTTTAAAAGAAAGAAACTCTGTAGTTTCCAAACACTGTGAAAGTATTGTCATAAGTTATGGAAGTATTGTCCTGAGATATTCTAGGAAGACACTATATGAACTTTAGTGCAACATTTTACTATCCTAAAGAAAGATATTATCATTATTTATTACACAACATCTTTCCCACTACAAAAAAAATAATATTTTCTTTCTTTGTGTTGGTAGATGTTGCACTAAAGTTCATAAAGTGTCTCACTAGCATATTTTTTCAACGTTGATTCTCCCTCTGGGTTGCGGGGGGGAATCTCCCAAAGTATTATGCAACTTAAAATCCCAGATACTTTGGACAGTGAACATAACAGGTGATATTACCTTTTCTAAAACAGACACGCAAAATCTTAGCATTTCTGTTGCCCTAGGCAGTGTGCCTCAGGGTTTGTTAGAATATCCAGACTGTATTATAAGTGGAGTTTTGTACAACATGATGTACAGTTATTCCTACTGACAAATGTGGCCTTTGCAAATGGAAGGAAAAGTACACTCATAGAATTTGAACAATAAATTGTCCCTCCTTGGGGCACTGGATGAAGGCAAGCAACTTATTCTGTTTAAACTTCTCAGAAATGGTATCACCAAAATTACACAGATGTAGATATTGCACATGTATTTAAGTACAGCTAAACATTCAAGGAAATATAATACTGTTGCCTTCTTTCACTAGATGATATGTTACAGAATATTGGCAATGGACCTCAGGACAACATATATTGAAGAGAAACTTTTGAGTGTGCTTAAAGGAAAATGTTTGCTTTGCTATGAACTGATAAACAGTTTTACAGCAAGCTCTCCTCTTGTGTAATCTCCTCATACACCTTTTTTGCTTTATGTGGGGGTTCCACATATACAACAAGCATACTGTACTTCTCTTCCATTGTTTAAAAATGATACATTAACCAGTGTGGAGTAGTGGTTGAACATTGGACTACCACCCAAGAGGCCAGAATTTACAAGAAAGAAGATTCCACTTGAACCTCGGAAGAACTTCCTGACAGTCAGAGCTGTCCAGCAGCAGAATATGCTGCCTTGGAGTGTGGTGGAGTCTCCTTCTTTGGAGGTTTTTAAGCAGAGGCTGGATGGCCATCTGTTGGGAGTGCTTTGATGGGTGTTCCTGCATAGCAAGAGGTTGGACTGAATGGGCCCTGTGGTCTTTTCCAACTCTATGGTTTTATTCTTCACTTATATTGATTGTCTAATCAGGAATCAGGAAGTCCTCTTTAGCATTAGAAAGACAGAGATTTAAAGAGTTGCTGGAATTTTTTAATTTTAATAACAGAACGTCTTTCTTCTGGTCTACCCTGGCAGCTCTTTTGGATTAAGCACAATCTAACTTAATTAGTTTGCAATCCTATCTCTACTTTCCTGGGGCTAAATTCCATTCAAATCACTGGAATTTACTTCTGAATAAACCTTTAGAGGTTTGTGCTGTTAGCCTGCAAAAAAAACACAAAAAACAAAAACAAAACACCAACAACCCTGGATTCCCACTAAAACAGTAACATACCAAAGTAGACTGGGACTGTTTAATGGCATCTACAAGCAACATACCTTCTTTTTGTTAGCAATGTGAACAGTTTTCAATCTGATTTTCTTTGAAATTCACCTACATTTTCTTCCTATTTTTGTCATATTATATTGTAGGATTTTGTGTTCTCACACTGAAACTTGTGCAATATTTAATGTATTTTTCCTGATTGGCGTATTTCTTTGTGCAATTTATTTAAGTAACTTTCTCTCTGACACTAAAGCATTTTTCTGAATAATTGCACTTTTTTTTTAACTGTTCACATTTGAAAATATATACAATGTTTTGTTTCTAGGAAACACTCTGCAAACCTCACAAATGTTTGAATGTTCAAGCTAAGAGAAACCTTTTCTCTTAATAGATCTTAAAGGTATGAAATATGTATTTTCATTGAGACTGTCAAGTCTACTGAAATCAATCTCCCTCTCTACCCATATTTGGTTGATTATGGAACTGAGGAAAATTCCGTCAAATTCAGAATTTTACCTTTTAGGAGTATATGTGTCATGCTTACCTTTATAAGGATGCTATTTTTGTTTTCCTATCTTTGAGAGTTTCCATTATTCTAATCAAACATAACTGCCTGTACTTTTTTGGCTTTAGAGTTAGTTTCCTGATACCTTAAAACTGTGAATAACACATCAATATTCTTCATGGTTTCTTTAATTTTTACAAAGATTGCTTTATATTTGAAACAGACACATAAAGAAAGTCCAGCTCTGTAATTCCCTAGTGGTTGGGACAAAACATTAATAAGTGTGTAGCAGAAGACAGGAAAAATGTGACCTTCACATTAAAAGGGAGATAAACTTTTCATCTCAACTGGATAGTATTTTTTTCTCAGCAAATCTTCATTATATTCCTTTGGGGCTTTCTGTATTTATGATTATGACAACTCTATGGCTAGTGAGAACATGTTTTACTTTTTACCTTCAGGGCTGCCTTATGTAAGCACTTGAACCTCTGTATAAATTCAAAGCAAGTTGGGGTCAGGGTATGAAAAAATGTTTGGAAATACAGCAGCACATTATGTACCAGTGCGATGCTTAGAGAAGCTGTAACATTCTTAGGTACACTTAAATGTGGATAGAATCAAGATGTCTCCTGTTTAGCTAAGTACTTTGGATTTGTTGCAGGTATATTTATCAATGTATCAGCTTGGTCCTTCTTGCTCTCTAGTAGTATATGAATGTTACTGGTTGGCTAGAATATTTAAGGCTGCCATCCTTCCATCTATGCTGGGTCCTGGGATGACAGAGAGTCAACTCTGTTGGGAGCAGGAGCAGTAGTTGTGGTGACCACCTGTACTCCCCATCTCCACACCTCCACCCCCACCAATCTGGTGGCCATCCAGGGCAACACTTCTCCTTCCAGCTGCTTCCATACCTGCTTCACTCACATTCCTGAGAGATCAGCCCTTAGAATGAAGAAGACAGCATGGTCTTTTCTGCCTCTGGAGTCCAGTGAAGTAGAACAAGCTGAGCAATGCTTGAAGGAAACAGCAGGAATGATGTCCAGGGAGACTCAGACTCCTATACTCAAACATGTCTTCTTGTGTCATGCTCTAAAATATCCAAATACTAGTTCAAGGCTGGAGGCCCAGGGGTCATGGGCAAAACCACTCAGTTGTTTTTGACCCTCAACTCCTTCAAACTCCCTTGGTCACCTTTTTTTGCTTGCCAAGCAAAGCTTCTTGGAAATTATAACACTATGATTCCACAAAATCATAACATTATGATTCTACTTTCTGCCATGGTTCCTAGAATGTGTAGTTTAGGAAAGTGTATTAAAATTCTCAGCCAGAGAGCTCTAGTGGCAAACTACACTGCAAATCCCGAGATTGTACAGGATGTTGCCATGGCAATTAAAGTGGAATAACATTTTGGCAGTTGTATGACCCCTGGAGAATCCCAGATGCAGAAAATGCCCCCTGACCTGCCATAGTTGGGTACTTCATAATGCATGATAATGCAGCATAATGCTACATTAAGATCCTGGCCCAACTCCTTACTGATTTGAAGGAGATGTTTGTTCCTCAGTGAACATATTTTCCATACTTCACTTGCTAAGATGGTATTACTGGCACAAAGAGCGTCCATAGTCCTATCTGTTTTTGTTTGTTTTCTGTGACATCATTTACCATAATCTCAGCTCCATGAATATAGCTTCACTCTTTCTACCACTCTATTGTGTATTAAGATGCTGCCTCCTCCCACAACTGTATGATTCATCATTTGCAGAAAGAAATGTTAGTTCTTTGGGATTTGCATTCGGTGCAGATTACTGTAAACAATGGCTCCAAGTGGTCAGACAACCCTTCTTCTCTGGCTTCAAAACATGTTTGTTATCTTTTGGCATCAGATGACACATTTAGGATGTTTTTTATTGTTCATATGAAGCCTTTTCTGTAGCTGACTTTGCTTTTTCTGTTGTTAAAGAATGATGCCATTGTGTAAAAAAAGGAAAGCAAAAAAAACCCACAGGACAAAGTTTGTATTGTCATCTATAAAGCCATTATGCTGCCCAAAGCCATGAATCATTTCTTAAAAAACAATACAGAAACTATATTAAAACTGCTACTTATATTTGTTTGTAAGAGTGTAGGTCACATGGCACTTCAGTAAACAAGCTGAGAATGGCAGCAATTCTACCTGGAAAACACTGTTAGAGTGATACATTTCTGTCTCAAATGTAAGTGAGAGGGAATCAATAACAATAACAATAAAAGAACAGTTGACATTAAGAACAAGGTCAGCCTACAACTTTTTTTTTTAAAGAGTATGGGGAGTATAATTAAAATAAGGTCTACTACCTATTAGGATTCATCAGCTGAACTAGGATTGCCATTTTTTTTCCTGAGCACTGAAACTCTGCCCTTAATGGCAGATTAAATGGTTAGATATTTGAGACAAGCATACTTACTTCCTGGGAAAAGCATTAATTGACAATCTCAGACCAAGAACAGAAGTCAACGAGACAATAAACACCTTTTCTGTGTTCTGATTTTATATTCTTACTTGTCTAAGATTAACCTGTTAAAAATATATTTAAAAAAAATAATAAACAAACCACAGGATGGGGAAGTAAAATTAATTACTGCCTAAGGCTGTGTGGGGGGGGAGAGAGAGAGAGATCTGAGACAAACATACAACCCTGAGACCCAGCCCTGCAATTTTTTCCCATAATTTTTATTAAATATACATCTCCTTTCCTGCAGCTTGAATCCATTGCTCCTTGTCCTAGTCTCTAAAGCAGCAGAGAACAAGCCCACTGTCTCCTCAACATGACATTCCTTCAAATATTTAAACATGGCTATCATGTCCCCTCTTAACCTTCTCTTCTGCAGACTCCCTAAGCCGTTCTTCCAGCTCTCTAAGCCGTTCTTCATAGGGCATGGCTTCCAAACCCTTCACCATTTTGGTCGCCCTCCTCAGACATGTTCCAGCTTGTCAATATCCTTCTTGAATTGAGGTGCCCAGAACTGGACACAGTATTCCAAATGAGGCCTAACCAATGCAGAATAAAGTGGTACCATTACCTCCCTTGATCTAGACACCATACTCCTATTGGTGCAACCAAGAATCACATTGGCTTTCCTGGCTGCTGCATCACACTTCTGACTCATGTTCAGCTTGTGATCTACCAAGACTTCTAGATCCCTTTCACACATACTACTATCCAGCGACGCATCCCCCATCCTATATTTGTGCATTCCATTTTTTCCTGCCTAAGTGCAGGGCCTTACATTTCTCTCTGTTGAAATTCATTTTGTTAGCCCAGCTCTGCAATCTGTCAAGGTCATCTTGAAATTTGATCCTGTCCTCTGGTAATAATAAGCAACCCCTCCCAATTTGGTATCATCTGCTAATTTGATCAGCATGGCCTCCACTCCTTCATCCAAGTCATTGATGAAGATGTTGAATAGCACTGGGCCCAGGACAGGACCCTGTGGCATCCCACTAGTCACTTCTCTCCAGGATGAAAAGCAGCCATTCGTGATCACTCTTTGGGTTCAGTCGGTCAACCAATTACCAATCCACCTAACAGTAGCCTTGTCCAGCCCGCATTTTACTAGCTTCTTTGCAAGAATGTCATGGGGAACTTTGTCAAAGGCCTTACTGAAATCGAGATATGCTACTTCCACAGCATTCCCTTCATCTATCAAGCTAGTAACCCTATCATAAAAAGAGATAAGATTAGTCTGACATGACTTATTTTTGAGAAATCCATGCTGGCTTTTAGTGATTACGGCATTGCTTTCTAAGTAATTACAAACTGACTGTTTAATGACCTGCTCTAGAATCTTTCCTGGTATTGATATCAGGCTCACCGGGCAATATTTATTTGGGTCCTATTTTTCCCCTTCTTGAAGATGGCAATGACATTTGCCCTCCTCCAGTCTGCTGGGACTTCTGTTCTCCAAGAGTTCTTAACATCATGCAATCAAAGCACATATATCCAGTAACTTAATAAGTATCAATAACATGAAAGAGAAATAAAAATTTTTACATTTTTTTCATTTGTATCATATCATTCTTGCCTTAAATTTGATTATAACCCTCTTCCTCTTTTCTTAACTACTTCCTTTAAGCTTTTTTCTTTCTAATACTGATGCTCAACCATGGAATAAAATGAGCAGACACAAAGTTGGGTTAACTAAGGGCCACTTTTTTTTTAACCGGTTTTATTTAAATTGTGTTGACCTGAAAGATACAAGAGGGGGAACAACATGATACTGATCTAGCTGATGCCAGGGTCACAACATGACAACCTGCTCAGAATACCCATGGACGATAACACCTCATCCCCAGGGGTAATCCAAATTTCTTTGGTTGCTCCCCAGTCCAGCATCTTGGAAGGTAACCCAGGGACTCCCACCCAAGCTGCACTGCTTTAAAAGTTAGTCTTATTCCCAGGTTAACCTCAAAGGTAATCTCCTTCACCGACTCCCTGGGATGCAGGGCCCTAAAGAGGTGGTTTCAGAGCCCTAACCTACACCAAATGGGTGCCAATAGGTGATCATCAAAGTTTTATTATCCCCCATTATCTGCCAAAGGACAACATACTTAACAATACCACCCAGAGCAATTCTCCCAATTCCATCAAATACAGTTTGAGATAGGCAAAAAAAAAAAAAAAACTGAGAAAAGGGGGAAATTTTTTATCTTGGCCCTGAAGCAACCAAATTAACTCACACTACATTGATGGCTGGAGGATGGGTCCACATCAAGCACCAAATGACACATATATAGGGGTAAATTGTTTCACCATTTCCTTTGCACCTATCACATGTCTTGATTTGGTGCTTAGCACCAATCAGACATAATACTCTCATCTCACTCCATGGAGACCATCAAAAGCTTACCTTCCCCACCAGTGATGTTTGTCAAATGAGTCCAGGTAAGTATTATACTAAATTTACAACTCCTCTTGATTTCCTCTGCTCCAGACCCACATTAAATGTTAAAGAACAGTTAAAGAATATTCATATAATATCCCTCAGACACTGGGAGAAATATATGCACCTAGTGATATTTAGATCAAGGTAGGTACAACCTTTTGAACCATCAGTTTGCCATGAGTTGTTATCATATTAATATATTGTGAATTTCTCTGTACAGAATGGCCTGCTCTACCAATTGTCATCTGTTTGGTCACCTGTGAGGCATGTTTTCACTTGTTTCTTTAATAGAACAGGAAGCCTGGTGGTGGAAAATCTAGAGTAAGTGAAATTTGGGAATGTCATGCATTCCCCACAGTGCATTTGATGGCCTTTTCATTTTGTTTGTGCTTTTCTTTTCCTCATTTCCTTCCCTTTGGTGTTTGATTTTTAATGTATCAAGTGGCTTCTAGAGTCTCACAAGAACATCTGCTTTCTCCTCCACCAGAAACAAACATTTTATTCACAAGTCAAGAAAGAACAATAGTGACATGACTGACTATTATTTAAGATTTGGCAGCTGGGCTCTTGTGTCTATTGAAGGCACAAATGAAAATGCATTTCCAACCCAGTGCAGCTTAGTTTTGTTAACACAAAGGAGACATTCATGAATTGATTTTGGCTTTTAGGCTCCTTGTGTAGCTGTCCTATCAAAGCCAATTAACAGTGTCTAAGGATGAAAATCTCAGTGTTTGTGCCTCTAGGTTTGTTTCTGGGTAAGTTATTCTTACTTTATATAAAACATAAAAATGTATTTAAAGCTTTTATATTTCATTTACTTCATAAGGCTACAACTTCTGATCTAGATAAAGAATAGCCACAGTTTTTTAATGTGAAATAAAACAACACAAATGCATGGGAAACTGTTTTGGTTCATTTAGAAGCAAAGGTTAAATCATTGTGAGTGAACCCAATGTCATTTTGGCAAATATGAACTAAATTAATAGACATTGTTCAAAATCCATTGTTCATGTCCATTAGAGGACATAAACTAAGTCAATGGAAACTTGGTAAACCAATACATGTTCAACTGACTCAGTGAGCTTCCTTTGGTCAAGACCAGATTTAGGCTTTTATTGGAAGTATTGCTGCGCATAGTCACAGAATCAGTATAATTCACAGTGTAGAGTTCCCTGATTTTGCAGAGAACATCCTATGTGTAAGTGTATTTTGAATATTACATTAGGGTATAAAGAACCCACCATGCAGAAGTGGTTTTCAGTAACCTCTACAGGAATCAGTTTAACAAAAATGATCGAACAGGCAGACGGGAAGACAGAATGGGAGAAGAGGGGAGAACAGACTCAATAACCATTGGAACCAACATCCAAGAGTGGTAGTTAGTCTAAATAAAATAATAATAAATTTATTTATATCCCGCCTCTCTCGACAGATCGAGGCGGTACTACAACAGTATATCAAATACATTAAAAGCAATTAAAACATAACCCATCCTCCCCACCCACCAACCCATCTAAAACCCCCTAAAACACATTAACTATTAAGAACAAGAGGACAGTTGGTGGGAGGCGGTGGAGTACTAGTCTGGGAAGGCCTGTCGGAAGAGAACGGTCTTGACTGCTTTTTTAAAGCAGTCAAGACTGGTAATACGCCGGGTCTCTTCCGGCAGGCCATTCCATAACTTTAAATTTAAGAAGCTAGTGGATTCAACCTAATCATCTTCTTGTCACACATATATGGTTGTAATAATCTTCAAATAACTCCACAGTTGGGCTTAGGGTGCAATTATATGTGTGAATTGCTGTACTTCAAGGAATTGTTCATGGATGGGTTTTCATACATTCTTATTTAGAGTTCACTTGTCTTCTACCATTTCATATAAGGTGGTATAATAGCATGATCATAGAATCATAGAATCATAGAAATGTAGAGTTGGAAGAGACCACACAGGCCATCCAGTCCAACCCCCTGCCATGCAGGAACACCCTCAAAGCAATCCCAACAGATGGCCATCAAGCCTCTGCTTAAAAACCTCCAAGGAAAGAGACTCCACTACACTCCGAGGCAGCAGATTCCACTGCCGGACAGCCCTGACTGTCAGGAAGTTCTTCCTGAGGTTCAGGTGGAATTTCCTTTCCTGCAGCTTGAATCCATTGCTCCTTGTCCTGGTCTCTGGAGCAGCAGAAAACAAGCCCCCTCCTTCCTCTACGTGGCATCCCTTCAAATATTTAAACATGGCTATCATGTCCCCTCTTAACCTCCTCTTCTGCAGACTAAACATACCCAGCTCTCTAAGTCTATCCTCATAGGGCATGTCTTCCAGGCCTCTCACCATTTTGGTCGCCCTCCTCTGGACTTGCTCCAGCTTGTCAATATCCTTCTTGAATTGGGGTGCCCAGAACTGGACACAGTATTCAAGATGGGCTCTAACCAAAGCAGAGTAGAGTGGTACCAGTACCTCCCTCGATCTAGACACCATACTCCTATTGATGCAGCCAAGAATTGCATTGGCTTTCTTGGCTGCCGCATCACACTGCTGAGTCACACTGCTGACTCATGTTCAGCTTGTGGTCTATGAAGACTCCTAGATCCCTTTCACACATACTGCTATCCAGCCACGTGTCCCCCATCCTATATTTCTGTATTCCATTTTTTCTACCTAAGTGTAGGACCTTACATTTCTCTCTGTTGAATTTCATTTTGTTCGCCCTGGCCCAGCTCTCCAATCTAACCAGGTCATTTTGAATTTTGATCCTGTCCTCTGGCGTATTAGCAACCCCTCCCAATTTGAACAATTTGAATGATAGTCTTAAACTTTGCATAGGAATACTCTAACAGCTACTGATAGGTAATTTTTTTCTCCCTACAAGATACCCCCATTCTCCATCTTCATACAGTGTTAGTGCTAATTTAACGCAGAGATGAACAGCATCTTATGTTAGGTGATAAAATGCTTTCCCCTAAAAAAATGACTTTGCTTACACTAATATTTTTTCAAATGAGAGGTACACTCTCATCATCTCCCTCTCACCTCCTGAACAAAAAGAGCTTGTTGTCTGGCAACAGGGTATGTCAGAATATGTAGGTTATAGTTTGTCCTATGGGGCGAGTTGTCAGAGTGGCTGGTGTGGATGAATAGGAATAGGTCCACCCCCGTGTTTTAAAAAAACTGAAATCCTGTCAACTCTACAACTGATAGCAGTACATTGCATTGAAAAAGCAAGCAGAATGTCCCAAGGAGATGGTTACACAGTAATCTGGAAAGAAATGCAAACTAAACTCGTATAAAGTAGTATGAGAAACAAATATACATCTGAACAATCTGATAAGCAATGCTTAATAAGAGACACGGAAAGGATATTCAGAATATATGCAAAATAATAAAAAATATACTTCTTGGGTGTTGAGAAACCCTCACAAGACGAAACCTGGGCTAACAATACTATTCACTCTTCCAAGACTTAGAATTATTTTGCACAGAAAACAGCATTTCTAGTGCAGGAAACAGCACAGGAAAATGTGTATCCTTTTCTACAAAGAATATTTACTTATTTATTTAAATTTATACCCCACCTTTCTCTGAAATGGGATCTAAATTTAAATTTAAAAAGATATTGCTAAAATTTTAATATCAAAAATTAAAAGAAATTAAACCATCCAATTTTTAAGATATGCTTAAAAACAATTGAAAACAGATCAGGAATATTCCAAACATAATATCAAAAATGAAAATGCTATTTCCTGCCAGGAAAATGTTATTTTCTGTGCAAAAGATACCATGTGCAACTTTGACATAGAATGCATCCAGTACTGTGAATACTCTTTGAAAACTATGCAGTTTTCCAATAATTTCTCATGGCAGAAAGGATATTGTCAAAGTTATTCATTAAGGGGGGGGAACTAGTGAAGATTTACAACTCACTTTAAAAGAAACCCATCTTAATGTCCTTAAGAAGAATATCTTGGGAGCAGAGAATATATAAGTTAAAAGACTGGATGAATCCATCTGGGCCTGGAGATTTTGCTATCTTAAGTTTCTTAATTGCTTCAGTTATTTCCATCATAGATATATTTGCATTTAAACTGTTTTTTTGTTTTTCTGTCAGTATAGAGGGCATCTTGTCTTTGTAAATATTCTGCTATCTTCATCTTTAGATTTGTATTCATTCTTATATTACATAGATCTTTGTAATATTTTCTGAAAGAGCTCTTTATTATCTCTTGACTTGAGATCTCCTTATTTCCTTTCTTAACATGCAATATTAAATTTCGTTCTCTCTTCTTCCTTAGCCTATATGCGAGCCACCTTCCAGGTTTGTCCGCATTTTCAAAATGTCTCTGTCTCATTATTCTTAATTTCTTTCCAATTTCTTGTAAATTTTCCGCTTTTATTTCTTCTTGCAATATTTTTATCTCCTTTTTTATTATTTTATTTGCTGGATTTTTTCTTAACTCCTCCTCTTTATTTTTTATTTCAGATGTTAGTTTTTCCAGCTTTTCCAATCTTTGTTTTCTTATTTCTGAATTCCGTTAATGAAGAGACCTCTCATTACTGTTTTTCCAGGGTCCCAAATTACTTTTGGTGTCATTCCTTCTGTTGTGTTAATTTTAAAGTAATTTCTCAATTCTTCTTTGACTTTTTTCAAATAATCTTCTTTTTGCAATATCATATCATTTATTCACCACTTGGTATAAGTATTATTTTTTCTTATTTCTAATTTAATTTGAATTGGATTATGATCGGATAGAATCCTGGGAAGTGTTTCCATATTTATAACTTTTGAGTGTAGCAGTTTAGAAATTAAGAACAGATCAATTCTTGACATTGTTTGATGAGAATCTGAGTAATAATGACAGATCTGCTATCATTCCAAAAAAACTCTGTGGTAATTTTCCGGCTTTCTTTTTCTTGTTTTTATTTGTTGATCTATCTTTCTCAGGATCTATTACCCCATTCAAATCTCCCATTTTTAAGATGTTCTCTTGCTTAGTTTCAGTGATGTAATTATGTAGTATTGTTCTTATTTTCTTGTAAAATTTACTCTTATTTTCTAATGGGGCATAGATTCCAACCAGTAATATTATTAATTCTGGAAATTTTACTCTTACTCCAATGTAATGTCCATTTTCATCTTTAAATATTTCTTCTGAAATATATTTCAGGTTTACATATATTGCCACACCTCTTTTCTTCTTTTGAAAAAACGAGATATAACATTTCCCTAACTTTGGATTATTTAAATATTTTATATCCTTTTCTCTTATTCTCGTTTCTTGAAGACAAATAACATCCGAATTTGTTTTTTTCTAAATAATGGAAGACCTGTCTACATTTATAATTAGAGTTTAAGCCTTTCACATTCCATGAAACACATTTAATTTTCATTGTCTTCATCTCCTTGTAATCTTTTTAATCCTCTTCTTCTGCAATTAAACTTTCTTCTATATCCAAAATCTTTTGTTTCTGTTTTGCGTTATCTCTCTGTCCTGTTATCACTGTTTCTTCTGTTGATTTATCTTGTCTTGCTATTTTTTCTATATCTTCTCTTGAGTTTTTTTCCTTTCATTCTCCAAAAGCTCTTTCATTTTTTCTAAAGTTTGTCTTGCTTGTTCTGGTGTTATGCATTTATATTTTCTAGTATTATAAGTGAAGGAGACCCCTTCAAATCTTTCCCATTTATATCTTATATTATTTCTTTGCAACAATAGTGTTAGATTCTTGTATTCCTGTCTTCTTTTTAAAATCTGGAACGGAATATCTTTAAAGATTTTTATTTCTTTACCATTCATGACTAATTTCTCCTCATAATTTTTCTGTAGTAATATCTCTTTTAATCTTGTCCGTGTAAAGCATACAATGGTGTCTCTAGGTCGGTTTTCTTTTGTCAATCTCGATTTTATTTGAAATATCCGATCAACTTGACTATCCATTTTTTCTTCTGATATTCCTAGATAAACCGCCAATTCAGGTATTAATATTTCATATAGGTTCTCTCCAGATTTTTCTGTTATCCCTCTTAATTTGAGACATCTGTCTCTATTCCTCATTTCATGTGCCTCTATATCTGTTTCGATTATTTTTTCACTTTCCGTTATTTCTCTCCTCTCTGTCTCTGCTTTCTTTGTTCTTTCTTCTATATCTGCTATTTCTGTTTGTATAATCTTTATTTCTTTATTCATCTTATCAATTTTCTTGTTAAATATTTCTAGTTCATTTCTGATGTCTGTCTTTATCTCTGTTCTTGTATCTTAAAGTTCCTGTCTTATGTCTTGTTTGAAGTTTTTTAATTCTTCTAATATTTGTAATCCAATGTCAACTGTCTGTAGTGGTTGCTCCAATGATGACCTTCCTTCTGCATCCATTTGAGATCTATTTGAGATTTTCTTCTTCGTGGTCATTGTTGTTTTGTTTCTTACATTTTGCTTATTTTCACTTACTGCAATTACTGTAATGTCTTGAATTTTCTAAAATTATGTATTCTAGACTATTAGAATAACTCTTCACTTATATTAAGAAATAATTCTATTTGTTTCAACAATTACTAATTAAATATTTCTAAGCAATTTTATGAATAATCTTTTCTAATCTTATCTAAGTTCTCTCATTTACTCTTTTTTAATTATGTCTTATGTCTTAAATTTTTATCAATAAATACCTGTATCAATTAATTCAGCAAATTATTCTCACATATATTAAAACATATATTATACTATCAATCCACTTCTTTTCAATTAATTATCTATAGTACTTCTATATACATATCTATACACATGTAGCAATAAATATATTTCATTCACTCAATAGTGCAATAAATCAAGTTCCTATATTCTCAGCTTATATTCTAATATTAATGTTAATTTATATTTCTCCCCTTCTCATTCAGATTCAGTTTACCTTAGTATAATACAATCTTCACCTAAGTATTTTTACAGCAATTAAATTTATACCTTACTACTTCCAACTTATTGTACTTATTACTACTATATTTACTTATAAATTCATATATAACAATTTTTATAATTCATATAAATAATTATAATTAACAATACATAAAATTAATTACTTTGAAATTATATATTTCAATTATATATATCAATTATCTATTCAAGTATTCTATTCAATTATAATTTTAATTCAATTCAATTATATATTTCAATTCATTTAGTATTAAATTTCCTTTTTCAATTCTTCACAACTAAATCTACTAAAATTATAAATTGCTAAATATTAATCCATATATATATTAATCTATACATTAAATATTAAAATATTAATTAATATATTTCATATGTAACATTTAATAAATAAAAGAAAAAGTTGATCCAATTAGTTCAGTACATTTAATTTTAACATCCAGTATTTTTCTCCTTTATATAAAGTCTGCTTCTTTCTTTCTTTTTATTTTTCTTTCTTCTTCTATCTTCCCAATAAAGTCTCTTTTTGTTTTTACTTGGATTCCTCTGTCATCTCTCTATATTGTCTCATCCAATTTTATCCAATATTATATACAGTATTTAATTATATCTTCTAAAAGTATGTCTCAGTCTCCATCCAGCACTCACAGTCACTTTAACTATCAATTTGTATATGTAAATCTTGTTCTATTTTGTACTTTTATTGTTTCCTTTGACGTTGTGGATTTATTTTCCTACTGTGCTTCTATTCATCTCCCTTCTCCCTGGACTTGGATTTTTGCCAAGAAGATACATCAGAGATAACTAAGAACAGTAATAAATATGATTGATTATTATGAGAAACACAAAGAGAGAAAATGTGCTATGATATTTGTGGACGCTGAGAAAGCTTTCGATAATCTAGATCAGGAGTTTATGATAACATTAACGGAGAACATGAATTGTGGAAACAAATTTACTAATTGGATAAGACAAATATACCAAAACTGTAAAGCACAAATTATAATAAATGGGGAGAAGACATTACCTATAGAAATAAAAAAGAGCACTCAGCAGTGTTGTCCGCAGTCACCCTTGCTTTTTATAATGACTTTAGAAATGTTGTTAAGAGCAATAAGATCAGAAAGGGAAATCAGGGTGTGAATATAAGAGAACAAGAATACAAACTAAAAGCTTATGCAGATGATCTGGTGATCTTTTTGGAAGATCCAAATCAAAGTATGAAGAAACTTATGGAAATTTGTAGTGAATTTGGTGAATTGGTTGGTTTTGAAATTAATAAAGAGAAAACAAAGATTCTAATAAAGAATATGAAGACGGAAGAAACTGAAGAATTGACTCAGATGACAAGCTTTAAAGAAGAGAAAAGAATTAAATATTTGGGGATAATATTGACTAAAAAGATCAATGAACTATTTGAAAATAACTACGGATCAAAATGGAAGGAAATCAAACAAGATTTACAGAAATGGCCAAAACTGAATCTGTCTTTACTAGGCAGAATGTCTGCAATAAAAATGATGGTCCTACCAAAGATGATATATTTATTTCAGAATATACCAATAATAATTAAAGTTGTCTTAAAGAATGGAAGAAAGATCTTTCAAAATACATTTGGGATAGAAAAAAACCAAGAATTAAATGGAAATTCTTAATAGAAAAGAAAAAAAAAGAGGAAGCTGCGGAGTACCTGACTTAAAATTATACTACCATGCAAGTGGAATGACTTGGTTAAGACATTGGATAACATTAGAAAATAAAAGAATATTAAATATATAAGGATCAGATCTCAGAACTGGTTGGCATGCGTACCTTTGGTATAATAAAGCAAATATTGACAGAAATTTCTCCAATCATTACATCAGGAGATCATTGTTAGAAATCTGGAAAAAATGGAAAATATATATATATATTCTGGAATTCCATTATGGGTTTCTCCACAGGAAGCATTATTTAGGAAATTGAAAGATACAAGAGAAAATTGGATTACATATAAAGATATAATAATAAGGGATGAAAAGGAAGACCTAAGAATGAAAACAAGAGAAAAATTAGCAAATAATGGTTGGAATTGCCAGTGGTTCTTATATACACAAATGAAAATAAGATTTAAAATGGACTTAAAAATAGAAGGTTTTTAGAAAAACACTCAAACAAATTTGAAAAAATAATATTTGAGAAAAAAGAACATCATACATCTCATTTTTATAAATACATGCTAGATAGAGAATTAGAAACAGAAATAGTACAAGATACAATGGTTGTGTGGGAACGTGACAATAGGTCATGAGATAATGCTGGAAAATTGGGGAAAAAGTTGGAGAGATACTCAAAAATTTACTTTGGCACAGAGTCTAAAGGAAAACTATTTAAAAATTTTCTACAGATGGTATTTAGACCCTGTTGCATTATATGAGTATGTAATGGACTCCTTGCTCCACAAAATTCACCACAACTCCTAATGTGTGTGTGTGTGAAAAGGTAAACTGTTTCAAACTGTTGTTGTGACTGGCCAGTTCCCTTGGGAATGTTTTCCTCAGCATTATGTGTTCTGTTATCAGCTTGTCCGGAACTCATACAGCTGCGCTATCATATGTGCTTTGCTACATGACTTGTTATGGCTTTGACTTGTTATTCATGCACATGCTGTTGTTTACAGCTTACCATATAACCCCAAGCCGTGTGTAAAAGGTTCTCTTTGTCTTTGTCTTTGCGCTCTGCTCTTGACTTGCCAAGATGCTAGCCAGATTGTATTATTCTTCTGTCACTTAGTTAGCTTGATCTATATTTTACAATAAACATAGTCAATTTGCCAGTTTGACTTCAGCAGTGTTTTTTTTTTACTTACTCCGTGGGGCAGGCATGGAGTTTGAAGCGGGTAGGAGTTTTGTTATTTTTCTCAGTAGGAGTTTTTAGTCTCCTGTTTTTGCAACAGACCCAAATAAACTAAGTAAAATGTATAAAACAAAATCAAAACATTGTTGGAAGTGTAAAAAAGAAACTGGAACATTTTATCACATGTGGTTGATGTGTTCAGAAACAAAGAAATATTGGAATAATATTCATAAATATATGATGGAGATCTTACAAATACCCATTCCATTCTCACCAGAGATATTTCTATTAAACATGACTCATCAAATAGATAAAGATTACAACAAAAATATAATATTATATATGGTGACAGCAGTGAGAATTATATTTGCTAAACATTGGAAGAGAGATAAAATACCTGATTTGGAAGAATGGTTAAAAAAAATTAGAGAATTGATAAATTGTGACGCTTTAACTAGATTAATGAGAAGATAAAAGAATAATAAGAAAAATATAGAAATGGGAACAGTGAAAAAATTTATAGATAATAATTGGTCAAACCTATGTAAAAGAGAGGAATAAAGCTGTAAAGATACGTAAAGTTGGAAGTTTAACAAAATGTTGATAGTAGACACTGCATAATAAGATAAGAATAAGAATATTGAAATATTAAACATGTGACAATAATAATATAAGAAATAAATGTGAAAAAGGAAAGTAAGAAATTAGGAATGTATGGATTTAATGATTTATATAAAGCTATGTTAATTTTATTTACATCATACAAAAGAGTATATTATATGTTTTATTATTATATATTATATATTTTTATTATATTATATTATTATATTATATTATTAACTGGCATTAATTATTATATTATATTATATGTTGTATATTGTAGTATATTATAGTATATTTTACATTGTAAACATTAATAAGTCTTATGAACTTATGCTTGTAAGAATGAAAATCTTTAATAAAAATAAATTTAAAAAAATAAAAGACTGGATGAATATAATAAGGAATAAAGATAAAATCAAAGAGAAATTGCAGGGTACAAAGATACCATGGCTCAATTATATTCAGTTAGAGCAATGGACAAGGAATTGGAATAGGAATAATAAAGATTTTAGAGAATGTACTAAATTTGAACAGATGATTAACCAAAGAGAATGTATGAAGGAAAATGAAATGTTGAAGGGTACCACAAGTGAAATATATAAAATGTTGTCAAAACACAAAGATCAAGAGGAATATCTTATGGGAGGAAGAATTAGTACAAAAAAATAGATATTCAGAACTGGGGGAAAATTTGGAATCAGCGTCATTTAAAAAACTTATCCATACGGATAAAAGAGAATTATTATAAATTGTTTTGGAGATCGTACCTAACACCAATAAGGTTAAATTACATAGATAAGAATTATTCAAGGTTGTGTTGGAGGGGTTATCAAGAAATTGGTACTTATATTCATATGTGGTGGAATTGTGAATGTGTACAGAAATTTGTCAAATGGTGTTTAAAGAGATAAAAGAGATAACAGAAATTGATTTAGAAATATGTTGTGGCATAGTACTGTTATGATAAGGTTAATTGTACCCAGACAACAAAGTATCTAATTACAAGCCTATTAACTGCAGCAAGGTTAATCATATCAAGAAAATGGAAAATTCAAAGAGATTTCCAAATAGAAGATTGGTGTAAAGAAGTGTGGAAAATTGCAATTAATGGTAAGTTAACATGTGGAATTAAAGTCAAAAACGGAATAACGAAAGGGAGTAATTTTGATGCAGTATGGAAGATATTTCTGGAAAAGGTGTTAGCAAAAGAGGAAGGTGTCACACCTGCACAAGAAGAGTTACAATTTTGGAAGGTGGAGTAATTTGAAGTATAATTGGCTCTGGGGATGGGGTACACTTAGTTATAGTAATAAGTTAAATATAGTTTGAAAAGGATAGAAATAAGAATGCAATTATTAATAGTACATTTTTAAAATATTAATTATGTGAATAATTCATAACAATCGGTATGAGAGCTAGATATATATAATTAAAATATATAATCAGTATGATTTATAATATATTGAATAAGTAATATTATGTAAATGGAGGTGGAGAGAAATAGAAATGTAAGCATCCTTTCTTTGTATTTTTTTCACTTTTATGTTTGTCACATTATAGTTTTTTTGTTTAATTTTTCTCATAATAAAAATAATTTAAAAAAAGAGGAATACCTTGATTACCTCCATCTTCCCAAATATGTTGCATAGAATGATCCATATTTTTCTGTCTGTAAGCCCTGTCTTTGATTATTCTGTGAATTGTGTGGTATGGTTTGTGTGGTATGGTTTTAGGGATTCCTTTCCCATGGACATCCTGCAAATGCTTTACAATCAATTATAGCTTAGAAAACCTTTTGGTCTACAAGTCCCTAGAATCCCCCAGCTAGTATGGCTACTCAAGGGTGCATATGGCCTGCCAAAAAATAAGGTAAACAGGGAGTGATAAAAGTGAAAGTAGCAGGAGACGTCTTAGGAATAACGAGTTGTTTTTATTTTTTTTTTAATGCTGAAATGTCCCATAAGACAACCCAAGATGTTATTCATCACAATCAGGCTTGAATCCACTGGGCTCACAGTCAGGCTTGCTCTGATTCCCACATGAAGCAGCCTTCGGTGCCCATAATTTTTTTTTTTTTAACGTTCTCATGCTTGACTAGCCATCAACCATCAACAATCTAACATATCCATCATCCACCCTCACAGATTTTTGCTGAATCTGGCTTCACCCTCAAGTTCCCCATGCCAGCTCCCATATAGTGTGTGTGTGTGTATAAATTTACTTTCCATTTGCACATGCTGTCTTTAAAAGCACAACTCTGGAGATTATTTATTACCATCCAAAATGTTTAAATATATTTAAAATGTTAAATAATACTATTATGATTATAAATAATATTATCATAAGATATATACAATATTTTGAATGTTTATTTTGTATAATATAATATAAAGGTTTAATCCTACTGTTGTTTCCATCTAGAGTAGACCTAGTTGAGATCTTACATAAATGTTGACATACCAAGTTCCCATTGATGCAATGAGTCTATTATAGTTGGAGCTGATGTTTGGATTTAGGCCAAAGAATTTTAAGAAGAAGAAAACAGTGAACTTGATTAATCACCTTGAAAGGTTCTTTTCTAATGATTAACAAGTATGATCTATTTTCCACAACCATGTGCTTTATTGTCTTTTTTTCAGGATGTAATCCAATGCTGCTCTTCCTCTCAAAGAATGGTGGTTGCTCCTCTCACAAAAAAGAGGCAGATTTTTTTGCTGAATCTGTCCTTACCCTGGAATTCCCCTACCACCTTCCATTCTGCACTGTCTTCATGCAACAAATGTAGTGATAGTATAGGTGGCTGCAGAGGAAATTTTTTTGGGGAAAAATACCTTTGTCTATTTTTCTTCTAATGTAGGTATCTTCTGCATCAAAAGCTCTTCCAAGGATACAATAGAATCACTAGATTCCGCCACACCTTGGGGGGAAATGGTCCATTTATCACATCTTTTTAACTTTAATGTAGAAGGAGGTTTTGGAGCTTCCCACTTAGCTGCTGTACAAGTCCTGATAGCTGTTAAGAAATGTGTCAGCTTTGACTAGGAATTGTGATAGGCAGACTGACCCCATCGTAATTTGTGATTTGCTCACCAAGTTACCACTTCAGTATTATAAATTCTGATAAAGGTTCTCTATTGTTAAGAGCTGTTAAAAATCTCTCTTTGAATTTCCAGTGAATGCCACTGAAATGGGTTAGAAATGGTAATGTAGTATGTTTAATACAGTATTCTTCTGTATGTCACAGTATAATGTATCATGACACCTCTTTCTCTGATCAGCTGTAATCTTCTCCGCATAGTATACAGCAATCAACCATGCACAGAGGTAGCAGAGTTGGGATTTTAGTCAGAATAGACATACATAGAAAACATAAAATAGCTTGTAGTGAATCTTAGTTCAAATTACACAAAAATTACATTTCATTGAAATGAAGTCAGGTTTTTTTATGCATACAAAAATTAGGAAGCTACCAGAGTCAAATTACAAGCCAAACAATTGCAAATTCTGGTGCCATTAGTAGCTATGTATATTTTACACCCAGTAACCAGACTTGGCCAGAATGTAAGATTTAGATAGCATGTCTTCCTATCACAAACCTCTCCCAGAGTGATTAAGTCAACCTTGCTTTGCCCTTTGCAGGACAGTTTTTGTTTCTTCTCTTACCACTTCCTCTAATCCTCTGGATTTTTCATCCAATTTAAATCCCAACATTACAGGTCTGTACTGGATTTTTCATCCAATTTAAATCCCAACATTACAGGTCTGTACTAGTGATAGGTGAAAATCTCATTTAACTTCATTTTTTAAAGACATACCAAAATCCATTAATTTCTATATATTACAAAAAAATGAGTTTCTTTAAAAAAAAAAAAGTCAGATTAAAATAAGCTGATGCATTGGCAGATGCACTGAAACAATGGCTTAATCCATGTGTATCCAATGGCAGTAGTGCTGAATTAGTGTTTATGCTCCTTTTTTTCTGAATTTGGGATAGAATTTGTCTGGTACCTATGGAAGGGATTGCTTCAGTTTGTTTTTTGAATAACTTGCGCTGAGAATTATAGTATTCAAATGCAATAGAAAGCAAACCGGTCAGATTTACCCATAACTAGTTTCAACAAGCATTCCTGAAACTCTGTCTTATTTCTATATGGCGGACTGTACCTCCTGTGGGCTTTGAATTCTACAAGTGCATGTGCCTCAAATCACCTCTTGACTTATGGTGACCCCACGAATTCCGTAGGGCTTTCTTAGGCAAGGAATACTCAGAGATAGATTTATCAGTTCCTTATGCTGAAATATAACCTACATTCATTAATATTCATTGGTGGCCACCTTTCCAAGAACTAACTAGAGCTGACCCTGCTTAGCTTCCAAGTTCAGGTGGAATCTGGTACCTTTAAAGACTTGCAGCCTCTTGCAGGTGATAGTAGGAACGGTGGATGGCTTCCATGGCAGTGGAACACTGAATCCACTGAGTTTTATTCCAGAATTTAAAGGAACTATCCAAGCTTCTGAACCCTAATCCAATAGGTGCAACATCTTGAATAACATATTCAAAGTCTGGAATAAAATCCAGAGCAGATTCACCACAACAGTGACATCAGACCCACCCATTGCCGCTGAATGGTGGTGCAACATTTTCCAAGGGAGGGCAGTCCTTTTTGCATGCTTCTCCTTGTTATGATTTCCTCCTTATTTGAGATACAGAGGCTTACATTTCAAGGGGATAATAGGGATGCCGCATTCCTTGGAATGGAGTCTACACAGTTTGTCTATTTTCATTACACAAACTTAACTTTTAAACTCTGATCTCTTAACAAGTCAGATTTTACACTGCCAAAATACCGTTGTCCTTAAAACCCATTCCAGTTGTATCACCTTTCTGAATATTCCTTCTGAAACAGGATCACCTGCTGGAACACACACACAGATAAAGTATGTGAATGCAAAGGAAACCTATTCATTTAAGAAATCAAACCAATGAGCACACAACATTTCTTGTTCTATTTAGCCTGCTCTGCCAGCCTGCTTCATTTTCAAGGGTGAGTGGGCTGTAGACCATATATCATCTTAGTCAACAATCTATATATATTCATAGATTCCACAAGTCTGTGCTGTGCCACTGAGTTCTTATTCAGCTCTGAGAAGATGTGAAAACAAGTGTTGCATGACCAGAATAAGTCTGTGGGAAGTTATATTCATGTTATATCAGCTATAATATTTGTGGGCAAGAGATAAAGTTCCTATGCAATTGTGGATGCTGCCATTTTTAAAATTTATATTTTACTCACTGTGTTTCTCTATCTCTACATAACTCTTTCCAGATAAATGCAGCCATCTACATTAAGTAATATGAACAGTAAAATAACAGCTCAACTTCTACCATTTTCCCCCACAGAAAAGAACAGTTTAGGTGAAATGTCATTTACATAATTCAAGCTGAGATCAAATCTCTATCAACTATTTTACATTTTAAGTGAATATGTGGAGATGCAATTTGAATGCATGAGGACACAGCTTAAACTCCACTATGGAAGTAATTAAAATGGCAACAATGGTAGATTACTTTAAAATATTTTCTGTATGGTTTTTAATTTGTAAAGTAGCATTTCAGTGAAGTTGGAAATTAATTACAGAGGAAAGCCACCATATCAGATTTTGTTCTTCATCTTCTTCCTTGGATGCAGGAGATGTAAGAAGCATTGTAGGAAGGGCAAATTAATCATAGTAATAGGTCTCCTTTTGCTAGGAGCATGGAAAAGGGAAAGAACTGGAAGGAGTTTCTTCAGCTGCAGGTGTAGGTTGTGGCTTTCATGGAAGATTTGGAACACATTTAGAAGCTATTGTGTGAACCAAACTTAATCAACTCTTCATAGCATACCCATGTATTCTGATAGATCCTGTGTGGTATAAAATGACTAGTCAAGGCAGCAAGTACAAAAATGTATATATATTTTTGTAATTGGTAAATAGCTCTCATTTGGGAAGATTAACAGAAGACTATCTGTCTTGTGACAACACCTGTTTATTTTAAACTGGCTCACTTGGTCACCAGCTGCTTTTGCCTAACAGTAAGAAAAGAGCAGCTGCTACCTCACTAGATCAAGGCTATAAAAAGCTAAGTGATGTAATCTCTTCTATTTGTTCCTCTCCAAGAGCACTGGGCAAAGCAAATTGCAAGTCAGTTCACCAATCTCTCCATTCCCTGATTCCTTTTACTGTGCACATATCTCACTTTTCACTGAACAACCTGAGAGAAGCATAACTGGCAAGTAAATAAATACTATGAATGCACTGTGAACTGTGAAAAGCTACTGTGCAAATGGATATTCCATACCAAAATCATCATCACTACCCTCGTCTTGGGATAAACTGATTATGAAGAAGGTGTTATGTCTAAACATAATATACCTGGGAAAAAGCAGAGTTACACTTCTATTTCATGGGAGAGAAAACAGCCATGTTATAGAAAACTACATTCAGTTATTATGTTCAGTGTTATGAGCAGCCCACACAGATGACAAAATAGAAGAAGAAAAGGAAATGAAAGAACTGTGGACAAAGTATCTGTACAGATGAAGTATCTCCACAGATAAGCAGAAATTAATTAAAATGGGCCTCTGCTACTGATTTGGTTGTATCCTGAACCAAATCAACCAATTCAGAGCAGTTTGTCCCAGTCAGATTAGTCTGATTCATTTCCAGAACAGAACAGCATAGGCCATTTCTGCACTACACTGTTGAAGTGCTATTATTCCACTTTCAACATCCTATGGAATCCTGGGGTTTGCAGTTTAGGGAGAGACATTTTGAATTCTCAGACAGAGAGCTCTTTAGCCTCAGTAAACTACAAACCACAGAATTCCACAGGATGTTGAAAGTGGAATAATAGTACTGTAACAGTGTACTGCAGAAATGGTTGTAGTGTGAAGTAATCAAACCAATCCATAGATTCAGCGACACACACACACAAAGTGTACTCCCCATCAATCCCACCGGCACTCAAACCATTTTCATTCTTCCTCTCTCTCTTCTCCAAACAATTCTCTTAAATGTCATGCCTGATGTAGCTTCTAAACTCTCTCACACAGCTCAGACCAAATCAACCAATGCAAATGCTCACCCTGTGCCTCTGTCTGGAGCAACCAGACTGGCAAGGCAGCCCTTTCCTTTCCATCCCCATTACCTTACACAAACTCCTACCCTCCAAGTCTCTTTCATTTGGACAGAATATACAATGCCAGAAAGGTCAAGTTAAATATATTTTTTTTAAAAAAAAATCCAATAAACTTTATTCTCTCACGCTAGTCAAGTGTTTGGTCTTCCTCCTTCTCCTCCATCTCTGTTTTGTTGGCTTCTCATTGGCACAGCATCCAGCAAAGAAAGCTCACATAGGTATCCATTCATATGACCCTTATTCCTCCCCCCACATACTAGGATCTGAGTCTATTGGATTCTCTGGGCTTCATCAAAAAAGAAAAAGAAAAGAAGGACAGATTCTGTTCATAATTTGGTCACAATATCAGCTTGGAAGAGTTATTTTTGGAGGGCTATAACTCCAAAATTCCTTAGTCACCATGTTCATCCAGGAATTCTAAGAGTTAAAGCAGTAACTGTTCCAACCTCTATGAAGTGGACATTAGGTCTAAACTTGTTCACTAGGAAGTACCTGTCAACGCAGTGAAATTACTTTTGAACACACATGCAGATAATTAGATAAAATTTCAAAAGCTAGGCAAAAAGTTAAAATCATACAAAAATAAATATTCTTAAGCAGTGAACAGGAAATATGTGTGAACAAAACTGAAATAATGAATCAGGAAAGATTATACAAAAGTTAGGTTAAAACTGAATGACTTGGAAAAAATGTTTAAGCAATAGGACTGAAAAAGCAAGAGCTCAGGAAAACATAGCAGATAGAACAAAGGATTTGATGGAACAAAAAAGAAAATATAGAGAGAGATAATACAAGTCGATGATGGGTGGATCCAAGGTACTCTTAAGGAAGCTAGAATCTGCTTTTGTAACTCCTGTCTTAAAGAAGATATTGCCTAATTTCTCTTAAAATGTAATAATCTTTTGTTATGATGTTAGGGAAAATGTATCTCCCCACTGCTGACTTGAATGATAGGATAGTCACATCTGGGAAAGCTGTGCTTTTTATTAAGTGGTTTTTAACAAATATGTAACTTTTAGAACTGCTAAATTCTTGGGTTTAGCCTCATGCTTGCATGCAAAGATCAAAGGTGATGTTTGTAACATATTTGTATAATCAGCAGCAGAGCTTGGGGTGCATGGATGGGGGGTGGGAGGGGGTGGAGCCACAGTACACAGGGGTGTGGCTATGAGCCGGGACACCCCAAAAACATTGCTGCCCAGGGCAAACCATCCCCATTGCCCCCCATCCCTACATGACTGTGTATAATGTGTACATTTTTGACTGCCTATGTTGAACAAATTTCCCTGGTAAAAACCGGTGGAACAAGTAAAATGTATAAAATATGTATAAAATAACTATTGCACTTTCTTAGTTTTTCGTACTGGATTCTTTTAGAGAATAATGAGATGCTATAGAAGGACAGAGACAGGTGCATGTGGTTTTCCTAATTACTTTGAAAATACAAATGGTAGATCAAAAAAATGAGAACTATCATTTTTGGAAGACAATAAAAAAGTTTTTAAAGGTGGCAGAAAGTGGAACAAGTATTTGGAACAAAGAGGGAGAGGAGGCTAAAATTCCACTCCTGCAGCTCTCTGCAAGGTCAGCTGTTGATGATCCATGCAAGAGTCAAGAAGAAAAGTACAGTTGTTCTGGAACTGTTTGCTACTAGGTCTCATGATTCTTAACTTTGACTTTTATCCACTGACAATTTTATCCACTGTAAAACTTCAACAGAGTCTGATACTTCAGGTACTGTATGAGATACAATAACATCATCTGAAATAGACCAAACATGAGTTTATAAGACTATTAACTTACAAAAAGAAACATTATTGTTAAATGATTGGTAAAATACTTGGTGGCAGATTTTGACTCTCTTGAGAGTGAATTGTTTCTGCTAGCCTCACAGGGACATCTCTCTTCATTTAAAATCTCCTAAATTGCCTACAACCAGGTTCAATTTTAATCCCAACAGCTTTATTTTATCCTGGTCTCTCATATCTAACCAATATCATCTTTAATAAATCCACAATGGATCTTGGTCACCAGTAAGAATCAATTGTCTGTCAAGAAATAATACAGTAATTAAAATATAGAATGTTTAAACCAATCATTGTTTAAAGCCTCCGTCAGAATGAATTGTCCTGTATAGGAATGTTAAAGCTACAGTTTCCTTTCTCTTTTTCTTCAGAATCTATCACCAAGCAACCAATTTCATACAAATTCACTCTATAATCATCATGCAGTATTGGATACAGAGCACTTCTCCACAGGCTAGATGACATAATAGAGAATATTTGGATGAAGATGTTTCACATGATGTTCAGAAAGGGATGAAGAACCACAGAGGAGACAAACTATTGAATCAGAATTTGATCAAAGATTAAAGCCATGAGGGGAAAGGCTATTTCTTATTTGCCATCAAGTCAACTTTGATATGATGACAAGATAACAAGAGACCTTTGAGAGCCCCAGTCATCAACTGCCCTGCTCTGCTCTTGTAAACTCTGGGCTGTGGTTTCCTTGATTAAACCAATTGATGTCTAATTCATTCTTTCTCTTTCCCACTGCTTTCTACTTTACTGAGCATTATCATTCTTTCCAGAATTACATAATTTCATGATAGGCCCTCCAATTGTACTTTTTGAGATAAAGTGTGCATCTACATTAAACCACTAGATCATTTTGATAACTGCTATGACTGCATCCAATAGAATTCTAAGATCTGGGGTATATTAATGTTACATACTTTTAGCACTGTTATTTCACTTTTGCTGCCAGGGCTGCATCCTATGGAGTCCTGGGAGTTTTAGTTTTGTGAGGCATTGGAATGTACCTATTGAGGCTTCTAAATGCCTTTTTCAAGACTGTAAATCCCAGGATTCCATGGAATGTTGCCATGACAGTTAAAGTGTAAAAGTGGCATTATAATTGTGGAGTGTAAATGAGTCTTAGATCAACATCCACACCTATGAATGGACCCCTGATCGACAGGCTTCCTGGGATCTGTGCACATTATCCTTCTTTCCATCTTATACAACAAGGCTTTTTTTCCCCTTTTTAATATACTTGCACTTCCTAGTCCTGTCTTTGGGACATCCACTGGACATCAATATCTAGTCCTGTCTTTTTGGACATCCTCTGGATACAAAAGGACACATACAATTAAATCAGTGATTCCCAGCTAGTTTCAGTGCCTTTTGTAAGTTGCTACAAGCCTATAAATAAATAAATGAATAAATGAATGAATGAATGTATGTCCCCAGTATATATCTTTTGCAATCCCAGATCAGTTCTAAAGTTTGATAGGCATTCTAGCAATTTTTTCTTTTTATTCAGTTATTTTCTGGTAGTAGACAGGATAATAAAAATAACTAGGATATTGAAGTTACCTGCAACTCTTGACTTCCTCCTTTTTTAAAAAATTCAATACAAACTGAGTATTGGGATTATTACTACCACCAACACTGGGGAAGGGGAAAGGGAACTGAATTTTTCTTGAAATTTATTATTAAGAATAGATATTTAACTGGTAATGTGACCAATGTGATAAATGATCAAATGCAATGTGAAAAGCAAATGAATTTAGAGTTAATTTTTTCCCATATTTTACTGATTTGTTTTCTTTTAATAATTTTTTTTTAAAAAAGCTTGTTAAATAGTTTTTGTGACAGTCTTCAAATACAGGTGTTGAATGCACTGAATCTGATTATTTATCCCCCAAGTATGTTTTGATAGAGGTGGCAATTTGTATGGAAATGGATAATTGAAGATATGCCTAAGCAATAGTGCTGAACAATTTCAAAAAAAAATAGAAGATTTAGGAAGTTATCATGAATAAAAAACAATTTAAGGCTTTCTTGCTTTCTTCTCAATATCCCAAAATCACAGAAAGTGCAATAAAGGTATAAGTAGACCACTGAGTGTTGAACTACAACTCCGGTTACCAGGCTTCAATTACTCACTCAGCATGGAAACCCACTGGGTGACCTAGAGTGTATCACATATTCTCAGCCCCAGAAAACTCTTTGATAGGTTCACCTTAGGATTGCCATAAGTTGGAAATGGCTTGAAGACACACAGCCACAACAGACCTGGAGTTAAAAATTGTTGAGAGAGTTGGAAGCCAATTTTCACCTCTACACTCCCTTGTGGGTGTACTGATTTATGAAATCTCCTAGAACCCTTAAAAATTTAAAATACTTTTCAAGCAGATTTTTCACCTCCTCAAACAGCTCAAAACTTCTGTTTTGCTCCCCAAAACCTGCCACATACTTTAAGATGAAAATCAGCCAAATTGTGAGGGAAGTGGGGGAGACCACTTTTGAGTTTAATTTTTGCTGATTTGGGGAGTGGGCGTCTCATAGATTTTTAAGGTATTTGGGGAGCTTGGTAAGTCAGGAGAAAAATTACTGCTGTCTGCAGCTCTTCCAAGCCATGGTTGGGGGAAACGACTGAAAAATTACCTGGAAAATGTATTGTTATTAGGTTTATTGGGGGCCTAATTTCTTTGGAGTGTTCACAGACCAAACTTTGGGACCCCAAAGGATTCATGTGGTCCATGTACTGCACTTTGACAACTCCTGGGGTGAACAGTGGAAAGGAAGACTGAGGGACAAAGGGGAGAAGGATTTGAACATCCAACATTTGTGTAAGGGGAAATGAGACAAGCACACTTGCTCTGTTTCCTTTATTGTCATGTTTCCTGCCACCTTATCAAATAGCCCAAGAGACTGAACTTTTGTGAACCGCACAGCTACTCCCATGCAGATCATATTATTATTTGGCTCCTGATTTTTCTTTGTGGCCACCACAGAGGGAAGAGGTAAACCTGCAACAGCTGGTCCTGTGCCTTGCGGAGGAAAGAAAGATGAGTCTTAATTCTGACTGTTGTGAGACAAAGCTCTAATTCTAGACAGAGGTCTTTTACCCAGTCACCCCCCATCTGATCCACTTCATCCATTAAAGTACTCATATTACCTCCCTGTGCATTTTGCCACTAAGGCTTATTACAGTTCATTGATTATTGTATCCTGAAAAAACACAGAGGCTATACATTGGCTCAAATAAATATTTAATCTGCTTATTCATGGTGATCTTGCCTCCATTTTATTTCCACACTGGCTGTAGTAGGCATATTTTTCTTGATCTTTGTAATCTTTGTGGTCAGCACATCTGAAGGTTGCCCTCTTGGCTCCCAGGATGGAGACCTTATCATTACATTCTGTTCTTGTTATTAAGATCAAGTATTGACATTGCTTGGTAATATATGAAATAGGCCTCTTGTGGTTCATTGTGGTTCATTATGTTCTGATCTTTGTCTTGTTGGATAATTTAAGGCTAGAATAGGAACTTGACCCTTATGCAAGAGAAATGAATCTGTAGACAACATATTCTGTGATTCAGTGCTCATTGTTAAAAACATCACAACAACATTAACTAAGAAAACTTTCTCCAAGAGATTGCATTCCATTTCCCCATTCTTTTTGTCTTCCTGTGTGAATATATGAGCTGCTTAGAATTTACAAATAGCAACCATTTGTAAATTGCCTTGTGTGTTATTTTTCATGAGGAACAGGGTTAGGGGTGTACTGTTTGCTATTCACTCTGGAGTTATCCAATGTTTAATTCATATTTTTCAAGAATGGAAAATCATTAGATTTTGTTAAAGGCACTTATGAGAAATGGGAAGTCACTTTTTTAAAATGTCAAAATTGTGTTCACAGTACACAGTTTTATTGCCACCAGGCATTTTTTTTCCTATAAGGTGCTAAAAGCCAAACATTCAGTACATTGCCTTTGAGAATATTGGAATAGATATGAGGAATCACAACCAGGAAATATGTCTCAATTTTGTTTCATTTTAATAAATGAAAGAATCATTTTTTTTCTTGACACATCCTAGGCCTGACTCAACCTTTTTGGTAATCCATATTCCTGTCTGCTCATACAATTAAGCAGCATGAAGATTCACTCAGTCCACTGAGATCAATGGACAATGAAAAACTAGTGTTATCTGTAATTCCAGTTTTTGGGGTTTCCAGAGTTCTTACATTTCACATGCACAAGCCACAAAACCTACCTTTATTGCTCAGAAGATGCTCCAGCACCATCATTGCTAGGAATTGAAAGAATATTAGAAAATATTTGGACAAAGGTTTCTTGATGGGAAAACCCTGAACTGATGAGAATTTTTACAGCACAAGAATTTTTCTGTACAAATTTGCACAAGGCTCTTTCTTTCTTTCTTCCTTTCTTTCATTTTTTTTATTAAGGAAAACACCATTTTGTGCCTTAGAAAGAACATTTTTTGCATTGAAATACTATTTTTGTGTGTGTGCAGAAATGCTGTTTCCTGGGCAGAGAATGCTATTTACTGTGCAAAATGATCAAGACTGAACTTTGAACAGAATAAATAGTGAATAGTCTTTGAAAACTTCACAGTTCTTAACAACTTTCTCACTGCAGGAAGAAAATTGCCAAAATTGCTTATTGCTTCTTTTGAGAATAAAATTAGTGAAGAATTATGTTCCTAACAACCACTCACATTATTATAACTATTTAGGTCCTAGTTACACAAGAAATACATCTTACCCTGAGTAGATCTATCTTTCCTGATTCTACACTGAAAAATGAATAATCTCAAAATTTTGCTCCCTTCTGACAGTTTTTGCTCTTAGGCATGTATGTGTTTTGTATCTGGGGACTTTTTATGGGGGAAAACAGTTACAAAATATTGCTTTTCTAGGTAAAAAAACCTCAGCATTTTGGCATGGAAAATATTGTGCTTTGCAGAAATACATCATTTTCTCAACAAGGTGCCTTGATGTATCAAGATTCATTTTCTCAAGAACAAGAAAAATGTGAAGCTTACACACTTATAAAGAAAGATGGATTCTTTTAACTGCCTTATCAGTCACATTAGTATGCTTCTGCTTAACCATCTAACAGATAAGTGAAACCAAAACCCAGCTTTGGTAGTGACAGTTGAAACAGCACTAGCTTCTAATTCAATAGGCACCTCCATATATTGCTTCTTTCTGTGGGCCTCCCCAGACTCCTCAAATAGGGAAAAGAGAGACAGTGAGACTGAGTCCTACTTTCTGGTAAGGATGGGAAAAGGAGAATGAACAGGTGAAAAGTGCTGAACAAGCATTAGGAGAGGGGGAGCAAATACTAGCAGAAAAGGAAAAAGTGAGGGGAAAGAAGAGGAAGAACAGAGTTGGGGGAAAGCTGGTGGTAGGTCTAGATTATTGATTTCTCGACAGCTGTATGTTTTCTCTGTAGGAACCTGCACTCTTTTGCAGAATTTCATTATCTCTTTTCCCCTGAAAAAAATGTGGATGGCTGTGGTAAGGCATGAGTTGATGGGAGGGGAGAATTGCTTGGTTTTTTTCTGTTTGGATTCATTGGTTTATGAACAATTTCCCTACTGATTTAGATGGACTTTTTGTAGTCCTTTAAAACCCGTGGTCAGGTCACCTTAGAGTTGCCATAGGCTGGAAGTGACTTGAAGACAAACAACAACAAGCAACAACAAATAGACTGAGGGAAATTACTTGACAGCTGCTTCATTCTTCTCCCCGCCATCTCTCTTACTCCTGACATCTTTTACCATACTTGCCTCCAGCTATTTTGTATTATGTTGGAAGTATAGGAAAACCTTGTATACTTGAAATTAATATATTGCAATTGTATTGTATCTGCTGTCAAAGTCATTTTGTATTGAAATGGAATTCTTCTGTAAATCTGTTGACTATTTTCATTCTTAGCAAAATGGCAATCCCATATTTATATATATATTCAATATCTGTTTGTATAATATGCAACTGCATAACTTCATTTCATTCCTTTTGTTTCCTTTCTTTGTTTTTTGGTTCTTAATTCTTACATTTATTTTTGCATCTATTTCCAAATTAGTTCATCAGAATGCTCAGGCAGTCCTAGTAAAACACGCTTATCGAGTAGCCCAGGGGAAGCCTCAGAAGAGGCAAGTTCTGGTTGTTGGGGACTCTTTGCTAAGAGGAACTGAAACAGCAATCGGCAAAACGGACAAGCTCAATCGAGAGGTCTGTTGTCTTCCTGGGGCCAGGATCAACCACATAACGGAGAGGCTAACCAGGCTAGTCAAACCCACTGACTATAAGTCCCTCATTTTGGTTCATGTTGGAACCAATGACACTGAGAGGAGCAGCTTTTACCACATTGCAAAGGACTACGAGCGTATGGGGACGAAGCTTAAGGACCTTGGTGCGCAGGTGGTCATTTCGTCTCTCCTCCCTGTTCAAGGATACGGCGCACGTAGGGAAAGGGCAATAGTAGAGGTCAACAACTGGCTCCGCACATGGTGCCGCCAACAACGGTTTGGGTTTTTGGAACATGGCCTGAATTTCCATGACCATGGGCTTCTGGTGAGGGATGGGCTGCACCTCACAAAACTGGGCAGGAATGTTTTTGCAAACAGTCTTGCAAGAAAGATTAAGAGGTCTTTAAACTAAGTTCCACTGGGGAGGGAAACAATATTATTCAGGGCAAGGACTCAGAGAACACAGGGGGAAAAGGCCCAAATGATACTGGACAAGTAGTACAAGCGACCAATGGCAGGAGGAGTACAAACAATAGTACAGGACTTGCAGGAAGGGCCCAGGGACTTAAGTGTCTCTACGGGAAACAAGCAGGATGAGCTTGTACTCCTAGTACAAGAAAATAAATACGATTTGATAGGCATCACTGAGACCTGGTGGGATGAGTCTCATGATTGGAATATAGGAATAGAGGGGTATAGCCTATTTTGTAAAAATAGACCAAACAAGAAAGGAGGAGGAGTAGTCTTGTATGTCAAGGATGTTTTCACCTGTGAAGAGATCCAGGACTTAAACCCAGAAAGCCAGGTCGAGAGCATTTGGGTAAGAATTAAGGCATCGAGAAACAATAGGGATATTCTGGTGAGGGTTTACTACAGACCTCCAACCCAGGCTGAGGACTTGGATGACGCCTTCCTCAACCAAATGACTGCACATTCAAAAAGGAGAGATACAGTAATAATAGGAGATTTCAATTACCCGGATATATGCTGGCAGTCAAACTCTGCCAAGACAGCAAGGTCCAGCAAGTTTCTTGCTTGTCTTGCAGACAACTTCATGGTCCAGAAGGTGGAAGAGGCCACAAGGGGATCAAATATTCTAGATCTGGTCTTGACCAACAGGGATGACCTTGTGAATGAGGTAGAAGTGGTTGGATCTTTAGGGGGGAGTGACCATGCCCTGTTGGAATTTAGCATTCAGTGGGAAGGAGAAGATAAGTGTAGCCAGACACTCATCTTAGATTTTAAAAAAGCGGACTTCTGTAAACTTAGGGAGCTGCTGGCTGGAATTCCGTAGTCAGGAATAGTGAAAGGGAAAGGAGTTCAGGAGGCATGGGAGTTCCTTAAAAAGGAGATACTGAAGGCACAGTCTAAAACAGTGCCAATAAGGAGGAAAAATGGAAGGCATCTGAAGAAACCAGAATGGTTGACTAAAGAACTCTCAGCTGAGCTAAGAGTTAAGAGAAACATGTATAGGAAATGGAAGAGGGGGAAACCACCAAAGAAGAATTTAAGCAAGTAGCTAGGAGATGTAGGGAGGAAGTCAGAAAGGCTAAGGCACAGAACGAACTTAGGCTGGCCAGAGACATTAAAAACAATAAAAAGGGTTTTTTTAAATATGTCGGCAGCAAAAGGAAAAAGAAGGAGACAGTAGGGTCGCTGCGCAGAGAAGATGGCGAATTACTCACAGGGGGGAGAGAAAAGGCAGAGCTACTTAACACCTTCTTTGTCTCAGTTTTTTCCCAGAAGGATACAAGCACTCAACCTGGAGGTTGGGGAGCAGGGGAGGAAGCAGAGGAAATGAGTAGAGAGGTGGTACAGGAATACCTGGCCACATTGGATGAATTCAAGTCTCCAGGGCCAGATGAATTGCATCCTAGGATATTAAAAGAGCTGGCAGAGGTCATTTCGGAACCGCTTGCTATAATTTTTGAGAAATCTTGGAGGACAGGAGAAGTTCCAGCAGGCTGGAAGAGAGCAAATGTTATCCCCATCTTCAAGAAGGGGAAAAAAGAGGACCCAAATAATTATCGCCCAGTCAGCCTGACATCAGTACCCGGAAAGATCCTGGAGTAGATCATTAAGCAGTCAGTTTCTAATCACTTAGAAAGTAACACGGTAATCACGAGAAGTCAACATGGATTTCTCAAAAATAAGTCATGCGAGACTAATCTTATCTCTTTTTATGATAGAGTTACTAGCTTGATAGATGAAGGGAATGCTGTGGATGTAGCATACATTGATTTCAGTAAGGCCTTCGACAAAGTTCCCCATGACATTCTTGCAAAGAAACTAGTAAAATGTGGGCTGGACAGGGTTACAGTTATTTGGATTTGTAACTGGTTGACCGACCGAACCCAAAGGGTGATCACGAATGGCTGCTTTTCATCCTGGAGAGAAGTGACTAGTGGGGTGCCACAGGGTTCTGTCCTAGGCCCAGTGCTGTTCAATATTTTTATCAAGGACTTGGATGAAGGAATAGAGGGCATGCTCATCAAATTTGCAGATGACACCAAATTGGGAGGGGTTGCTAATACACCAGAGGACAGGATCAAAATTCAAAATGACCTGGATAGATTGGAG
Source organism: Ctenosaura bakeri (assembly GCA_948474755.1). Classification (NCBI taxonomy): domain Eukaryota; kingdom Metazoa; phylum Chordata; class Lepidosauria; order Squamata; family Iguanidae; genus Ctenosaura; species Ctenosaura bakeri. The sequence goes on along the minus strand of CAOLHI010000044.1, from coordinate 758,937 downwards.
AGCTGGGCCAGCGCGAACAAAATGAAATTCAACAGAGAGAAATGTAAGGTCCTACATTTAGGCAGAAAAAATGGAATACAGAAATATAGGATGGGGGACATGTGGCTGGATAGCAGTACGTGTGAAAGGGATCTAGGAGTCTTCATAGACCACAAGCTGAACATGAGTCAGCAGTGTGATACGGCAGCTAAGAAAGCCAATGCAATTCTCGGCTGCATCAATAGGAGTATGGTGTCTAGATCGAGGGAGGTACTGGTACCACTCTACTCTGCTTTGGTTAGACCCCATCTTGAATACTGTGTCCAGTTCTGGGCACCCCAATTCAAGAAGGATATTGACAAGCTGGAGCAAGTCCAGAGGAGGGCGACCAAAATGGTGAGAGGCCTGGAAGACATGCCCTATGAGGATAGAGAGAGCTGGGTATGTTTAGTCTGCAGAAGAGGAGGTTAAGAGGGGACATGATAGCCATGTTTAAATATTTGAAGGGATGCCACGTAGAGGAAGGAGGGGACTTGTTTTCTGCTGCTCCAGAGACCAGGACAAGGAGCAATGGATTCAAGCTGCAGGAAAGGAGATTCCACCTGAACCTCAGGAAGAACTTCCTGACAGTCAGGGCTGTCCGGCAATGGAATCTGCTGCCTCGGAGTGTAGTGGAGTCTCCTTCCTTGGAGGTTTTTAAGCAGAGGCTTGATGGCCATCTGTCGGGATTGATTTGAGGGTGTTCCTGCATGGCAGGGGGTTGGACTGGATGGCCTGTGTGGTCTCTTCCAACTCTACATTTCTATGATTCTATGATTCTATGATTCTAGTTATGAAAATCTCTTAGAGATGTTGGACCAGTGTGTCAGATGTCAGTGTCTCAACCTGATTGATTTTCCCATTTCAACTGGCATGGTCCTCCACTCCATCCCTTTATATGAGAAAGTTGCAGGTGAGTTGTCACTTGTCTGTTAGTCTGTATCTATTAAGAATCCCCTAGTCTGGCAGCTTAATCACCAAAGCTTCCAAATTTATGGACAAATGCATTGTTTTAACAGGAAGATTAACATCAACATTCCCCTTAAGTAATCTTAAGTATCAGAATTCCAAAATATTTGACATGGGGAAATGAACATGCAGTTTGTAATCTTTTACACATGTTCACTCTTCTTGGGAAGGAACATAGATATTATGCTCAGTCTACTTGGTACCAGTACTTGGTACTGCATCTGAAGAGATGGTCTTATATTTTCTTATATTTGTAAAAGCTTGTGAAAAATAAAAACCAGTTAGTCCTAGAGGTGCAGCCACATTTCTTTTCTCTCTCTCTCCCTCCCCCTCTCTCTTTCTCCTCCTCTCCCTTCCTTCCTCCTCTTTCTGCTGCAAAAGAGTTCAGTTAAGAAAAGTAAAAATTTCTGGATGAGTTTTGGCATGTCCTTAATGGTCAGTAGATTGCACCCAAAAAGAAGTGGTCAAAATAGTCCTACCACTGGAGCTGGACAAAGAAACTTTCTTACCAAAATCCTTGATGGGAGGGAGGAACTGTGTTTTTTAACTTTTCTTCCTATTCCATTTATTGATTTGTTTACAGTTTCTCTTGTACTGGAATCTATGCTATTAAAATTGCATATGCCAGCTCCAAGCACACATTTTCCTTTGTGCTAGGGACATATTTGGGTACTACTCTGTATATCCAACCTTTCCCAATTCACCGCAATGACACACCATGCAATCTTCCCCTTTTTGCCTCATCTGAATTTAAATACAGCCTTGATGCTGGAAAAAACAAGAGCCATGGATGTTTTCATCCAGCTGAAAGAAAGCATCTGAGCAGACATTTCTTTCTTTCAAGAGACTGTGAGACTGTACCCATTCTTAAAACCCTAAAATTCAAATCAAATTTGAGCATTGCTCCAGACAATGTATCTTAATAAATTATTAGTGGCACCCAAATAGTTAATGCAAGACTAATGAAATTTCTAGGAGGGCTTTTATACATTGATAGGGCACATGTTTTAAATAAGCAGATTCAAAGCCCATGATCACTCTTTAATTATAGTCCAATTATACATGTGAAAACAATTTGCCTTCTGCTGTTTGACTTGTGGCTTGGGGAAGTAAACATGATTATTTTTGTGGCTTTGTAGAACAGACTGCAGTGCACAAGTGTAATCCTAAGAATGATTTACCCAGGAAAAAAATCACTGCCATTATTTTATGTCTGCCTGATAAGCCCTATAATAACTTCCGTCACTAGGAACACTTTAATGGATGAAAAAGTTCAAATGATCCCATTACAGTGACAAGGATTTCAATTACAGTACTTCACAGGAGGTGTGGGCAAACAAATAAGCATCCTAGTTCACTTTTGGGTGAAGATGGAAGTTGGCAACCAGGTGTTATTTGTATTGGTCTGTGCCAGCTAAAAATAGTAGCCCTATACTTATTCACAAATAAATAAGTCCCTGTGGACAAAGTGGCTCTTATTTTAGAGGAAAAAAATAGAAGATTGCACTGTCTCTACAAAACAAGAGGTTTGAATTGATTGTGACTAACTTTAACATCTTAGACAGAGTAGGTTATATCCATGTTTTGGCCACTCAGATGTTAAGCTACTATACTCATGCAAGATTTCTTCTAGAGGAGTATGCATAGAGCTGTAGTCTTACCGTACATTCCTAGCTGGCAAAGATGGCCAACATACAACTGAGTCAACGGGCACTGGTCAGTGGAATAGCAAATTCACTTCATATTTTAGGTCATTTCCACACAACATTGCTATCCTGCAACAGCAGGATTTTGTTTCTGGTCCAAGAGTCATAATATGGCACAACCTATCACTATCCTGCTGCTATCCCATCCCCAAGTGTTGCAAAACAGCCTTATGCTATTTCCAGAAAAAGTGCATCAAGAGCCTCCTTTAGCACTCCAATCTTGCCAAGCTGGCTCAGTGCAGTTCTGTAATAGTGCTTGATAGCGCTTCCTGTCCTCTCAGATCCAGGAGTGGCCGGGGTATGGGCATGCCTCCCTCAGCTACTCCCATGGCGTGGTAACTTTGAAATCTATCACCTCTTTGTGTTTATTTTAAATTTCTCCTTTGAGTTATAACTTTTTAAAATACCTTTTTAAATATTGTAGAGCAAAAGTGCAATAGTGTACTGGTATGTCATGCCGTTACAACATTGTTGTGATAGTATGGCTCCCCCCACCAAAAAAAGCAAAAAAAAAAAAAGGCCATTTAGGGATGGTGGGGTGAGGAGAAGGCAGGGAAAGGGAGTGACCAAGAGCTCTGTAGTGCAGAAGGAACACTGGTGGCAATACCACTGCTCATCTGCTTAAGGCAGAAGGGTGCGGAAGAGAGTGTTTCTAACCTGCTACTATCCTGCGAATGGAAGTGCTGGGATTGTAACGGAAGAACATGCTAACGGGGTATGGTCCAGAAAGGGCCTAAGTCTGAACTTTAAAAGAATGATCCAAAGTGTTGAACCTATTTTGAGAATAAGATTGAGCACCTTCTTCATTTAAATCTTAAACTCAGAGTAGTTTAACCTTCCCACTGACATGGGAGCCACCAGCCATCAGTTGACCCAATACTAGGCCTTAGTTTTGCCCTGGTCTAACTTCATACTGGTACTGTGAGTATTGTGCCTGGGCTACAAGAAATTTAGATCTGACAAAGTAACCCATTCTGCCCTTCATCTACCCCATGGGTGGCTCTCCTTCTGAATGTTTTTAATCTCAGTTCTGTCAGCAGATGATTCTCCAGGCAGGTCTATGAGATCAGGTGGCTCAAGTCAATTTCTGCTGATAATGTAGGCATTTCTATTAGCAGCAGAGGCCTAACACCCTACAGTTGGCATATTGATCAAATGGAGTGGCACTGTTAGACTGTGATTCCTATGCAGAAGGATGCCCAATCAAGTTCAATGGTATAATCCAATGTAAATATGTATAGGATTTCAGCCTCAGTCAGGAGAACTAACTTTAGCAATATTAAGGCTAGTTTTTAAATTATTTAATGCCAGTGCCAATAATTGTACCTTGTTAAACTGATTAAGACACTGAAAATATTTTCAGGGTTGAGTCTGTGTGATAATGTCAACAGTGTATAATGGAAAGCAGCATGACCTTCAAATATAGCCAAGCATTTCAAATGTGTCTGCCTTAGATTTACACCACATATGTGGTTTGAAAATGATTCTCTTCCTTGTTTTGTTTAGAAGAAAGTGCAGCCATATCGCTGACATTTAACAGTTTTAATTGATTTGGCTAACTGTAGAAAAGCCACAGTTCATTTTCCTTGAAACCTGTTCATCACTGTACTCTGATTTACTGTGGAATAGTACTTGACTGTATGAGCCAGAATCATAGCCTTGGGGGCACCTATCGTGTTTCAATATGATATTCATCCATAATTTTGAACTGACTAAAGCTAGAGAAATTCCTAGTGTGAATTGGTGATACTATTTTTCTGCTTCTGCATTTGTCCTTTTCATTTTAAAGCATGTTTTATTTTGCTATTGAAGACCACCACACGCTCACAAAATGGCATAGAAATGGAAGTGATTAAGCAACCAACAAAATGGATACTCAAAATTGCACACATTTAAGCTGTAAAGTTCAGGCAGTCATTGCTGTCCTGCAAAGTTGTGTGTAGAACTTGTAAGGTTACTTCTTAGAAGTAGTTCATTTCTGTTACTTGTTACACAGAAAATTTACTCACTGCCATTAGAAGGTAACACAACTTGTACTTGTCACTTTTCAATTACTTTTGATTAAGTTAGGGGAGGAATTGAGTCAAATATATAAAACGTGAAAATTCCCAGCAAGATGACTCCAATTTTCCTGTCTAAAGGACATTTAAAATAACTTTTTAATGTATTCAGAAAATAAAAAGGGGAGGAGGAAGAAAAGGTGGAGGAAAGAATCTAGAAGTATCTTTGACACTAACCACATCTACTTTTGTTTGCTTTTTTTCTCTTTTAATAATCTAACATGGCTGTCTCTATGACAACTAGAAAATGTAACCCAATACAACCAATGAACTAGCTCCTAAACATTTCAATACCTTATGAACTGTAATTTCATTGCTTCTTTGTTAGCCACAAAGGAACTAGATCCAGGTAACCCCATTACTTCTAAGCCCTGCTTTTGTGACCGGCTGGTTTCGGGTTGCAGCACATCTGGCATTTTCCCTTGCTATGTATTACATTCATAGTATGAATTCACTGACACCAGCAAAGTCTGGAGAAAGAAGGTCCATCAGTTATTACCACTCTAGTATCCACATCTAGTAGAGAAACTTTGTTAGAATACACAGGTTAATGGGTTTAGTTTTGGTTGGGGGTTTTTGTTTTGTTTGTTTGTTTTTTGCTTTTTTTGCTTTTTTGTGTTACCATGGACAAGAATGAAATAAGAAAATCTTTATATCCTTCCTTTCTCATTGTTTATTCCAAAATGGCTTAAATAACTAATATTCCTGGAGAACTCTTGTTTGTGCACTAGACCAGATCATGAGTACATGAATTTATCCTCAGATCATTCTCTATTCATGGAATAGAGTCAGAAAGTTTAATTTCTTTTGTCATATACAATGCCAGTGTCAATGCTCATAGTTTTAATACAATGTGCCAGAAATAAACTTCTGAAAGTCTTATCCAGTCTCTCCTCCTACCTCTCTGGTTTCAGGAAATTGATTCTGTTACAGTGTGGACACTGATTTGGGTTGGATTTTATAAAATTCAAGTCCCTAAAGCCTGAATAGCATGGATGTAAAGTATAAAAGTAGTAAAATATAAAGCAAGAATGTTTGTGTAATGCCAAAGGCACAGGTACAGACCAATTCTGGACAAGAAGCCAACCTAACTGTAAACAAACTAATAAAGGTAGAAATGGTCTGAAACAGAAAATTAAAAAATTAGTGACTTGCAATAAACCCAACTATACAGGATTACTAGTATCAGATGAATGATGCAATCTGATGGAAGACAATGAGGAACCACTGGCTTCGAAGTGTTATGTCACACAGTAAAGTCCAGTAAGACCTCTGTTATGATTGGCTGGAGGGATGCTGGGGATATCCATAAAACCAATTCTGGAGAGTGATAATAGTGATAATGGTATTTCCTATCATTGCCCTTTACGCTTCTAATGGATGTTGTGGTAATCAAGTTGCAATGCCCAAAGAAGATTATCTTTCTCAGATACCTGTGTGTATTCCTCTGCAGATTTTATATTTATGTTCTTCTTTATGTTAAATAGAGATGCCTGCTAGGGAAAAACAAAAGGTGTAAAATTTCAGTCCTTATGGTACCTCACCTGCAATGTAATGTAATGAATAGAATTTCCCTAGGCAATAAACCTATGTTTCTCCTTGAGAGGAGTGTATATGTGTACATATACATATACGCGTGCGTGTGTGTATATCCATAACTGCATACAATAAAATAACCTAAAAAACTAACAGAGAACCTGCTCATTCTCCCCTATTGAATATCCTGTGATTCCAAGACTTAAGAGGGCTTAAGTAGAGTGTTGATGCTGTCTCTGTCTGTTTGGACTATACTGTTGCTCACAAGCTGCAGGTTCAGGTGATGAGGAAGTGATTAGATTCCTCTAACTAGATACAGAATAGCTGTCAGATGACAAAGAACCTTCAGTTCCTCAGTCTAAAGATACAGCACTGGAAAACTGCACTTGCTTTATGACTCTTCACTCATGTTGTCTCCAGTTAAAACAAGAATTATTGACCAATTGCCTGCATATCTATTACTGCAATTAAGACAGTATATACTAACAGCATATACATCAAGACTATATAGGACTGGGCCACTTCTAAAGCTGCAAAGGCCATATTTGTGTCCTGCTGGATACACTTCCATATCATATTGTGGCCAAAGACATACCAATTTCTCTGGGGGGATTTTCACTTTCCACAAGTGTTTCAAGCCAAGGAGTCCTTTTTCCTTCCCCTCAAAAATAGGCTCATAGAAATTCAGTTAATATCCTTTTACTTCTCTGAAACCACAATGAGCAACACAAATCATATCACTGTTCCTTCCTTGTGTTAGTATCTAGTAAAACCCTTCTTCCCAAACATTCCACAGTTATTTTGGAGCTCTCTCAGACTGTAATCTAACACTGAAGAAAAAGAGAATATCCTTTCATAAAGAAATAAAGAGTCAGGAAAGTGCAAATCTTTTTTATTTCAGGGAAAGAAGTTATATCCTCCAGCCAGTCCTTGAAAACATATATATGTATGTATAAATGTGCCAGAGAATTCTACAGGAAGATAGGAGAGCTCTAACAACTAGGTTTAGAACAAGGACATGGGTTTGGCAAGAAGACTAGTAAAACATTCTCCTCCTTTAAAAATGTTTTCTTAAAAACTGCAAGAGAATATACAAAATTCAGAGATTTCAGATCAAAAACACTTTAAGACCAATATCCTGTTCAAAACCTATACTGACATAACTTGCTTGCAAAATTGCCTGGCAATTTCCTCAGAAATAAGACCTGTTGAGTTCAATAGGGACTTACTCACATGATAGTTTGAAGAAGATAGCAGTATCCAGTATTGGTTTGCTATAACAATTTTCCTTGCAAGGAACTGGAGGAGGCTTTAAAACACTCCTAAAAGTGGAGATTTTTTTCTGAGGCAGGCCTGATCACACTGAGGATCTCCATACATGTAGCAGTGGTGATGGAGACATTGTCTGTATTGATGAGGGATCTACCAAATTTGTTTCTGTCAGATTGCTTATTTTCCCAGCTGCAAGTTTGTTTTGGTTCACATCACTTTGGGCATGCAGAAGAAATTGTCCAAAAAAGAACTCCGCTCCCAAATTTGTAATTATTTTTGTTAACATTTGTAATATATCCATTTCTCCTTCTGTGCAGTTTTTGAAAGAAGGTTCTGAGAACATAATGTGTCTTAAAATGTATTAAACACACACACACACATACACACCCACCAGATAGATAGATGGAGAGAGAGAGAGAGAGAGAATAGACAGTGTGTGTGTATGTTTGTATGCATCATTGAACTGTTAACCAGATCATGAAATTCTGAAAAATGCAAAATTTGATGTGAAAATGTATTCCAGTTTGCTTCCAGGTTCATTGTGTCCAAATACGATAAATTTATATGAATATTTAGACCTCACAAATGTATCCTACATATGCACATGCTACGTCCTACATAGATACTACATGCCACATACATGGGGAGGTGGCAGAGGGTCACAGTCCATCCTGATTTTGCTATATGTAGGGGTGGTTCATACTTTGAAGCAAGGGTCAACATGTGCATTGAACAGAGGTTTATATCGTAAGGGTTTAATACCACATACCATCATAGACAGATAGACAGACAGATAGATAGCAGTGATATATTTAAATCTTTTATTCAAATTCTTCAAGTCTCAAATTGAGTCTCAAGTCCTTGCAAAATACTTTCAAGTCAAGTCTCTAGTCAAGTCTCCAGTCTGCAAGCCAGTTTCTGAAGTGGGGAATAGGATCCTTCTCACTCATCATTACTGAAGCTTCAAAAGCTTTAGAAGCAAGCATCCTTCCCTGTACTCTGGGATCAAGTCTTGCCTTCTGCTGTTTGGAGAAGTTTCAGAAGGCTCCTACAATATTGTAGAGGGGAGATGCTGCCAAGCAGACCTCTACCCTTCCTCAAGCCTGTTGCCTAACCCCTTGCTGTTCCTCTCTGAGAAACAGCCCAAGCTTTGGTCTTGAGACAGGTTGTCACGTGGCCAGTAGGCAAAAAGAGATGAAAGAGTGTTGTTCAAAGTTCTAAGGTTTCCAGATGAATGTGTTATATTACTGAACCAAGGGCAGCAAGTCAGTCACTAAAAACATACAAGTCACAAGTCAAGTCAAGTCAAGTCAATGTGGTATTTATTGCCAAGTTGAATCCAAGTTGAGTCACTGATCTGACTTGAGTCTGATTTGAGTCTGAGCTAACTGACTTGAGTCTATATCACTGATAGATAGATCTTGCTTGTATACTTCTGGAAATAAGTGGCTAACAGAAAGCTGGGCTATAGAGGCCTTCAGCCTGCTCTACTAAGATCATTCTTATGTTGAGCATTCTTATGCTGAGAAGGCAATTCTTTTGTTGGAATTCTTATTCCAGCTCAGTGGACTTAGAGTAGGCCTAGTAAAATAATGAGGCTAACGCCTTCAATATGAAACATCTGTAACATAGTGTAAATACATACCAATATAGGTATGTCACAATTTACTGTGTAATAGGCACAGTTGTCTTGAACTCACTTTGTGTAGTGGTCAGTTACGTCCCCACCTACATAATGAAAGGGAAGCTGATGTTTTGGTTTCAGTGTGATTGGCTGCACTAGGGACCTCATTAATGCAATCACTGTGAAAGTGCAGCTGCTTGTACAACTCTCTTTTTGCTAGTGTAGTGTCCCAACAGGATTCTAAAATAAGGCCCACTGATTTCAGTTTTGTGGGTCACTGAAAGAAGTGTTTATTAGCATTCAAATTATCTAAAGATGCCCAAAATACCCAAACTGCCATGATAACCATTTAAAACATAGTGGTATGGGCAGTTCTGCTGAAAAGTTTTTGGTGGCTGAAAATCACCAAATACCAAAAGAAGTGGGGAAAGCATCTATTCTTTTGGCTGAAAAACAAACTCAGAAGTGGTATTGTATCACTTTTGAATGGTTAATATGACCAATGTGACCCATAAGGGTGATTTGGGGTGAAAAACCACAGTTTTATATCCCTGCATTGTGAACAACAGCAATATTAATAGTGTCTACACACTTTTCTGAAAGGTGCACATCAAAGTCATTCATGGGAGACCGTTGTGGGACAGTTGGTGGCTAACACAAAATAAGACCTTTTATTTCTGCATGCTAGTTATACTTGTTTTTGAAAGATCTTGCTAACTTTCCTATTTATCTAATATGTCTCCTTCCTTGGGACTCCAAATTTGAATATAGCCACTCTTCCTTTAATATGTTTTATTAATGTGACAGTTCAAGCACTGAGCCATGTAATGTTATCACTTCTTAGCACTACCCAGAGATTTCACAAGATGTCACATGTAATAGTAGTGGTAGTTCATATTATGACTTTACCTAAAGAAAGTCAATGCTATTAATGATGTTTTCTCTCATTCTCTATATGCAGCTGATGCTTCCAAATCAAAATAAATTGTTCACTGTCTCAGAACATGGAGCTATATATACTATCAGTTGCACCAAAATAATAAGGTAAGATTAGCATTTGTATTCACCTACAGATAGGCTATGCATGACTTTAATCACCACTGCAGGAATAGGAATAGCATGGCTGGACATCATGTAAGGTATTATTAGTATTAGTATTATTTGTATTGCAATATTTATATTCTACCTACATCATAAGATCTCTAGGCAACTCACAATAAAGTCAGTTTAAACAAAATTTGATCAGTAAAAATTATTTAAGCATTCCAAAAAGGTACTTTCTTAATTTTCCTTGCTTTTAGAGGTTTGGTGGCTGCAAGCAATATGAGCAGGGTCAGATCTCCTCCACTCGAATACAGAGATGGTGATTCATCTCCATGCACCAGTGATCGTTAGCTGTCACTTTACTTTCACTTTCTTCTAAGTGGCAGCTCCAAAAACCCACAAAAGGCACCAGTGGGATGATCAGGGACTCCTCTTTCCAGAGTCCCTTGGAGGCTTCAGATCATAAATATTCCCCCAGAAAACCTCTTCTCTGTCCCCTCAAAACTGACTGAGATTCCAAGGTGACTTCACTCACGCCATCCAAACTGGAAGACTTTACAACAGCCTAAAATTGTGTATGTATATGGGTTTGGGTGAAATCTTAGGCCCCAAAGGCTTTAATAAAACAAAACAAATAAAATAAAATAACAGACTTCTATATCCTTGCTGTCCAAATGAAAGTACTGTTGGCACCACTCAAGCCTCCAAGCAGAGAGTATTCCACACCTGGAGTACCACAGTGGAGGTAGAACCACGTCCTCACACAGTGTATTGCTTCCATTGGTGGGAGATGAAAGAGGGTCCCTCCATCAGATTTCAGTCCTTGGATGGGCATGAACTCCTTCAAAGTTCACCAGAACTTTGAATTCAGACTAGAAACACATTGACAGGCTACATGACTGAGGACACAAGATGGAACTTTCCCTGTAGCAGCTACTAAGCAGCTGTTTCTCCCTTCTCAAGCCTTAACCTTCTTGGATAAAGCAGAGGCAGCCACAGGAGGAAAGTTGCCAGTGGCAGATTGTTTCCTGTGTTGTCAACTTTGAAGGGAATCACACCTTTGGGTCATCACTCATGGGAAACACAGGGGCAGGGGCACCACCCTTCTGGGATGATTGTAGAGAAACAGATCTTGGGTCAGAGTCAGTGTCTTGAAATAATATCTCACTCACAGTAAGAGTGTGGGTTAAATTCTTGGGAGGCCACTTCACAGTCCCTGGGTGAGAGGCAGGGACTACAAGATCATTAGGTGTCCATGTGAGAGATATGCATCAAGGTAGACATGGCAGATACTTTCAAGAGTAGGAATGCCCTGCTAATTGGTTCTATTTACCTCCTTTTGATTCTTGAATTGCTGGTGGTCTTTGGGGAGTATAGGAAGCTGTCCTACCACATTTGCTCTGACCTGCAACATTGGCATCTCACCAGAGTTTGTTCCTTATTATATGTATGTGTACATATATGGGGACTACCCTATTGCAAATATCCCCTTTTGGGGAAAAGGTACTTAAGTGTTTGGTAATTGGACAATTTCAGGTTCTCTTAGAGGAAACAGATTGTCCTGGACCCATTTCAATCTGGTATCAGGCCACCATATGGCACTGAAATGGGGTTAGTTGCTCTGATTGTCAACCTACTCCAGGGGACGGATAGGAAGAGTGCAGCTCTTTTGATATCCCTGGCTCTGGCAATGGCTTTAGATACCGTTGATCATTGTATCTTACTGGACTCACTCTGTGGAATAGAAGTAGAAGATGTTGTTCAACTATAGTTCTGCTCCTACCTAAGGGCCAATTCAGAGAGTAGCATCAGGGGATTACTGTTCAGCCCCATGGGTAATTAAATTTTGGGATTCCACATGGTTCCATCTTATCTCCCATGCTGTTCAATATCATGAAACCATTGGGGAAGTTCATAAGGGGGTTTGGAGTGGGGTGCAATCAGTGTGCTAATGACATTCTGCTCTATTTCTCCTTCCCATCAGAGTCAGCTGGAGCTGTGCAGGTGCTGGACTAGTGCCTGAATCCTGTATTGGGTCAGATGAGGATCCATAAACTGAACCCAAAGAGACAGAGGGTCTGTGGATTAATGATTCTTGGGTCTGGGAATTGGGTAAACAGTGTATTCTGGATGGGGTTGCACTTCTCCTGAAGGAGCAGGTACATAGCTTGGGAGGGCTCTAAATCCATTCCTGTCACTGGAAGTCCCAGTGGACTCTGGCTCAGAGAGCTTGGTGCCAGCTTCAACAGGCGCACCAGCGATGGTCTTTCCTGGACAGAGATAATTTAGCCACAGTAGTTAATGCACTGGTAAGCTCCTGACTAGACTACTGCGATGCATTGTACGTGGGGCTGCTCTTGAAGGAGACTCAGAAGCTGCAACTAGTGCAAAATGCAGCAGTTCAATAACTGACTGGAATATGATATAAGTAGCATAAAGGAATTGTGCAGTTTTTTTCTAGACTAAATTCAAGGTGCTTGTGATGAAGTTTAAAGTCCTAAACAACTTGGAACCTCAATACTTGAGGGATCATTTTCCTCATGAGTGCCTGCATAAAGATAAAGATCTGCTTGTTTAGCAGATGGCAAGCTCCCATATATGGTTCCATCACAAGATACCCACTTGCGTAGCTGCCAGAGTCATTGCCAGCGCATGAATTGAGGCTAGCAGAATGAACAATGCAATGACAGCTGACCCTGTCCATATGCAGGTACAATGCATAGATGGGGATTACGTAAGTCTGCCTCATCTGATGTCTCATTCACTTGAAAATTGAATAACTGAATCTGGGCAAATACAATTACACATTTAGGGGCCTCTTAGGGTCAGAAGGGGTGTTAAGGGGTATGACAACAAATATCACTTTAAGGACCTAAGCATACCATTTTTTCAAGAATATTTTTGTACACATTTGCCTATATAATAATTTTGCTAAGTTTTAACAAGAAGAAGCACACCTAACCAGGAAGAATGATGAAATGGCAGCTTTAGAACATGAACAGAATAGGTTAGTGACCCTGTTTTGAAGTAATTTTCTTTGTCATTACATTGGGCTTTAGCAGTTCTCCTACCTTGCCTCATTTCTGATTCCAAAGAGCACTCACTCACGGACAAAGCTAAGCAAAGTTTTTATCAAGAAACTGAGTATCACAAACAAACAAGAATTTCTTTAGTGCCAAGAAAGGAGAAGAGAACATAAAGAATTAAGAAATTAAGAAAGATTTCAGCAGTGTGAAATACAAGAGTTAACCTATAATCTCCTCTGAACAACTGAATTCAGTACTGAAATTCATACCTCCAGCAACAGAATAAGGCAAAATTATGAAGGAGATAACAGAAATTACACACATTGTGTTACAATGTAGAGGTTGTGAACTCCAAACAATTCTAACATACATCACCACAGAACCTTGAAGCACTGCATTTATTAAAAGGAAGTATACTTCAACAGAGGGCCTAATGGTAAAAGGATGGAAAACTGAGTTGTGCCACATCCTTCCTGAAGCTTCTAGACTTTTTTTTTTTTAAAGGTAAACTTAAGAGAGAAAAAACAGGCTAGAGGCACTGTAGGGACAAAAAAGTCTGTATAGAGAAGTGATATATGATCCAAGAGGACAAGGTGTGATGCAAGGTGATGCCATAGTAAGCTGAAGCTTATGGTTGGTGAAGTAAAACTGATGTGTTGTGACAACTGAGAAAGCCTAGTCACCAAATACATATTCTGCCAATAATCTGAAGGGACAGAAACCATTATTCTACTCTGCTATTTTCTTTTCTCCAATAAGCTTTCTATTTCCTGTAACTTGCAAAGTCTTATTGCTCTGCCACTTGGTGTCAGCTGGTGGTCAAGACCTGTCCCAACACCAATAAAGCTATGAAATGTGGCAGCATATTTAAGTCTTCTTAGCCTTCATGAGGTTAATCAAGTTGAACCAGTTCTAAAAAGTCTCTTTGTTCTATCTCCGCTTTGGCTTGTCAAAGGAAGATGGTTTGTTATGCTCCACTTGAGACTACTGGTGAATGACAAAACTTTGGAATACAGGGCTTGAAGAGGATTATCTTGATGAGTTGCATATCAGCACAGCAATAGTGGTAGATGAAAGCATTTAATATATATTTGCATGCAATTCTGAGGCTTCTGCAAGACAGAACAAGCAATGAATATCAACATGATTTGAAGTAGAAATTCCTAAGCAAGTAAGATACCATGGGTAGGACAGCACATAAAGTGTGACAGGCTGGAATGCTATATCCAAAATGTGGTATTTTCCAAAGACTGACTCAGGAGTGCAAAAAGGTGGCTTAATCAACAAGTGAAGAAAGAGACATACTACCGCCCGCCCACCCATCAAGGCTTCAATGTGTGAAGAGTGATGGTCCCGAATAGTAAAGGATATTCTTTACCTGGAGTATCTTCAGACGAACCAAAATTTCAGATGAGTTCTAGCTGACGTGGAATCCCTTCACATACAGAAAATACTCTCCTCAACAGAACCTCCTTTCTTTTCTTTTTTTAATGCAGTCACAGTGATGACAGCAAAGAAGAGGACAGTCCAGTATGATTCTTTATTATCATGCTGGAAGGAAGATTAGTATTATCCCTTTTTTACGAAGCCTAAACAGGGTTTAAAATACGCTCAAAGCTGTTCTTAGTTTCAGTGTAAACAGATTATTTAAGAAACTCAATTTAGAAGTTGAAGATTCTGTCTGTTTCACTTGTTCCCACATTAGAATTTGTTAAAATTTGTTTTTTTGAGAACATCCACCTCGCCCTTTTTAAAATTTAAATGAGTTTGATGTTCTAAATCTTCTAGGATAACTTTCCCCAAGAAGGCACGATTTCTTCCCCTTATAGTACAGTTATCAAGAGTTAATGTGACATGATTCGCAGGAGTGTGTGTTTTTGGGGTTGTGACAGGAAGGTATAATGTCCCAGGTACAAGTTGTTTCTCGGTTTTAAAGCCCAGCCCTCTGGGAGACAAATTGTGAGCAGTCACCATGGGTGCTCATTCTCCAGGGAAGGCTCCTCTACAATTTAAATCATCCTTTCCTTTCATTAGGCTTGCTGACTTGTGGGAATGAGGATTCCAATATAAATTGGGATTGATTTTTGGGTAGCGTGCATGCAGGCCCCATTTAAATGAAATTTCTCTACAAATTTGAAAAAAGAGAAATTTCATTTAAATGGGGCCTGCATGCACGCTACCCAAAAATCAATCCCAATTTATATTTGAATCCTCATTCCCACAAGTCAGCAAGCCTAATGAAACTGACACCAAAAGTGATGGGCATGGTAACTATCTATAAAGGACAAAACCAACATCCCTCTCAATTTTTTGGATGTTGTGGGATACACACATGAACATTTAATGTCTACAGAGTAATTCCATCCCCAATACATCTAAGATATCCTTTAGCACTTCCGAAGATGTGAGCCACACATTATTTGGTCTTCTTAGTGGCCAATAAAAATGGTGATATGGCTCTCAATGTTAGTTGGTGACACTTCTGCAGATATTGGCTTACCAGAGCCAGAGTATACTCAGTCTCGTAGTTGTAATTGATAATTGTTCATCTGCGAAGCATTTTCACCTACTTTTCTTGTAGATAAAAATGGAGACTGAGAGTTATCATCTTCTAAGTTGTCATCATGCCGTTCATCTACAACTAATAAGTCTGGATTTGTAAAAGTAAGGTTGAAATCCTCTAGGCCACTTTTAGCAGGACCATCTTCAGCTGAGATCTCTAGTGTCTTCTCAGAATATGTATATCAGTCATGCATTATTTCTTCTAGGTGCCCCAGAGAGCTTGCATTATTAGTAAGGGGGCAATCATCATCTACTGTTGCATCTGTTGAGGACTTTAGGTTGGTTGCCTGGGGGTCTGCCAAGTCTCTTTCTGGGGAGTTTGTTGGGGGTGCTGCTTTTAAAATTCCCAGTTCTATTAAAGCAACAATAGTTCACAGTGTTACCTTAAGTCCAGAAATCTCTTGTTTTATAGCATGCAGTTTATCAAAAAATTGTTGACTGGCTTGCGCTGAAAGAAAGCATTGGTCTCTCAAGTGGCCATAGAATGATTTGAACATGACCAGTATTAAACCTGTGAGATTTCCCGGTAGATTTCTCTGTCATATTGCCACTGGTATTGGGGGTTGTGGAATACACATGCCTAGAAGATAGATCCACTGGAGACCTGGCCTGAAGCCTTGGGTCCATGGACCAATTTTGGTAGTCCAGTTCCACAGGGGTCTGCTGATCCTGTTCATTACTTATGGTCTCATTGTCAAAGTTCATTGGAGTGCTTATAGCTGGACTGCCTGTAATGTTATTGTTCTTATGCTGGACATTGATTTCTAGGGGAGCACAGTAATCGAGGATTGACTTTTGGGTCAGACTCTTTGGTGTTTCATTTTCCCATGCATACCCTTTCTGGGCTCGAAGTGTTTGGGCTCTAGTCTGCACCATAATTACCTGGTCAATCTTCTGCCAACTCTAGTTAATTTCTACTAATAATATCTGGTTATATCTATCTATCTATCTATCTATCTATCTATCTGTGTCTAATTTGTCATTAGGCACTCAATAAGTGGCACCAATGAAGTCAGGCAATGAGGTCAGAGCTGACATAAAAGTTGCAAATTTCTGCTGTGAGGCAGTAAGTGGCTTCAGGATACAGGCCTTTATGGGATTCTGGCAAGTTGGAGCAGGATAAAGAGCCCGAGCAGAGAAAAATTGGGCGTGTCAGAAACTCAAGTAGCAAGCAGGACTGCTAAAAATCAAAGAACAAGAATATGATTGCCAAGATCCAGGGGGTGATTTATCTCAGTTCCCCAGTCCACTCCTTACCTCCCCAGTCAGGTAGCCAAGATAGACCTCAAGTCCAGTTTTCATCAAGTTCCAGAGTGAGATATCATCATAAATCCAGTGATTTTGGCAGGTCAGTGGTAAAGGTCTATAAACAATAGGAGTGATACCTTCTTGAGCAGCAAATGTTTGTCCTTGAATTAGCAGAGCTGTTGTGGAACACTTGGACTTAGATATATTCTCCTTCTGAGCATCAAGTCTCAGGGGGAAGCCTGAGGAGGCCTTTTCTCTTCTGGATACTGCACTGCCAAGCTTATCTAAAGGTAAAATTTATAGCTGGAAGCTGTTAAAACCTAAAGCATACATCTAAAAATGCAAAAACTTTCTGCTTGCAGTTAAAAGGCTGATTAGCACTTCAAGAAGCATTAAAAACATAAATTAAAACAAATTTTTAGAGGAGTCCCTGCCTTAATGCTACCACCGTCGCCATCTTATTTAAAGTTGTTTCCCTCTTGAGTAAGAAGACATTTTCAAAGTTTGATAAATATTTTATTGAAACCAAATTAAGATGAATATTCATCCATCTGCAAATTAAGTACATACAGCTTTTATCAGCATGGAGTGGACCATGCCATACCTGACTGTCATGGAGTTGTTAAAGATGAAGAGCCTCTCAGAACATTTAGTACTATTCAGTCTGAGACCATTTCTGCACTAGACTGTTATAGTGCTATTATAACTTTCAATATCCTATGGAATTCTGGGGTTTGGCCCTTCCCTAAACTGCAAATCCCAGGATTCCATAGGATGTTGAAAATGGAATAATAGCACTATAACAGTCTAGTGTGGAAATGGTCCTTATCTATGTTTAACATACTTAACTGGATTTAGAATACTTTTAATCTTCATTTGGACAGAATAGAAGATATTCAGAATAATCAATACTATCTGAAATCATCCTTTGTTCCATTTAATTTGATAATGGTATAACCAGTTCTTTCCTTAGGGCAAGTAAGTATAATTTTTTTAAAAAATGTGTTTCCAGATTAGGCATATCTGAAACTACAGTATTCTCAGTTTTGCCCCAAGGAATACTTGATTAAATGTTGAAAATTAATCCTATCACATATAAAACATTATGATGAATATTGCTACCTTTGCTATGATTGAATTTTCCCTTATGAAAAAGGCAAACAAATAAACAAAATCAATTTTCCCCAGAAATGGAAGGCTGGAAAATCTGAGAGAAATGTAGACTATATCACTTTTCTTTGTCATGTCAAAATGTCCTCGTGCAAGAATGTTTGCTCATATAGCAGGATTTAAAAAACTGAACCTCCATCTGCAAAGCAGAATGGTGCAGTCCAGGAAATACCGTGTGACATGCTACTTCTCTGTTTTTTAACTAGTTCTGAGAAAGGACTTTTGTGCCTTTCATCTAGTTCTCCTCATCAATATGGAGTGCTTAAACATGGGTTTCCTGCTGAAATTATGATCTGCCTACTGCAGTCTGCATCGCACAACATTAATTAGAATGCTTAAGGCAAAAAGAAAGGTGATTGAACTGCCAAAAAGAACAATTAGAGTATATGCTGAGCATAATATTCAATATGTCTTCTAGGACAAGATATCTAATGATGAAAATAATATTCAGAGATTGCCATAGGGTATGAGAAAGTCTGCAAAATTTGCTGTTCCTGCCCAGTCAGTCTCTTATTGCCTAAGAAATATGTTTATAATTATTAATTTTATTAAAATCTTCTCTTATTTTTTATTTATTAAATACTCCTTTGATCCCAGCATTTTCGGCCACCTGTTGCAAAGGGTTTGCCAGATTGGAAATATAAATAGAAGTGCTGTGTAATGGTTAAAATGTTGAACTGGGACTTGAAACATCCAAGTTCAAAACCTTCCTGAGCCCAGATGTCATTCTTTCTCAATCTGACCAGCTTCACAGGGTTGTTGTAAGAATAAAATGGGAAGGAGGAAAGCCATGTATTTGAATTCACTAGGAGAATTGTAGGATAGAAACATATTAAAACAATCAAATAAGTAAATATGACAAATAAACAAATCAATCATGAGAGCATTATTATAGGGGGCTTTAGCAACAACAATAAAAGAAGAAGAATACAGGAGGAACGTACAAACAAATGAAGATACTTCATTTACCAATTTTTGTATTTTAGTCATTTATTAGGGTATTTCTTACAACATGCAACAAAGATATTATAAAATCATATCAAATACAAGCAATTTTTGAAAAATACAGCTGATATAAAGCATTGCTGTTGTGTGCCTTCAAGCCATTTCTAACCTAACGTGACTCTGTGGTGAACCTATCACAGGATTTTCTTGGCAAGATTTGTTCAGAAGGGGCTTGCCTTTTCCTTCCTCTCAGGTTGAGAGAATGTGATTTGCCCAAGGTCAACCACTGGGTATAATTTAAAAGTATCAGCAGCAAATATTGTTTCTATTTTTTCTAAAGGTTGAGTTGTTGAGGGACATTTGCAGCCATGAGGTCTCAATCTGATCGCATGTGCAGCCAGTTCCTCTTTGCCAGCAGACTTCCCAGCCATAGCAGGACATAATTTATATTTCATGCCAATTAAATATTTCCCAATTAAACCATATCATGGAGTGGTGGTATATGGCCTGGTATTACTATATAGAGTCAGATTGTTTTTCCCTAATATGTCACAATCTGTAGGTCAGGAAGAGTGGTATAAGAAGTGCTTCAGAGTCTGTAACTTTGAATGTCTACTACATTTTCAGAAACTTTAGAAGAAGAATAAACAAAGGAAGCTAATTGAACAAAATTGCAACTGTAAAATTTAAAGCTGGGAATTAATGAAGGAAAAAAAGAAGATCATCGTAAATAAGTTAGCTCAGGCAATACTAAGAAAAGTCCACCATCTGTGTTAGTTTGCACTTTCTGATGAAAGCAATTTTAGTTGACTGCAATAGCAAATTAAAAATGTGACTAGGCATCATGTTCTACTGTTATAGGGTGGGATAGTTAAATTTATACAGTTTTGTGCCTTTCAGTTAATTTATTTTTTAGAGAGATATATGATCTCAGAGGTTCAAATCATTATTTGAAATAGGAATGGAAAGTAGAGTCTTAACTTTTAATAGCCACTGTGCCTTCTAGCTCTTCTAGCAAATCTCAAGGAAATTAATGGTATGAATTAAGTGTGAGGCTATCACTTTATAACTATAAATTAATTCAATCTTATAAAGGAAGAAAACCAAATCTGGAGAGAGAAGGAATATATGTCTTTACTACATTCTAAACCAGATTTGATGTATGTAATCTTAAAATTTATGGCTATTATGATCTAGTTAGAAACCAATAACATTTACATTTCACACAGACATAGAATTTGATGTGTAAAGAAAACAGTTTTAATTCTGGAAAATGTATGAGGTTCAGCACAAGAGTGCATTCTAAAAACATTTGGGACTGCTGACCATTTGGGGTTTGCTGACCAAATTTTAATCATCTGATGAAGACCTACAATATGTCCTTCCTGAATGTAAACTTTAAAAGGAGAAAATATGTCTATGCTCATCTGAAAAGTTAGACTGCTCTGTGCTAGGATATAAGTCAAGTGAAGGCAAGTTCCAGAGGCTGCAAAACCATGAAAATTCTCCAGAAGTGTGGAGAACTGCCCCCCTCAATTCCAAAATATTGGGCAGGGAGGTTGGGAGCCTGCAGGGCCTGCAAAAGTGGCTTTGACACGCATACACGGGCTACAGGCCATGCTTTAGCCATCCTTGGTAAAAATATTCTTTGCCACTTTTGGTATGAGATATGTCAAGCAAGGCTCATCAAACCAATCTAAGACAACTGAGGCTGTTTTCCATCTCTATAAATGACATTTGTTGTTGTGTGCCTTCAAGTTGTTTGCAATTTATAGTGACCCTAAATCATGGGGTTTTCTGGGGCTAAGAGTGTGTAATGCAACCAAAGTCACCCATGTTACCACACGTCACCACCCCTTCTATGAGATATTCAATTTTCATTAATTGTACATATTAATGACTGGAGAACATGATCAGGATCACTCTAACCAGAGAATGTGTTCAGCGTTACACTGGTTGGCACTGTGTTGGGTCATGAAAGTTCAGATGTGATTATGTGGAAAACCCAGGGTTGATGGGTTTGAGCTAATCCCTTCATTGCTTCAGGCTCTTGGCATTTTTGAACACATTGAAAGATTAACTACTCAGATTAGTGAGCAATCAGAGACCATCCCTTGATCTTACCCTATGGAGATCTTCTCTATGCACCCTTACCTGACCAAACATTAAGAGATCATCATGAGTCCCATCAATGTTTTGTCATTCCAGAGTTAAGCAGTCGGCCCAGTCCAGACCTCTTTGTCAGTCCCATGAAAAAGCCATTATGTCTTCACACCTTCAGGATGTGAAATAGGGTTTTTGAAATAGGGTATAAAAACCCTAGCTTTGACCCCAGCCATCCATAGTACATAGTACAAAGTGCTCCAGACTGTTGTTCCTCCATGCTACCCTCAGACATTGTGACTCCTTCAGGACTGGTAACTATCACCCTTTCCACCCAATCTCTCTCTATCCAACCTTTCTTGCTTCACTTCCCAATAGCCTTACATGATTCTTAACAGTGTCTGATTTCTCATATGTTTGTCAATTCAAATAAAATATTTTGTTTAACTCTAACTGGAGTCCTCTCAACAGTTAGTACTGGTATACATCAGGGAATAGATCCTGCTATTACCCTCGCAGACTTCCTTTGAGCCATAATTCCCCCAAATTCTAAGGAGATGCTGGCATTGTGGGTGGACTCCAACATCCCTCATCTCTTAGGGTAACACCAAGCAGGGAATCAGACCCTGGACTCCAGGGCTCAAACCAGTACTCCATGCTTTGCTCTTATACATGAGATACTATGGGGCATTTTAGAAATTTAACTAAAGATAGCCAACTGTTCAATGAGTAAGAAGAAGAAATTCATGACATTTGAAACAGACATAATTAGTGGTGTAATATATTTGCCATTATTTTCAGTGGGGTCCAAATCAGTTTACAATAAGAAGCCATTATTTTCCTTCTGAAGTGAAAGTCCATGGAAAGCTGTTACTTTAAGGACTGGGGACTGGGTATGGGATTGAAGCTGTCCTATGAGAGAATTACAAAATGGGAAGACAGAACTATAAAGGTCTTGCTGAATATGTCACCCACTTTCACTGAAGACCTTTTCGCACACAGTTTGTTTGTTTTTTTGGGCTAGGGCCCCTTGAGCGTCGCGTAAATGGGAGCGTCAGTACATACGACGCACTCCCACTCACGCGACGCTCACGAGCCTAAAGGGGGATGATCGCGCATTTTATTATTTTTGGCTTTAAGCCGAAAATACTGTGTGGTCGTGCAATGCTCGTGGGGCCCTCACGTACTTACCTGCGTGTGGTGCGACGAACAAGCCGTCCTGGTCATGCTTCCTCCCCCAGAGCAGCCTACAGCTCCCAGGCTGCGCTGCGAAAGGAAGGGGTGGGGCGCGAGTGTGATGGTCGCACTACCAGGAAGCGACCTGCAGGATGAAGGAGCAGGGAAGCGGCAGCGTTCCGGATGAGGCTTTTTGCCGAGACACACACCCCCCAGCCGCGCAAACGAGTAACGTGTGAAAAGGGCCTGTGTATGATATCTGTTTTGGGGAAGAAAGGAAGCAATGGAAGGAAGCTGAAAATTGCATTCGATTAGAACATATCAACATGTGCACACATCTGAATGTGACTGAAAGCAAAACTGAAATATTTGCCCATCCCTTGTGAGGAGACAGAACTATGTGTTTTACAAGTCTTCCTTGCACTCTGCCTCCTGTCCTAAGCTACCCTGCAGCCCTGAAGTACAGTGAAAAAAGCTTTCCTACTATAAGTATTAGAGTAAGATTCAACTGCTTATCCAGTTGACTTCTATATATGGAGGAAAGCATTTTGTCCTCTGTCTCAAGAAGCAAAATATCTTTTATTTCTTTGCAGTGAATACTACCAGTTTGCTCTTTGAAAACAGACCTATGACTCTTTCTTACTTTTGTAGTAATAGACTAAAATGGCAGCCTGTTTGGAAATTGCTGTAAGCCAACAGAATTCTCTCATTTTCTGGCTTCAAGGACAAGCTTTTCACAAAGATATCTTGCCCAGTGGCTGCCCCTGGAGATGCATGATGTATACTTGTTTTAGCATTGCAGAAACAATGGTTCCAGCTTTAATGCACTATACAGATGTAGAATTTCTTTAGCAGTAAAAAAAAAAAAACATCTGCACTGAATCAAACCCATATCTGCTGGAAATCTTATTAGGAATTTAATGAGAATCCTGGTCACATATCATTGGCAAAGGAGGCTTAGAGTGGGGAGAGGAAATCAGAACAGACCATCTGTAGTAAAACTTAAGGTTTACTGATCCCTTGAGCCAAACACCACTTAGCATATTTTTATTTAGCTTCTAGTAAAATAAGGAGCTTTCCAGTATACAACTGCAGTGACAGCCAGTTAATTTTTTGACATTCTTGGATATAGGTATTTTAAATCTTGTTATCATAGTACTAGAATTATGCCTGCAGTATATATGGTATCTATTCCTGTCACTGTCCTTTTCCAATTAAGAACTACATTTGTACTAGAGATGTTAATCCACAATGAAGTTACTCCACAGTAGTCCTATTACAAGCAGTTGCAATGTGAATCATCTCACAGACAAAAGTCACATTGCTTCTAAAAAGCAATGGTTGGAAAGAAAAATGTCCTATTATCTTTCTGTAAAAGATTTTAGTCCAGGATTAAAACAGTCATAGTCAACTCCTTTTGTTTTTCCCAAAGGATGGGACAGAATGGAGCAACTGCTCCTATGCAGTTGCAACAGAGGAGGACTTGCTAGAGAGATTTCAGTACATCTTGGAGTCTACCACTGAAGAAATGAAAGGAATCTCCCTACCATGGAAAGAACAAAAGTGAGAAGACTTTGAGACATGCAAAGAGTAGAAGCATGCAGCCTTCCAGATCTTGCTAGATTCCAACTGCAATTTTTCCCCAGTCACCCCACCAGAGATGATAGGAAATGAAACCAGATATATCTGACCAATACCCATGCTCTTCTAAAGTAATGGCATGTGAAATAAATATTGTGAAGTACAGTATAGTGGTCCGTCCACATTCATGAGGGTTCAGCACACAGAACCCTTGTAAAAGTGGAAAACCCTGATAAACTCCCTCCTGTGATCCTCCTCCCATTCCCCTCCAGAGCTCCACCCATCCAGTTCTTTGTCTGTGGTCCCAGTGCTACCAGGGAGAAAGAAAAGGGCAAGGTAAAGGGCTTACCTGTACTTTTCCCTCAAATGGAAAAGAGTGGAGAGTGAGTTCTGGCATTCTAGCTACTTCCAGTCACCATCTTGAGAAAGGAGATTCCTCCCAGGGGATGCAAAGAGAATTCCTGACCAATCAGCGGCCATTACACAGCAGAATGTGCAGCCATGTGCCGGAGAGAACATGTCCCCAGTGGAGAGGTAGCTCTGCACACCCAAAATGAAAAAAAAATCAATTTTAAACACAAGTCTTGCAAGCCTTGGGAGGAATGGGAGGAGGTGAATTGGGGAGAGGCAAGCACGTGCCTTGTGAATAATCAAATCATGAAGGTCAAACCCGTCAATGTGGAGGGAGGGCTGTATTATTAAATTTGAGACTGCCTTGAACAGCAGTGTGGACTGGCATCCTGTTCAGCAGCTATGAGATCATAAGCTTAAGAGCCTTTCCACACTACACTGTTATAGTGCTATTATCTTCAGTGCCTCAGAAATGCTTTGGCTGGAATGCTGATAGGCTGCGAAAGTAGGGGGTTTGGGGGTGGGGGGCATCGTCAGAAGTACAAGGACAGGCCTCCATCATCCTAGTTATGTATGGCAATGCAGGTTTGTCAAAACAAAATAACAAGCCAGAATTGCAGGTCTGTTGTGAAAGAGAAATCTGAAATAGCAAAGGTGAAGATGTTGGGTTGGATTTGGACTTACAGCAGACCCACTGGGGATGGTGCAGTTCTCCAGATGTTATTGAACAGAAATTCTCATGATCCCCATCTTTGGCAATGAGTGAATGAATATTTATTTTATGGTCATAGGCCATTGAAACACAAGGTTCCATCACATTAAATGTGATACAAAAGATAAACAGTATAATACAGATAGAACAAATAACAATCCAACCATTATTTAAGATCCTAAAACATATAAACATAACTAAAATGAGAGAAGGAACCCAAATATTGCAAATGTATCTGAATTTCAACTGCAGAGAAAGGAAACTTTGCAATAATTTCTGTGACACATTTGTTAGCATCTGCTAATAAATAAATCAAGTACCAATCAGTAGATCTTCCAGGGAGATTTAATAAGAGGAGTGTAATATGTCTTACTCTCATCTCTATAGAAATTACAAAAGAAAAATAAATGAAATAGAGATTCTACTAATTTATCTCCATACAGACAAGTACCATTTTGTAGAGAATGCCCTAGCAGCACAGCAGAAGGAATAAGACAGTACTTAGGGATATTCAGGTTTTCAAGATACTTTGCACCCCTATTAGTATTAAATTACGGGCCAAGATAAATTGGGAAGCAGGGGGCACAAACAGTGGTTAAAGAATATTGAGTATTTAAATATTTGCCATAATGAGCAAGAATAAACCTTTTCTTAGGAAAGTCTTGGGCAGAAAGAAACTTATCAGACAAACCTATTCTCTGTAATTTATCTCTTAGATCACTGGCAGATGTAATTGTCTTCCTGAAGAAGATGCATATAACCTGATTCAGGTCTTGCATAGAAAAAAGTTTTAGCCAACACCAAGCAATATATTCCACTGATGAAACACCATCCTCAAGTTGTAAAACTGATGATGGCAGGCAGTTCAGCACATAGAAGAGTTGTCACACAAAAAATAGTAAGATGAAAATATTTGTTTCAGAGCAAGAGAGAAGCCCAGAATCCATACTGGGATGGCAAACAGCAATTGTGGCAACACTTTTACCTGGGATACTCAGCATGCAGCAAGGATGAACTGTCTTCCTTTTATATAAAAGGAATAGGATATGGTTGGAATTCAGTATGGGAGCTACACCTACATAAGTGAACTTATGTTTGTTGGAAACAGTATTGAGCTGTTTTGACCACATGCAGCAAGGGACTGCCATGATGTTACTATGGGCTAGCAAAGTGACCATTGCACATCAGTCCTGGCAAGAAAGCACTGATCTACATCAGTAGACCCCAATGCAGTGTCCTGATGTGCATCTTCATAATTCACTAGGAGGGTCCTGGAGCACTTCTACTACACAACTAAGTATGTATAAAGTTGTGCAACAGAGCCCATGATATAGAATCATGGCCTATAGCTTTAGTACTGTCAGATGCTTCTGGGACAGCAAAAGTCAGGTGAATTACTCAAGAGCCCAAAGGCTGGAAAGCAACAACTAAACATATGAATTGTTTAACTTGTTCTATGTTCTTTTCATCTGCGACTATATCTTGGTAAAAGCCATACCCTTGGTCATGATAATTAATGGCTACCAAGTTTTCTGTACAAGTAACCTCTAAATGCTCTCAACAGTCATTTATTCAATGTTCATTTTAGGCTTATTGCACTTGACTAGGTTTTCTGAGAATGGCAGTTCAACAACATCTGGGCAGGCCCACAATTTCCACCCCTGCACAAGTCACTAATAACTAGTTCCAGTGGTTCAATTTAAATATGACTCTGTCTGAATCCAGCTTTTCCTATCTCCTTGCATGCTTCTATGAGGCATGAGGCTAAGTTCACAGCAACAGTGCTGCTGGTGTGGTCTACCATGCCAGACAGGCTTTTGGTGAGAAGTTAGATTAAATGTGCCAGACAGGTACTGGGCAGCAGTAGTAGATGAGGGATGACACTGGCAGAGAATCTTTCAGAGACAATGGCAGTGGCACCAAATATAACACTTTAGTACTGCACAGAAGGAGGAACACTAAACCTTTTTCAAAGTCTTGGAAATCTTGTAATGAGACTATCCAAATTGAAACAAAGCAGATTCAACTACCAGGTTAGTCATAGAACCATAAAGTTGGAAGGGTCCTTATGGGCCATTTTGTCCAATCCATTGCTCAATGCAGGATTTCCAGCTAAAGCATCCCCGGCAGGTATCTGTACAGCCTCTTTTTGAAAACATCCACAGAAAGAGACCCCATCACCTCTCTAGGCAATGCATTCCAAATGTAGAATTTTACATCTGTCTCTATTGAATTTCATTTTATTAATTTATGCCCAGTTTTCTAGGTCCTTTTGAGTTCTATTCCTATCTTCCAATGTGTTAGCCACCCCCTCCAGTTCTGTGTCATATGTAAAGTTGATGATTCCTTCTACTTGTCATCTAAACTATTGATACCAATGTTGAAGACTAATTCTGTTACGATAGAACACTGAGGCACTTCACTTGAGACCTCCTTCCAGTTTCAAGTGCAGCCATTGACGATAGCTCTTTGAGCATATTTTTTCAACTACTTATACATCTACCTGACAGTGTTCCCATCTATTACACATTGAGTCAATTTGCTAATGAAAATATTATACGGAACCTTATCAAATGCTTTGCTGCA
This sequence comes from Ctenosaura bakeri, assembly GCA_948474755.1. Taxonomy (NCBI): domain Eukaryota; kingdom Metazoa; phylum Chordata; class Lepidosauria; order Squamata; family Iguanidae; genus Ctenosaura; species Ctenosaura bakeri. The sequence goes on along the minus strand of CAOLHI010000044.1, from coordinate 731,248 downwards.
ATCAATGACATCCACAGCATTCTTGATCAAAAAAAGATATTAGATTAGTTTGACAGGATTAGTTCTTCAGAAACCCATATTGGTTCTTACTGATCAAAGCATTGTCATCAAGATACTTGCAGACACACCCCTGTATGGTCCCTTCTAATATTCAACAAGCTACTAGCATACTACAGAGGACAACAGTGAGTAGTGCTGTGGTTAAAGACAAAGTGGACTTAAGTGAAAAGGACCTTTGGCTGTTGACATTCTCATAAGTGAAAGTAAAGTCCAATGCTGCATAATGCGTAATATAGGTACATGGTATGTGAGAAGCATGAATTAGGGAAAGTTAACTGTAGTAAAACAAGAAATGGAATGTATAAATATTGCAATACTTGGAATGACCAAGCTAAAGTGGACATGAATGGGAGATTTTGAGTCAAATAATTACACAGTGTTTTACTCAGGAAATGAAAATGTAAAAAGAAAGAGATGGTATTAATAATAAGGAGAAATGTAGCAAAAGCAATCAAAGGATATAATGCAAAATCTGACCAACCTTGGGCAAAATCATCAATATAGCCATAATCCAAATGTATGCTTTAACTCCAGAAGCAGAAGAGGAAGAAACTGAAAAATTCTACACTGGAGTCTAGATGGAAATTGATCATGCACCAATATAGGTAATCATAGGTGACTGGAATGCAAAAGTAGGAAACAGAGCAGAATCAAAGACTGTAGGAGAATTTGATTTAGGATCAAGAAGTGAAGGAGGACAGTGACTGATTGAATTCTGAGAAGCCAACTGTTTATTGCAAACACATTCTTCAGGCAGCCAATGAATTGGAAGATGGAGAAGCTTCATTTTCTGTGCAAAAACAAGAACAGGAACAGATTGTGGCACAGATCATGAACTACTAACATAAAAAAACCTGGTTTCAGGAAAGGAGAAGACCCAAGGAATCATATTGCAAACATATGATGGTTAATGCAGCACACCAAAGAATTTCAGAAGAAAAATCAGACAGTGCTTTATAGATTAAAGCAAAGCCATTAATTGTACAGGTCATTAAAAACTATGGATCACCCTTATAGAAATGGATGTGCCACAAAATTTGATTGTTCTGATGCATAACGTGTACTTAGAACAAGAGTCCATCAAGATATAATATGGAGAAATTGAATGGTTTCTAACTGGCACGGGGATCAGGCAAGGTTGCATTTATCACCCTATCTGTTTAACTTGTATGCTGAGCATATTATATGTAGAGCAGGATTAGACTGACAGGAAAGAGGCATGAAAACTGGAGGAAGAAACATCAACATTTAAAATTTGCAAATTGCACCATACTACTGTTAAAAAATAGCAAAGACTTGGAACAACTACTGAAAAAAGTCAAAACGGAAAATGCAAAAGCAAGTTTTCAGCTGAACATTAAGAAAACAAATATAATGGCCACAAATTATTTACATAACTTTAAAGCAGGTGATGAACAGATTGAATGGTTGAAGATTTCCTATTCCTTGTCTCAGTCATCAATTAAAATGGAGACTGCAGTCAAGAAATCAGAAGACAGCACTTGCAAAGGCTGGTATGAAAGAACTAGACAACACAGTGAAGTGTAAAGATATATCATCAAATAGTAAACTCAGGATTGTCCATGCCATTGTACTTCCAGTTTCTTTGTATGGTTGTGAAAGCTGGACAGTGAAGAAAGCTGATAGGAAGAAAATCAACTGGTTTGAAATTTGATACTGGAAAGAGTTCTATAGATACTCTGCACTGCTAAAAAGACAAAAGAATGGGTTCTAGAACAAATCAAGCCTGAATTCTTCCTAAAAGCCAAGTTGACTAAACTAAGACTGACATAGTTTGGACACATCACGGGAAGATATGACTCACTAGAAAAGGCAACAATATCTGTTAGGTAGAAAGCAGTAGGAAAAGAGAAAGACCTCATTATGTATTAATATATATATACAATCAAGGGAGCCATGGTTCTGATTCTGCAAGACCTGAGCAGAGCTAATGATGATAGGATGATGTGAAGGTTCTCTCTTTCATATGGTAGCCATAAACTGAAGTCAACTTGACAGCAGTTAATAAGAATAGATATGTGCATTGAAGTGTGAGAATATTGCTCCAGTGGGGTAAATAGAATGAGTGATATTTCTTTTTCTTTTTTCCTCCTTCATTTTTTAAAAACATAAACTAGTTTAGTGGAGTAGATAACAAAAAATCTATTGAGAAGTTTTATTATCATCTTAATGTATTCATTATGTTACATCCTCATAATGGATTTGCTTATCCCATTTATTTCAAAATGTAGAAAACTACTTGAAGGCCAACGCAATGGCTAAAGCACTGAAATGGGACTTGAATGATTCATATTCAAGTCCCTACTGAGCCATAAATCACTGAGTGACTCTTTTTCAGCCTGACCTACCTCCGACTCTATGAGCATAAAATAGGAAGGAAGAGAGCTGTGTGACCACCTTGAGCTTATTGGAGTGAAGATAGCAGTGAAGATAGCAGTGAAACCAATAAGTCATGAGCTACTTTTTGTCGATAAATTACTCAGCTGCATATTAGAAATCCTGCATAATTTAGAGATGGAAAGAATATTTGAAAATATAATCCAGAAATGGTCGAAAAGCAAGTTTCTCAAATGTGGGGAAATCCTGACGAGAAGGATCCTGGATTGACAAGAATTTTTGCAGTTTGGGACTTATCTATGCAAAATTCACTTATGAATTTTTAAAATAGTAAACAGCATTTTTCTTTTCTATTTCTTTAAAAAAAACAAGACATGCAAATTTCTTCTACAAAACAAGTTCCACACTGAGAAAGGCTTTCTTAAAGCAGGAAGAAGATTATTCCTTTGAGAATGAAATTAGCAAATAATTACATTCTTAGCATAATCTATACATGCAAGTCAAGGAAGAGGAACTCCAGCCCATGAACCTAGTCTCATCTATCAGACCCGGTACACATCTATCAGGTTCTCATCTATCATGGTTCTCATCTATCATTAATACTATATATCTATCGGGTTCTCATCTATCAGACCAGGTACACCTCCACACTTCCTCCCTTCTGCATCTTGATGTTTGCTCTCCTCCTTCCCCACTTTGATTGCTGATTGTCAGAATGCAATTTTTGACGATTTATGACTTTTCCATGTACTCTGGCTTGTTTGTGATCTCAGGTGGCTTCCCAAGAAGGTCTTCACAGTTCCAGAACAGGTTTTGAATTGTTTTCAGGAACTACATTTCAGGAGCTCTTTATTCATCTTGGGAGTTCCAGTGGCAATTTTGCAGCGCTGGACTTGGGGTGACACTTGTGCAGTCTTCCAGAGGTTGTTAAATTGCAACTCCCGGCAGACCCATGCAACATAACCAATGGTGTTGAATGCTGGGAGTTGCTAGATCCAGAGCTTGGAAAAGTTACTTTTTTGTGGTCATGGTGGCTGGGTATTCTATGAGTTATAATTCCAAACCCTAGACTTAACTATATTACATAGTGACAGCTCCAATTCCTTCAGGTGGTTTTTTGCTTTGTAATGGCTCAGTTTGGTAAAATGTTCAATCCACAGTGAATCATAGACTGAAAGTCCACCTCATCATAGGTCCTTGTCACACAGCATTTTCCATGCAAAAGAGGGCTTGGAGCGTTGCACGATTGTGACGAGCGATCTGCATGACACACTCACAATCGTGCAATGCTCCAGGGGCCAGCAGGTACCAATCATGCACCTTTCATTTTCAGCCAGAAGCTGAAAATGGTGCACGATCGCACATTGCTCCCGGGCCCCACGTGCACTTACCTGGCGTGCAGAGCCTCCAGAGCTGCGCCTGTCATGCTTCCTGCCCCAGCACAGCCTGGGAAACTCCCAGGCTGCACTGCAGAAGGAAGAGATGGGGCTCTTGCTTAAGCAGACAGCTCATGCAGAGCCGAAGGACCCCGGATGCAAGAGCCTCTCACCGGAGGCTGCTCGTGCAATCCCCACACCCTAGTGCCAGAAGACAGTAAGGTGCAGAAAGGGCTATAGTCTCAGCACTCAGGACAAAACATGAAGGACCAGCACAAGCCGACATTTGACAGATGCCCTCTTCTTCCTGTACCATACAATGTAACTCCAATGACATAACTAGAAAAGTAAGTCAAAAGTCACAACTGCATCACAAAAACAGTAAAGTGAACATGCTGCCCTTCTTTATGTACCATTCTGCAGAGCACTAGATATCTCTATGGCTCCTACATTGGTCTTTTTGAGAGAGCACTACTCCCTACACTCCATTTTTTAAAAAGGAGCTATCATGACAAGGGAGACAAAAAGTCTTGCTTCAGCTTTTTAAAGAGCCCTCCAGGAGCTATAGTTTTCTTTTTTAAGTTGCATTGAACAGCAAGCTTGTCAAACAGATACCCAGCTAAGAAAAGGAGGCCATGTTCTCCCAGACAGACACTATTTATAAAATGAGGACACATTTCATTGTTCTGGCGAGTGTCAATTTGATTCATTAGAATCAATACTGTCCTCTTCCTCTGCAGCTATTACATTTAAAAATGAGAGAGCAGATTTGTCATACCAAGATTAATTTCCACCCACCAATCAAAAGAGTGCACGACATAACTGCAGCAATAGCAACTTGGATTAGCACCATTCTTTCATGGGTTTGTTACGGTTGTTCTCAGACTTGGATGAGAATTTCTTCTGCTGTTGAAATGTCCAGACAAAGGTATTCATATGATTTTCCTTTGAATAAACAAAAATTTGCAGTGGTTAGATTCTGAACTAAGGTCCAGAATTAACAATTAGACTACTTTGGAATTCTGATTCAAACATTAGGCACCCATTCTGAAATACTCTGTAGTGCACCTCCTTACAAGTCATGCATTGTCCTAGTAATATGCCATATATATGTTCATCTACCACATGAACTTTGGGGCATTCTACCATTATCCTCGCATCCCTTTCCACAAATGCTTTTAACTCTTGAACCATTTTAAACTTATCACCTAGGAACAACTGTGTATTTACTTATGTCAGTATTTCCGTCTCATGTTTTTCTATATATTGTATTCAAATTAGACAACAGCTTCATAAGAACGCCTCAGTTGTACTAAGACACTTCTCTTTTTGTAAACCCTTCCTGCCCACTTGAGGGTCTTACAGCCAGTGAAGGGCACTTGACTGATACATGGGAGAGATCTTTATTCCATGTTATACCTAGATAAAGTGGCTCTTCTATCAAGAGCTTAATCATTTTTTTTCAGGATGGGGGGAACATACATCTCCAGAAACATACAAACTGTATTCACAACCAAGGAAAATCTTGTTCTGGCCTTTTGGAAATCAAATATGTTGTCATTACTTGTGAAATGAGAACATGATTAAACAACTTCTAAATGGAAAACAGAAAAATGGTAAGAGTGTATAAATTATTAAAATGAGTTCAGTGAAGCTACGTGTACAAAACCTATATTGTTGACTTGGCAATGTGAAAGATAAGTATATGTAGGCCTCAATGAAAACAGTGTCATCTAATTAGTAATGACTTTTTAACATTAATTTAATTGAGATCTAAATGTAAATAACTGAGTCTTGAAGTACAGGAACGAAGTACAGATGCCCTCATCAAGTACAGGAATGTAATGTAAAGCTTCTTGTTGTTTTGCTCACCGCATTCTAGTAGCCCAGGAAGTTTGTCGGGACTTTTATTTATTTTGTATTTCTACTTTGGAGAGAAATCCAGACTTTGGCCGTTAGCTGTATCACTCATCACTTGCCTGAGGAAAATACAAGGCACTTCATTCATGATAGCAAACAGCATTAGCTGCTACATGAGTTCTGGAACTTCCAATGTTTAGACCATGTGTTTCATTAAAAAAAAAAAGTATGGTTTTAGTACTGTACTCCTTATCCCATGAAAGGCTGTATAGCACTTAACCCAGATTTCCTTACCATGTCGTTACAAGCCACTAGGGAGGCTGCGAACATCACTGAACTCTTTTTCTTATTAAACCACATGTTGAACTCAAATTAGTATCCCACAGGTGGAAAAAGAAAGGCTTTGAGTGTTGGCTATACATGCTTTTTATTCTTGAAAAGTAGACCGGGAATTTCTTTCCATAGTTTTGCCTAATATTGTGGTTTAGTTGGCCCAGAATGATTAAACTGTCCCTTTAATTTACTCTAAATATTGTAGTTAAAATGTGCTATTTTCTATCTCATCTCACCTCACCTCACCTTACCTTACCTTACCTTATTCAAATGTAGGAAAGTAGGGGGATAGTAATATCCTCATGACTTGGCATGACAATGTAAAATTTATAAAGCTTTTAGTTCATGTTTGCCACCTTACCCCATTTGTTCCCATCCCTACCAACTCATTCTCACCTGAAGGGGGTTTATCATTGGTTGAATGGAATACCTGTAGTATAGAATCCTTCCCACCTTCAGGATCCCCATACAATCAGACTGATGTATGTATGGAATGTCAGTTGGATTATGGGTAGAATAATGGCAGAGAAGTAAGACCATCATTATGGGGATGGTGCTTCTGTTGTTTGTACAGCTGGAACTGTCAAACAGTGATTCCAGTGGGCAATAGATAGATAGATAAATGGATTAGATAGACAGACAAATGGACAGATAGACAAGGTAGCTGAAAAGTAAATATGAGGGAGAAAATTGTCTTACAAAGAATGCATTCCTGACTTGAACAAATGACACCCTTGGACAAATGTTGATGCAGAGACTGGCCACATCAGAACCCCTCTAACCCCTCTAAAGAATAGCCTGCCATTTCTGGACCTGTCCCCCATCACATGAAAACCCCATGACTCCCACCATTAAACCCTCCATTGTGGTATGGAGACATCAATAGGGCAGTGAGAGTAAATTCAGCTATGCACAACTGGCACTTTGCAGTCAATATTAAGTGGGAGGGGGAAGGAGAGGGAAGAGAGATCGCAAATCAGCTCTAGTTCTGTGTCAGCATTTGCCTAACAATGTTATGTCCTAGGCCCTTTCCGCACCAGGCAATTAGAACAGGACAGTGCATCCTCTCACAGAGGTCGTCTGCACCTTGGAGCGGACTAGGAGCAGACTACTTACCGGAGATCCGCACCTCAGTCCACTCCAAAATGACCCCAAGTGGTCCTCCAGTGTGTTTTCTAAAGACCACAAAAAACAGGTCTTTATTTTCCTGGAATGCGCCATTGTGTTCCTGCTCCCCTGTGCAGATTTGCAGACTCACACTGATGTGGGCCTGCAATCTGTGGAGGGCAGGCTTTAGGTGTGGCGAGCTTCAGTAGTTGGTTGGGACCGATGACCAACTGGAAGCTGCCATTTTGGAAGCCAGAGCAGTGCGGATCTACAGACCTCACACTGCTCCATTTTGCCCTGGACCAAGGAGGAGCCCTGCAGAAGGGCTTCAGGGACAGTCCGCGTTGCTTCGGACCCCAGAAGAAGTGGTAGGTAACGGCACAGGGCGATTCCCTCACCTCGTATGGAAAGGGCCCTAGTCTCAGCATTGCATTGTGAGGGAACTGTGAGGAACCACTGCTCTGATCAGCCCTGACATCTGACCAAGCCCATCATTACACATGCGCCAAACAGTATTTGTCTCAAACAGTGCTTCCTTTTCATCATGGCTGGCATAATCACACAACTGCTTTCTCTAATTGTTAGCTTGCCATAAATTTGTCCATTCTGTCAAAATGGACGATCCTGTCTCACTGAAAACATCCATGTAAGTTCTATATTTTACAAGACTTTTCCCCCCACTAATTTCTGTTTTATGGCTTTAGTTACATGTTTTAAAATTCCGTTAGAAAATTGCTAAGGGAACTGACTTGGAAGAACATTTCATTCAGCCCAATAGAGTTTACTTTAAAGTAAATGCAGTGCTCTTAGTGAGATTGGTTGGACTGGGATGCCCTTTCAATTCCTATCAGATCAGCCCACAACCATCCCACTTCTTTTCAACTGAACATAACTGAATCAAAATTAAACCTTACTTTTTCTCTCTCCATCCATCCCTCCCTCCCATTTTCAAGCCATCTCACTTCACTTTCTTCTGCCAATTTGCACAGTAAAGTACTAAACTCCAAAATATTATTAGGGTCACATTCAAAATTGTACGCTGTACTATTGAAAATAATTATTCATACTAATTATTATGTAATAATTATTATATTATATAATAATACATAATTATATTATATCATATATTATAATAATTATATTATATAATATATAATATTATAATATAATAATTATTATTTTCTAAGATATAACATTTGTCTGATGCATATTCCAAGGTCTGTCTTTTTCATATGGAATCTCTTGTCCATGTATTTGTCAAATTTAGAATTGTTACTTGCTGCCAATAGCATTATTGTTCAAGGATTATATATCAAGTGTTCTAGACATACTCCCATTCCAATTAATCTGGGTTTTTTAAATGAAAATAAAAAGGAATCAAGAAGGCTGCTAGTTTCAGTTTCACTTAAGTGCACAGGTAGCTGCACTTTTAAAATGGGAAAATCATGACTGTAAGCCAAGGCATTTTTACAAGACTATAAACACTTTCAGGTTATTTTTCTAGGTCAGATATCATATGTTCAGTGCTTGAATACTTACCAAAATCACAGGCCAACAACTTTATTAAAATCATAGCATGGAGAGTAATTGTAGACTTAATCAAGCTCAGATTTCTTCCGAGTAACTGTGGGGACCAGCATTTATCTGTTGGTGCCCGAATAAACTCCCAAAATCCAGCACCTATAAGATCAAGCTGTAATTGCCAAAAAAATATGAATGTGCATGCATACATGCATACATATGCATGCACACACTATTTATTTCCCTGTAAAACAGAAATATCAACAGTTTTCTAGTGGAATTTTCAGAATTTTAGGGTGGGAGTAGACTGAACTTTAAAAATAAGGCATCTAAGTCTTTACTTTTCTTCTCTTTTTACAGGTGATTTTTAAAAAGCACAGCAGCTAAACTGACTGAACAGCTTCATGTTGTTCCCATATACTGAGGGATTACTGTGAGAATAGCACAATTTCCTGGTGAATTTTTAGGAGAGGTTGGGAAAGAAAGATATTGGAATTGCATTTAAAAATGTAAGAAGAGGCATGGCCAGGCAGAACAAAAGCTTATCTAGTTCAGCATTCAGTCCATACAGAGGTCAGCTAGTTTACCATGGGAGCCCAGTTGTAGGTATAGATGCAGCAGTAGCCCATCTCTCACATTCCCCAACAAGTGATGCATAGACAGAGGCATACTCCTTTTGAGATGGAGATCCTGATCATCTTGACTAGCTGATGCTGATGATGTCCCTGTACCTATATAGGAATACCCACTTGGAGCTCCCAACACTGGCAATACATTTGTGAGGCATGAGGTGCATTTCCATGAAAAGGATGCACACAAAGCTGTAAGAACCTTACCAAAACGTGCTGAATTAAAAACTATGTTATGTGCCCTTCAACTTACGGTGATACTCTCCTAGGGTTTTCTTGGCAAGGTTTATTCAGAGGAGGTTTGTCATTGCCTTCCTTTTAGGCCAAGAGAGTGCAAGTTGCCCAAGGTCATCTAGTGGGTACTCATGGCTGAACAGGGATTTGCACTCTCCCTCCCAAAGTCCTGGTCCATCACTCAAACACTCCACTCTCTCTGTCTACTAAAAACTATGTATATCTGAAACATGTGCATAGCGATAAAATTAGTACAAGAAAAAAATGGTCACAAATATTGCACACAGACATGCACTTGAATTTTTGTGCCAGGCCTACAAGAGATCCTCACACCCTTCTAAGATTAAAATGGAATAAGAAGTCTAGTGGGAAAATGAGAATGAAACTTTCAGATTTACAACTACTATTTGATGGAGAAAAGATGAGTGCCCCTGTTGGCCAATTAAGCTGAACATGTATGGTGTTTTATGAATAGCAGCTGCTGAGAAGCCTGACCTGCATCAGGATCACAGAAGTGTAGCAGAAAAGCTTTCTCGTCCTGTTATGGTCTAAGTATATTCATGTGCATTTTAAGAACAAATGCTGCATGTTAAGTGTATTCAGATAAATACATTCCTGCCTACTTTGACGCATTGTATCAAATCCCTTTCTTCTGCCCACTCCCATTTTCAGGTGGGCAAGATGGAGGATTACAATTTCCCACACTGAATCCATTAAGTTGTTGATATTATTTTAGATCTATCAGGCTAAAATTTAAGCCTAAGGATTTTGATTGGACAAAATTTATTTCCAGTCTATCATATGATCCCCATTATACTAGCATTAAAAAAAGTTTTGGTACTGCCTGTTTAAATAGAGTAACACCTTGCCCATGTATCAGCTGATTTTATGTATGTCATCATTGATCTCAATGTATTCTAATGTAGAATGCTGTCTAATTAACGTTGCTGACAGTTCAGTTTTTTAAAAAATAGTATAAAATAGTTTATTGACAGAGCATAAAACAAATTCTGGATTGAACAGCCCTATGCAAATCAGTAAATGCTGTGATGATACTCAGAGGAGTCCAGTGGATTCATAAAAAACTAACTTAAATTTTGTGACAACTAATACATTTAAGAACCCATGCAGTCGGCAATTTCATGTGGAGAGGTCTGATAATCTGACATTCATAGTTATTCTTCAGTGTATAAGAAAATTATAAAATGCAAGTTTTAATTATTTAGGTTCCTAAGCTAACTTTTGATCTCTAATCTCTGGGCCAAGTAAATTGCTTAGAGATACCAGTTCTGCTACCCATTTTGTTTATATTACAATATGTATCAATCCACTTTGTTGAATATTTTCACTGCCATTGGATTATTTTGTCAAGCTAAAAACCATTCTTGTTTTCTGAATATATTTTCGATATTTATTTATTTATTTATTTATTTATTTATTTATTTATTTTGTTCACCAGCTTATCCGTTAAGGAGCGAACTGGTGTTAAAACAATGGTAAAACTTCCCATAGAAGAAAATGTACCATTATTATAATGGAAATCTTGAGTATTTTGTTACTATACTAGCATGAACAGCCTGAGATGCTTTTGTTGCCTGGGGCAGAACAGCAAGTGATACCAACTCCACCCCATTCACTGAAGTCGCTTTTTAGTGAAGGGCTGTGAAGTTCTTTTAACATCTGGGACATAAAATTGCAAAAGTGATATCACATTCCTGAGTAGTAAAAATACAACAATAAATAAAATAGCTAATAATTACTGTTAGCACTGAGATATCTTATCACATCATAGCTTGGCCTTCATACCAGAAACTACTAGAGACCCTTTCTGACAGAAGTTGCTTAGTCATTTGCTTTGTCAATAATACAACTTAATTGGAGTCATGATATATGGAAGTGTTATTAGCAGTGACCAAACAGCAACAACAAAATCAATCAATCAATGGAAGTTAACATATCACATCAAAATATCAAAGCCTATTGATAACTGGTGCAAATTAGCAACAGGGAAAGCTTTGCAACATGTACTGTTTTCCCCTTCCATTGAAAAACTGCCCTCTACTGTTCCATTCTGTACAACTACTTCTGTCAACCACATTCCTCATCCACCTGGCACATCTGACAAAGTCATGTCTAGTATATAGCAAACTCATGCAAATATTGGGAAAGAACATACATCAGGGTTGCATAACATAAGCTTTTGCATGAGAAGTTACACATGATGGTTTTTCATAACATTTGTCATGATAGCAATGTTGCGCAACTGAACACACAACCAAATGTGCAATAGCACGTGCACCAAATGGATATGTGCATTCATGTGAATCCATGTTCATTCTTGACAATCTACATTTGCATGTATATCTCGAAATGCAATGGTATCCCATGTGGCTCTCCACTTTCATAACCTTGAACTGAGTGGAGATATCCTACATTTTATAAAAATGTCCAGCCTCTTAGATGTATAAGACAGCAACTGGATTCCAGCCGTAAGCTTTAAGATACTTCTAGTCTTCTTGCATTTCTGTAAAATGGGTTATGATGACCACTCTGTCATCTTTTTTAACTTAATATTTTATCTCAGATCAGGAAATAGACTGACAAATGCAATTGAGAGGTAAGGGTGCCTCACACACAATTCTTCATTCACTTTATGTATGCCTCAAGCAATAGCATAGAACCACAACTGGGTATAGGAGATTTCATGACACATAGAAGTGCATAATTCCTAATAAGTCCTATACAATATTAAATACCACTAAATGAGGCATCATCACATCAAGTGATATCCAGTGGCTTTCATGTATTCTGCCTGTCTCACCCATAGTAACAGAACTGGTAGAGATGCTAGGTATGGGTGATGATCCATGGAACTGTGTTTGGCTCATTTTTGTATAAAAGAATATTCTATGATTCACAATTTTCCCCCTAAATTTAACAGAAAGGAAATGAGATTTTAAAAACAAGGGAGGGAAGAGGAGGAAGGAAGGAGGAAGGAAGACATAGCAGGAGGTTTAAGTGCTTAGCTTTTGCAAGTCTAGCCTTGCACTCTATGTATCACCATCTTTGTGGTACTGAATAAAACTTAGCACTTGTGTTTTCTAATAAGCTCCTTATCTTTAACCAGGTACAGCAATATGCCTTCATACGAGGAATAGCTATACTATAATTGGCCCAGAGTAAATAGTGACCATGTCATTAAAAACAAAACAAAACAAATTTTTGTGTAAATAAATAGACTGAAAAAGAATTCAAGGGTGTTTCTTTTTTAAAAAAAAAAACCCTGATTGTGGAGAAAGAAAAATCGACAGCTTTGTCTATCCCTCACAAGAGGAAAATAGACTTCTTTACTTCTCAATGAAAAGAGATGAAGGAATAAGCAATTATTCAACATTGCATCGGGAAAGGAGTGGCAGCTGAACAGTAATTCTGATGACAAGGTGAAACCATCTGCATAGCAGCTAAGGAAAATTTAATGTTAGCTAACATTAAAAAGAAAAAAAAATCTACAGGATAAGGAAAATGATCTGAGAAGCCTGAAGAAAGACCACCTACCCACTAATGGCATCAACTGCCAACATCGCACATATTCTTTATATCTGCTATTTTCCAGCCTGGCACAGAAGATATGTCTGGGGCACTTGAGCGTGTGATATATATATATATACACACTATAAAATATTGAGCCAAGGCATGTTGCCAAACCTAGATTTGTTTTTGGCCACCATGATTTGCAGTGCAAAACTATGCTTGTTTACTCAAAAGTAAGTATCACTGAGTTTTATGAGGCTTGTTCTCAAGTAAATAAATAAATAAGTATATAGGTCTATAGTTACATCCTCACAACCTCTTGTTTAAAAGTCAATTACAAAAATACATACCCCATAGAAGCTTGTCTCAAGCCCATGGAATCATTTTTAATCGGTACATATGCCTAACGATAACAACTTCAGCCCCTTTCCAGAGATATTCTTTTTCATGGGCTTTGTGACACACAATATTACCCACCCTGTTCTCCCAAAGCTTTGATCAGTGTTATAACTTCTGTTAAGACTTTACACTATATTTGTCAAAGGTAAAATTTGAGGTGATTTTGGAATGTCCTTGTGAGGTAAATATGTATAGATTTTGAGAGGAGCTTACAGAATTTCAATACAATTAATAGAATGTATTGATAGTGGGGTCACATCTTTGTGGCCACTAAATTTTCCTTAAGAGTTCATTTGTAGGATTCTGTTTAATGCCAATATCTATAGTAATTTCAAAAGAATTTTAACTTTTTTAAAAAATTGAAAATTTTTGATAGAATACCACACTTCTACCTCTGATTACTTACAAGAAGTTGAAAGCACCTGAAGCCATTCCTCCAGCATGACAGAATAGAAGTGAACAACTTGAGATGTTCTTGAATTACAACCCCCATTAGTGTCCAGTCTGGGCTGTGCTGGCTTGACCTTGTACTCTGACCACATCCAGAGGTTGTGCAGCTGAAAGTCCTATCAGCGTAAGCCAGCACAGCCAATACAGAACACTCATAGAATTTGCAGAACAACCATATCCAAATGGCCCACAAGTTTCCCACTCCTACAATAGGAGATCAATACAATCAGAGCTGACACTGTTTGAGAAGCAGTTCTTAGAATCATTTCCCTTGCACATCCAGCTATTTTTCTTTCCTAGATAGAACTCTCTGTTCAGATAAATGTTTTCCTGCATGAAATTCAGTTGAATTTTATTGTTCATAATATTGTTTATAATTTCTATTCTATTATAATATAATAGAGAAGACAAACTATACAATACAAATACATTAGAAGGTAAACAAAGTAACTATAAATTAATATGAATGATTACTAAACCCAAGGCTGCCTGTTTCAACCTAAATATGAAATTCCATGATACCATTTTTCAAATTCAGTTTTTATAGATGGTTATTGATCAGATCAAAAACAACATATGTAACAATTGAATCAAAATTATTTATTTATAATTAAACTGCTGCAGTTACCTTTGTCTTGGTGACTAACATTAAGAAAGATGCAACTCTTCTCAAACACTTGATATTTTATTAAAGAGCAAAAAGTTTACCGTCTGTTTATCCACCAACCTGACCAATTAATTCCATTACTTAACAATTCAACCGGAGTGTTTTTTCCCCCACTGATGACCTTTGTATCAACGAACAATTGAAACAACAGCAGCAGCAGCAGCAACAACAACAACAACAACAGGCAATCTTTCACCATCACCTGATCTACCATGAAAAAGACACACATGAATGTTATCTTAGCAAATCTACCATTCTGCAGAGGACTATAGAGGGGATTAATTAAAACCTAGTCAAAGTAAGATTCTTTTTCTTTGCTGTATTAGAACTCTGGTAAAAAGAATGAAAATACATTAGGGGATGGGGCAAATTAATTTAGGTAAATGTACTAAATAAATAAAAAATACTGGCATATATGAAGTTTCTCCATAGGGCTATTTTTAAAAAAAAAAAAAAAACTTGGCTTAATGGATAAATTCCAAAGCATTCCAGAAACAACAGTAATTTTATTAAAACATGTTTATCTTCTCTCAAAAGCCAAGAAAGGCAAAGGGAGGAAACGTAAAAGAAAAAATTCCAAGTTATGTTGAAATAGTAAGTAATATTGGAAAATTATTAGATAGAAATTCAGGATATTTTTAAGTCAGTTTGCTTTATTTTTTTGTTAGACAATCTAGCCTAATATCTCAGTTGAGAATTTTGTGGAATAATGTGATGCTTTTAGAAAAGCTAAATCAAGGCTGAAACGCGCACATTAACAGTGCATTCTGATAGAAGTCTGTAAGATTAAGATTAACCAACATTACTTTCAGTTAAGCAAGGATATCTTTTTGTACAACACATAATTAAACTATTAGAGCTGTAGCACGAAAATGTAGCTATTACCACCACGTGCACAGATTTTAAAGGGGATTAGACAAATTCATGGAGATAAGAACATTGGCTTCTAGTTAGAATGGTTAAATATTCACTTCAGTACCAGAGGCAGAATGCCTATTCACAAGAGTTGAGCTCATGTTTTTATTTTCATAGAAATGCGGTGGGTCACTCACAGAACAAAATGCTGGACTAGAATAATCCTCTTCCTTTATCCAACATGGCTTATCTTTAATTTTCCCCTGGGTATCAAATTGCAGCCTATTATTATTACTGAGCACAGACAAACAAGCTATTATTTTTGTGGTGGGAGAAACAGGAAGAACCAAGGAAATCCAACCTATTTCAGTAATGAAACACTTATTCAGAGGGCTCGTTTTTGAAACCAAAACATAGCAAAAGAAGAATGATTGAATTATAGGCTCGTAGAATCATAGAGTTTGAAAAGACCACAAGGATCATTGTGTCCAACCCTCTGCCATGAAAGAATACGCCATTAAAGCATTCCCTACAGATAGCCATCCAAACTCTGTTTAAAAACCTTCAAAGAAGGAGACTCCACCACACTCTTAGGCAGCGTATTCCACTGTTGAACTGCTCTTACAGTAGAAAGTTATTTCTAATCTTAGGGTAGAGTCTCTTTTCTTGCAGTTTGAAGCCATTGCTCCTTGTCCTAGTCTCTGGAGCAGTAGAAAGCAGGCTTTCTCCATGCTCCATATAACATCCCTTCAAATATTTAAATGTGGCTATCATGTCACCTCTTAACCTTCTCTTCTCCAGGCTAAACATATCCAGCTCCCTAAGCCAGTCTTCATAGGGCATGGTTTCCAGACTTTCTACCATTTTGCTGAGTTATGAACAGAATGAATTCTGAAAGAGATTGACTTTATCGCTTCAACTGCAATACTATTTCTCCAGAAGAACTGTGGTTGGAGGATGGTGGTGAGATTTATACCCAGATTGCACAACGCAGCTGTCAGTGAGCACAGCACACTGTCCTGCACAGCTCCTCCTATGCCTCTGCATCACATCACCTCGACATTTTTCTGATATGGACATGCTATAGCATCAATAGGAGTATGGTGTCTTGATCGAGGGAGGTACTGGTACCACTCTACTCTGCTTTGGTTAGACCCCATCTTGAATACTGTGTCCAGTTCTGGGCACCCCAATTCAAGAAGGATATTGACAAGCTGGAGCAAGTCCAGAGGAGTGCGACCAAAATGGTGAGAGGCCTGGGAACCATGCCCTATGGGGATAGACTTAGAGAGCTGGGGATGTTTAGTTTGCAGAAGAGGAGGTTAAGAGGGGACATGATAGCCATGTTTAAATATTTGAAGGGATGCCATGTAGAAGAAGGAGAGGGCTTGTTTTCTGCTGCTCCAGAGACCAGGACAAGGAGCAATGGATTCAAGCTGCAGGAAAGGAGATTCCACCTGAACCTCAGGAAGAACTTCCTGACAGTCAGGGCTGTCCGGCAGTGGAATATGCTGCCTCGGAGTGTAGTGGAGTCTCCTTCCTTGGAGGTTTTTAAGCAGAGGCTGGATGGTCATCTGTCGGGAATGCTTTGAGGGTGTTCCTGCATGGCAGGGGGTTGGACTGGATGGCCCCTGTGGTCTCTTCCAACTCTACATTTCTATGATTCTATGATTCTGTCTCACTTTTCCTTTCTCATTTTTTGATTTCCAAATGTTTAGATCGTCCAGTTGCTTCAGATCAGTCTGTTACATTCTAAAATAAGCTCCAGAACTAGTACAAACCAGTCTTGTTCATCCAGAGCCACTTTGGAATCTGGCTGAATTGAGAGTACAACCTCAGTTATAAGTAATGACCATAGACTGTGTGCAGTTACATCAGTTATCTCTCCAACAACCTAAAAGGAGTTGTTTCACTCAGAGTTTTAAAGGAAACCATATGTACTCTCTCTTTCTAAAAAGTAACTAAAATAGATAGCTTTTACTCACTTTTAAAAAAATGAATGCCACAAATTGTTGCTTTTTTCAAGGAAAACTCTGTCCTCCATCTATGTCATTGTTGCTTCAACACCCATGATAACAGAGCACAGAGTAGAAACATGAGGGACAGTACAGAAAAGGGCTTAAACAATGTGATATTTCTTTTCCATAATTTAATGAGTCTGTATGTCTGTAATCATAACGTTAATCTGAAAGTGCAGCCATACTGCAAAATGAGTGAAAGTAAGATATAATCATAATGTAATGTAGTTATGTCTTAGATATTGGGAGCAGGAATGAATTGCAATTATATAATTGAAGGCATACAACAACAATGTTATTTCTAACTAGTTACCTCCAAGCCTTCTATCATGCAAGTACAAAAAGAATACCTACTTTGATTGTGACATGTTCCTCCAATCCTAATTAATTTTCAACCAAGCTATTCATAACTTCATTGAAATCCATCAAACTGTTAAAAACATGTGCAAGTATTGTTCAAAACCTGATTGTTTAAAAAAATAATGCTTGTTTTTTATTGGCATCAATAATGCCTCCCTACAAAAAAAAACCCAAGACAAAATATTATTGAATACTATCACGTGACCTGTTGGAGTATATGGGGACTCAGTATGTTTCTCCCACTGAATGGCCTATTAAAAGGCAAGGGGAAAAACAATAATCAAGTCAACCGCTTGTATTTAGAACAGAAAGTCACAGAACACCTTAAGGAAACATGTCTTGTAAATAAAATCAGTTGCATAGGGACGGAGGGGTGGTGTGGCAGATGAGTGATTCGCCCCAGGCGGCAATGTTTTTGGGGAGTCCCAGCCCATAGCAATGCTCCCATGCACCCTGGCCACACCCCCCTGTACCCTGGCCACACCCCATGCACTGCAGCCACACACCCACACACAGTGGCCACGCCCCCATGTTGTAGCCCCACCCCCTCCCCACACTCCAAGCTCCACCATTGAATAAAACCATGATCATTGAAAGGACAAGATTTCTAAAACCCTGATCAAGCTAACTTAATGAGCCCCTAATTAAAACACAGGGATAAGAAAAAGAAAATGTACTTTAAATTCAACCTTGATTAGCACAATGAATGGCTTCATAAATATGGCATCACAAAAGCTTTATTCTTTACCATACTTCACACTGTCACATATGCAGACATAATAAATAGTGGTGAAGAACTTATAAACATTGAGGGCCTCAAAGAGAAAATAATTTCCCAGCTGTGCAGTTGTAAAAAATCATATCTTTATATCTATTGTACAGATGGAGTAATCAAGATTATGGTTGCACTTAGCTTGATGGTGGCAACTTATGCATTGCCTCTAAGCACACCACCCAAAAAGAGGCAAAAGAGGAAACAGATCTGCATAGCATTTACAATGTATCAGTAGAGGCACATCTTTAGAAATAATTTAAATAGAATTTTGATGCATCTCACTATAGCTGGGGGTGGGGGGAAGGACTGTGGAATCTTCTCAGTCCCCTTCCAAGTGTTTTAATTGGAAACTTGGAGGCTCTTGCTAAACCCATTATGTGGTTCTTTATGGTTCTTGACTGGTTCTCTGTAGAAGACACTTAAACTGGATAGCGTTTCAAATTGGGACCCTTTCAAACAGAGGGCAGTTTTCTGATAGCCTTTCAAAGAGAGGAATGACCCCTGTAAAGTAGGACAAATAGCTACTGCAGTAAATTTGGTAAGTTACAGAGGAAGTGGTAGATGCCTTGAGGAAGTTGAGTATATGGGGCCCTTAATTACTTAGTTAACTATACAGAAGTTACTAAGTTAAGCACACAGAATTCTGACCATGTACCTTATCTTAGAAGCATGATTTTGTTTGACATTCAAAAATATGATGCAGCCTGCTATTCATGAAAGGGGAACTTGGCTTTTGTGGGGGCATCATTAAAACTGAAAGGAGCAACAAAGACTTGGAAGCTGTACAAAAGAAACTTCTACTTTTTCTAACTATCCTAGGCCTGAGGACATAATGGGAATTCTCTTGTTTCTACTGAATAATTGGCACCAGGGCCTTCACAAGTGTGTATATGCATGACTCACCTGATCATAATAACATGATTCCAATAAAATTTAAAATCTGCAAATCTCAGTATTTAAGCAAACTCCTTCAGCAATCTATGCATTAGGAAGAGAAGGGTGAGGAGAAGCAGTAGCCTGCATCTCTGTACAGATGGACAGATCTCCAATTTGCTCTTGTCTACATTTTTCCAAGTATGTGTCTTCCAGTGCAATCAACAGGTGTGGCGCCAAAGAATTAAACTCTCCATGCTTCCCACACCAAGAACAGCTGGTCTGCAACTGTTGTTTATACTTTAAAAAAAATGCAGACAGCATCTCATTGCCTGAATGATGTCACGTTTAGTCTGGTCATCAGAATAAGAGTTTTATCTTTGGTTTAGGCATGTTTTCACTATTGAGATAGCTATCACTAGACACAAAAATGTTGTTGTTCTTTTTGTCACTGTTGTTGCTGTCATCATCATCATCATCATCATCATCATCATCATCATCATCATCATCTACTATGCCTAGTCATAGTTCTCAACAATGAAAACATGTCCAAAACAAGCTACTACTGCAATCCTCCTCCACCTCCTCCTTCCTTAGTTTATTTTTAAAAATCAGGAAAGCATTTTTAAAAATGATTTTGGTCTTGTCCAGGGCTATTTGTACCACCATTTCTTCTCTTCCTCTCCTCCTACCCTCCCCTTTCTTTCTTAGCGCCAACTGTGTCAGTTATAGTAAGACAAGCACTGTACAAAATAGACAAACAGGGAGTGGTTCTTGATTACACAGATGACCAACTGAAAGCTTCTGTGCTTGAACTTTATTGTACCCAACTGCTAAATGTTTGCTTAACCCTTGTTCCTGCGCATAAGGTTTCACATATATACACATCCAGCTTGCCCCCATTTAACATGGTTTCCCTGTGCTTTTCCCAGCAGCAACATCAAGTTGCATTCCTACACCCTGCGGCTTTCCTGTTCCCCCCCCCTGGCAGTGCTTCTGCATAACAGACAGATACACTGTTGTTCTAATCTAGAGCCTCCCTAATCTACCCAATGGCTCATAAAAAATGAGAATTGTTCATGCTTATTTTCTGTTCAATAAGATTCTCCCCAACGGGGGATAAACCTCTTCCTCTCAACCTGTAATGGAGGCAATGACTGATTTGTATGGATTGCCAGGTTTCATAATGACCTCATCAGAGACCCAAAATCACAACTGCTCTATTATGAGTCCCCATTCTCTCTAATAATTAGCATATGCTGACATTCAGCTGTGTCCAAATTGCAAAGTTTTATTTTTCCACATACACGCCCCCCCCCATGCAATCAGGAACAGTATTTCAAAGTGATGCTGTTAGTACTACAAGGGGGAATGAAAATGGGCATCTCCTTATGGGTTGGGTTTTGTTTTGTTTTTTGCAATAATTCAGGAATGTGTGTGTGTGTCTCCCTTTCCCAAGAGAATTATGGTTCAAGGTAATATTTTTACACACATTGATTATAGGTTTTTAAAATCAGCAGTCTGCAATAAAGAGGAAGCTTCAGAAAAAAGGAAAGCATGTATGCAAAGAAAATTGCTATGTTTTGACTCTGGCAGATGTGAAAGACGTGGCAAATACACAGAGAGATGCCCTGTTGCCATCTTTCAACTATAATAAAAAAGTCTTTTTAAAAAAACACATCATTTTACCACTTTTGGCTGTTAAGTAGCAACAAGGTAGTTACTGCTATAAAAGATTAACCAATAATTACTACCCACCTGGTGAGATGGCAAGTGCAGTCAGGCACCATGAAATCAATGCATCAACTTATTTGCCATCTTTTCACTTTATTAAGTGTAAAAAAAAAAAAAAGATTATGTCTTCCTTACATCCATCCAGCCCTAAACGGGAAATGCTGGATTTCCTCACAAGCACTGTGATTTAACTTTGGACAGCATTTAACATTTCCCTCATTGTCAGTCAACATCTTGGGGCACATCACGTGGTGCCCCTCAGCCTCTCTTGACTTAAGTACCCAGGCAAGCTCCTTTGGGAAGCAGGACCAGCCCTATCATTAGGTCAAGCGCCAACTGTGTTAAGTGGCAGATTCTAGAGGGTACAGGGAAAAGTTGAAGCGGAGTGAACTGTGCTGCACTCTGTAATCTAGCCTACTCCTATGGATGCAGTGGAAGATCAAAGTGAATAGGGACAACATTTTACGGCTGGTGGCTGCCATATCCCTTGTTCTATTCACTGTGTGTTTAAGATTGTTCTAATCCTTTACATTTTCACCCAACAAACATTTCTTCATGTCTTTTGCCCTCCATAACCGTGTTTGTCTTGAAGTCTAATCAGAGTGAGGGTCTTAGGGATTCAATGTGTCCTGAATGTAAAGAAGTGGAAGTATCTTTGGAGGGAGGGGGACATAAGTCAGGAGTAAGAGGAAGATTGCTAGAATGGAGGGGCATATTTCTGTGAAATGTTTCATCCTGCGCTGTGCTACTTCCTTTCTGCACTCAAGCTTGAGAAGTTATTTCGCTGTATAATAAAGTAACAATTCATATGGCATATCTTTTTGAAAACGTCATATTAAAACATCTGTATCAGTTGAAACATAAAGTATTTGCCTAAATGAAACTGTTTCATAGCATTTAGGGGAAAAACTGTGCAGGAAGTATTCATTAAGAATGGGATCTAGAGTTTCAGTTTCATCTATCTTTACAATGAGACTCTAAGGCCTCATCTTTAGATTTCAAAGGGCGCCAGATACAATTGTATGCTGGTTTTTCAGGCATGTGAGGAGATTTATGTGATATTGTGAAAAGTTAAAAACTAAAATCTGACAAATAATTTTTAATACACTCACACAAACAACAAAATATTCAGAACCATCCCTAGGAGAATACACTATAAAGCAGTATCGGAAATTAACTATCTCCAAAAAAATACTGAAAAAGGTTTTACCTGCCTTTTATAGTGCTGTGCAGATAAAACCCCTCACACATTCATTGAATGTGTCAATGAATATGGTTCATTGAATGAATGAGTGAAGAGCAAGAATGCAGTCTGCAAAGCTATAATGGACTCAAAGGGAAGGATCCCTTATATGTAAAGTCATTTGTATGTAGGGGTTCTCATGTAACAATAAATACATGGAAACTATCCAGGTCAGTATATGTGTGCCTACTTAGAAACTATTCTTGTGTTTTTAACTGTATGCCCAAAAGCTAGTGGCATGACTAGAAGAGCACACCAGCATCAGACAAGTAGCCAACCAGTGGAGTCCAACTTTCCCTTTGTAAAATTACTGAACTCATCAAGAGCAGACTACTGACAAAAGTCCTACTCCAAATACTGCCATTCCCATACGGGATGTTATTCTACTCAGCTATGCCTTGAAGATTTCAACTAATGAAAAGGTTCATAGGATCAAGATTTCTTTACTTCGATAAATCAGTAAATTAAGAAGACACATGTCAAGTCATTTCTTAATAGCTAAAAATTTGAGTGCTAATTTTGAATGAGGAAGCAATGCCATATTTTTCTGTCAATATAGCATTGCAATACATTCAAACAAAGTTGAGGGGGAAAGTTTCTCTAGAAATTGTTAGATATCTATTCCAGTCTCTGACATTCCATTTTGGGTCAAGGTAATGAAGTGTACAGTAGCATCCCAGGTCCAGGAATTTTTGGATAAGATAGATTATCTAGATCCATCTCAATCTGGTTTCAGGCCTGGCAATTGGACAGAAACTGCTTTGGTCATCTTCATAGATGAACAACACTGGGAACTGGACAAGGGAAATGTGCCTCTACTGGTTTTGCTGAACCTTTTCAACCATGACATCCTTTTAGATCACCTTGCTGGAATGGGACTGGAAGGACTGCCTGTCCATATCCAGGTACAATTCAAGGTGCTGATGATGACCTATGAAGCTCTATGTGGCTCATATTCACCTTTATGAACCTGCACGTGATCTCACATCTTTGGGGAGGCCTTTTTCTGTGTCCTGCCACCCACACAGATTTGGTGGGAACAACAAGTGAAGGCCTTTTCAGTGGCTGCTGCCAAGCACTACCAGTCCCTTCCCAAAGAGACTAGATTGGCACCCTCCTTGCTGTCTTTCTGCGAACAAGCCTTTTGATTTCAGCAGGACTTTTATGGAAAACAGGCCTTGTATAATCTACAGTATTTTCATTTATTGTTAACAGTTTATGTTTTTAATTGGTTTTAATTTTATGATGCTTTAATTGCTCTTTAACTATTATATGCTGTGAATTGAGAGATTTTTAATAATAAGTCTCCCAATCAGCAGAGTATTTAGTAAATGCTCAAACAGAAGTTAAACAGATTACCAGCTCCACTTCATCATCTCCACCCCAGACACACTTAATCTAGCTCAAAATAAATACAAACAGTTTGGATAAAAAGTATGAAAAGATTTACTCACAAAATCTTATGTGTAGTCTACACAGGTTCAATTCTTGAAGAAAGGAAGATGAAATTAGGCAGTCACATGCTTACAGGAAAGCATGCTTGCCGGAGAATTAGAAAGCACATGTTTGCAGGGAAGCCGAAGAACAAAAAGGGGAAGAGGAAGAGAACATGTAAGGGGAAGTGGGTGTTTACCAAAGAACAGGAAGTTTACTCTAGGCAGTCCCCACTATGCCTACAATAGACATGCAAACTGACTAGCCAGTTAATTAAAGCATACAAAGGTTACCACTCCCAACATGTTTAAGTGTTTTAAGTTGTGTTGAATCCCAAACTAGGAAAAAAGATAGGACATTGATGGTGGTGGTGGTGGTGGTGGTGGTGGTGATGATAACAGCAACTTCTAAGTGCCTAAAGTTTTGACTGCTAGTTTGCACATTGGCAAACTGTTTCTTTGCTTTGCCACATCCTCTATTCCTTCCTCATTCTCAAATGGAGGCATTTTTTCTCTCCCTCTCCCTTTTCTTCATTAATCCTTGTATTTGACTATGTCCAAGGATTTGTAAATAAAACAGCTTTGTTGTATTTACAAATCTTTGTTTCTTTCTAAGACTAAGCTTGTTTCTTTTCTGTGCTTGACCCTGCAATATATGTGGGCAGGCATGAGACTGGTTGTTGTTCAGCTTCTCCTTTGCCAATTTGATTTCTATGACTGAGAGGTCCAGTACTATCTCTCACATTTCCCAGCACAGATCTAGCCAAATTGGACAAAAATTAAATTCCACAATGAGCATTAATAGGAATATAAGAAAATTGCTTCAGTGTGTAATCTTTTCAAATAGTAATGCTGATGCCTAGTGTCAAACACAGAATATGCCACATTTGTTAGTCTCCTAGAAAGTAATTACAGAGACAATTATAAAAATAGTATTCTAAATCAGCTCCCATTCCCCCAGCACATTGGAATAATTTGTTGATGCCATATGTTCCTACAAATCTGTCTGTTTGCATTAAGCATTTATCACAGTTTCAAGCAATTAAAGGCTATTAATCCGCATTTGTTTCAGTCCTTTGAGAAAATGCTGTTATCTGCATACCTACATCCTATAAAAGGATACTGTAGGCTTTAAAAAAAAAGTCAGCCATCACTCCTTTTTTCAACAGAGTCTTCACTTTATGCAACAATCTATCTGAAGGAATGCTAATAAAAACCTTCTTCTCTATATTTGTAGAAGAACCCTTCATTTAGCCAATAAAAGTAGATCTGGCAATTTAACATGACAATCTGTGTGAGATGCAGTGTGTACATTTGTGTGTGTGTGTTTATGCACAAATGCGCATCCCTTATGTGTGGGTGTTGAAATAATATTTATTTGAAACTGTTAATGCTATCATAGTGGTGCTATGATTATAATGCAGAAAAGCACATCACAAGGCAATGATAATATGCATACTCATCTCCAGTGCAAGAAAGATGGAAATAAATGATTCCACAGAACATGAATAGTGGCCATCTCACACCTAAGTGTATACAGCAAATTTTAAAAGGTTTAAAGAATAATGCTGTGGTAAGTCAAGGACCACTGTTTATGGAGGAGGTATTGTTCCTTCAAACTACTCCATGGCTGAAGCATACTCATTACAAATAAAAGATAAATCACGCTGTTCTGTATAACCCTGTTTTAAAACCTGACCTTCATCTTTTTTAAAAATATATTTCAGATAAACAGAATTATACAGATAGATGGACAGACAGATTAGTTGCATGCATGCATGCACACACACACACACACACCTCCACATACTGTCTTTGAAAGAAGGCCTAAAGATTTAAAGGACATT
Organism: Ctenosaura bakeri; assembly: GCA_948474755.1. Lineage (NCBI taxonomy): Eukaryota > Metazoa > Chordata > Lepidosauria > Squamata > Iguanidae > Ctenosaura > Ctenosaura bakeri. The sequence continues at coordinate 705,585 of CAOLHI010000044.1, read as the reverse complement.
CCATGCCATGGGAAGATTATGGATTTATGCTGCAATCTTCTATATATACCTACCTATGAGTAAGCTGTCACTAAATCCCAGATCAATGAGACAAACTTTTGAGTTGATGCATGTAGATGTACACTGAAACAGTAAAGTAAATCCCATTGAATCAAACATATTTTACTTCCCAGTAAATGTGCTGAAGAATCAGCAAAATGATTCAGAGAAATAAAACTTGGGAAGGGTAAACAAAATGGTTTTTCTTTGAGTTACTTGGCCAGTTTAATAAATTGTAGGGCAGGAAAGATAAAATTGTCTCTTGGGCTATTGTAGTTGATGATAGAAAAGATCTCTGCCTCGTACTCTGGAGATCTACAGAAACAGAAACAGGCTGACCTGGTTTAAGTCGTGTTCCCACGTTCCTCTAGGCGTGTATCCACATCAAGCTTGCATATTGTAAAAGAAGAAAGGTGGGATAAAAATTAAATAAATGAATACATAAGCTTGTACAGATAGTGCCCAGCCCAATAAAGGACACCAAAATTGCTTCTAGGCACACTGATCTCCTTAGCTGGATTTGGCAATGCATCCTTTATGAGCAACTACCAATGACAGTGCATACATATATCAATAATAAACAGCCATAACCCGCAATTACACCAATTAAATCAGTCCTATGCTATGGTGTATTTTATGATTCTGGTGGTAGACTCTTGAGATTGTCCTATTGGGAGTCAACAGACAGCATTACACCAGGTAAATATGTATTGTCCATATATGTACGTGCCAAAAGTTATTGAAGAACCTTTCATTGCTCTCCATGGGAAGGATACAACATTTACTATGATATAAAAAGAGAAATGTCAGTATTTCCATTTGATATATGCCACACCACTATGCTTTCTCACGACAATTTTCAGGAGGCCTCCCATAGAAACACAAATCCTTAATGGAAGGGTCTCTAATATTTCTGAGTAGACAGAATAATTTTTTAAAAAGAAAAAAAAAATTCCTATAAGGAATGTAAGAGTGATTCCCACACTTGTATTTGCTAGAACTAGAATTCCATTATAACTATGTGCTATTACATTTACAGCACAATCAAGATTTATTAAGACTGTTCTACAGAGCACTATTGTAAAGAATTTATGTACTGTAAAATTGCTAGAAAGGTCGCTTGAGATGCAAAAGTTTAATTTGAAGTATCATGTTATGGCACAGCACTGCTAAACTCAATGTTTGCTTTAACAAATAGCTTGAGGATATTGGTCTCCAAATGTGTGCTTTATTAACTTCAGTAAAACAATTTTATATTTAATTTTCAGGGATCTCATCCTTATTCTTATTCATCCATGTATTATTTGGTATCTATTAATATGAATATATAGTTCAAGTATAAAAATGACACAATTTTCAGAAATTATTTCCATGGTGGAAGCCTGCTATAGAAAGTGATTGTTTATATAGCTTTTAGCTTAACTTCCAATTTTCATGATGTTTTATTTATTTCTTTATTTAGCTGCAAGGGGATAGAAAAGTGAAGCTTTGTCACCAAGAGAAGATGAAAAATCTCAGGAAACTTCAAGGACAAAGAAACTGTCTGAGGAAATTGTGGGACTTTTCTGCAATACTACAGATCTGGACCTATGAGACACAATACACTGTGGATCTTTTGGGGGGACATCTGATGGAGGAGAGATCAGCATAGATGACATCAGGTACAATGTGCCATGACACTAGGCACTGGGGGCAAAGTTGGGGGGTTATTATCTTTGTCCATTCCTCTTTGCTTCCTTTAGGATGATGTTTCAACCCACTCTCCCACCTCCAGTTTTTTTCTTCTACCCCACACTATATCTGCAGTGCTCGGTGAGGTGTCTTTTAAATAGGTGGTCACTTGGCAATTGTGTGATGTGCTCTTTTCATAATTGGATATATTTTACGGCTGAAACATATGTTTGAAAGTGCACTGGCTGTAAGCATATACCAGGTCAGGATGACCTCAGACATGAACATGTCATAAGTTCAGAGAGGATTAGGCAGAAAAGCCCGATGCTCATGGGCTTGGGATAATCCTTTCTAAAACTCTGATGTCTGTTTTACATATGCAATTTATCATTTGGTTCTAGTGGATGTTTCATGTATCTTTTTCAATATGGCCATAATATAGCTACCTGTTGATCTGATCCCCAAATACTCTGGTTTCCAGCAAAAATCTTGAACTGGGCTGTAGATGTGGGTGGGACGGAGGGAGGGAGGGAGGGAGGGACTTCAGATTGCCTGCTGACTTACAGAGACCCTATTCATTTTGCAGGGTTTTCTTAGACAAGGAAAACTCAGGCCCTTTTCGCACGGGCTTCCTGTCACGCGACAGCCCCGTGAGCCTCGTGGGAGTGGGAGTATCGCTCTGCACGACGCACTCCCACTTCCGCCGGGCTCACGGGGCTGAAGCGGTGCGATCATGTTTTTTTTTATTTTCACCTTGAAGCAAAAATCACCCACGCTCGCGCAACGCTCCTAGCGCCCACGCGCACTTACCTCCTGTGTGGAGCGTCGGGGAGGCGGCTGGGTCGCGCTTCCTTCCCTCCGCCCCTGCGGAAGGAAGGGGCGGGGTGGGGCGCTAGCACGACAGACGCGACAGCCTCCTGCTTGGCGCGCGCGGGGGGTGGACGGACGCGACAGCCTCCCGCTTGGCGTGCGCGGGGGGGACGGACGCGACAGCCTCCTGCTTGGCACGCGCGGGGGGGACAGACGTGACAGCCTCCTGCTTGGCGCGCGCGGGGGGGACGGACGCGTGAGCCGCCGCCGCCTCCGGGAGGCTGCTGCTTCCCCGCTCATTCCTTCGCCTACGGAAGGAACGAGCGGGGAAGTGGCAGCCTCCCGGAGAAGGCTTCTTGCGCGAGCCGCCCTCCCCCGTAAAAACCAACACCTTGTACTGTGCCAGGAAACTAATAGGCAGCCAGTGTAAAGACTTCAGAATAGGTGTTATGTGGTCAGTTTTAGATCTTCCGGTGACCAACCTGGCTGCCATATTCTGTTATTCCTGGATGTGAGAGTACCCTTGATCTGCATACAGGCTTCCCATATTTATCTGACAGATTAGGAGTTGGAGCACTGTCAGAAACGGTCAAAAAGCAGAACTCATCTCCTGTAGTGAACACAAAGGTCTTATAGAAGCTGGGTTGGGACAGACTGAGTGTGTCGCTTGTAAAATCTCTCAACTGGCTTGGTGCCTTCTCTACCTCAGCTCACTTTGCAAGTGGCACATGAACCATCCCAAGTGAGCTTCCATAAGGAAGCAGAACTGCCAGAAGTCTGTTGTTTCAATGCTTGCAATACAGACAAGTTCCATTAATTCAGCCAAGGGATCCTCTCTTTCTGCAGGGAAGATTGGGACTGTGCACACACATGAACAGTCCCAAGCAAGCCACTGTAGGCAAGAAGAACTGATAAAAGAGCAGAATCCACATTAAATTAATGAAACTTGTCCTTAATTTGGAAGCATCGAAAAAATGAATCATCAGATAACTGGGCACTGAAAGGTAGGAGCTTCCTATATAGTACATTGACTTGAATGAAAACCTGATTTAAAAAATGCTTTAATTAATGTAGTATTTGCTCCAACAGTTTTTTCACAGCTGCATCAATCAGCCATTCCCAACAAGAGATAAGTTAATCTTTCAGCCCCAATCTTGCTAATGATCTCATTTTCCCACTGCAAGCTCATTTTGTCCTTGTTCCCTGCAGACTTTCTTTTTCCTGTGTAGAAATTCATATATATTTCTTGCCTGAATCCTATTGTTAGTACCAACTAAAGAAGACCCATTGAATCAGACACACAGGAAGAGAGAGAGAGAGAGAGATAGGGAGACTTGAAATAGAAAGCTAGAAAAATTAACTGAATTTTGAAATTTTGATAACCTAACTTGGCCAATCACTGTCTTTCCAACAGTCTTGAACCATGATGTAGCAAGATCCTGTTTTTCTTGCATTCCCAGATTAAATACAGATGCTTCAGCAATCCACTTCACTGTCTATCACAGCTATTTCAAAACTGTGCAGGAGATTAACCTACTTCAAGCATGCATGGATTAAAAAAAAAGTAATAAAAAATGCAGGTAGCTTTCACATCATTTAACAAAGCAGAGATGCCAGACACAGTTTGATCTTGTCCCGTATGAGACTAGTATCAGCACACAGTCACATTTGGCCTTAAACACAATACACTACCTACAGTTTCCAATATATTATTTCCTCAAAGACTAGTCCCTTTCTCCCATCAGGCCAGCATAGCACAGTCCAGGCCTGTTGCAGCTTCCAGAAATCCCTTATTGCTCTCTTCTGACAAATGAATTCCATCAGCCCTGTAGGGCTATGGCTGTTGGAAAACTATATTAAGATGAGAAAGAAAATGGCCCATCTCCCCACCCAGGGCATTGTGAAGTTCAGTATTTGCCTACCTGTGTGCATGATGAATGTACTTAGGATCACTTAGTAGTACGGTATCACCTGCATTTCTTAAATTGTTGTTCCTTCCTCCCATTTTCATGGCTCCTTTCTCCTAATCTTATCTTGCTTTGCTTTACATATGATACGTTCAGAGTACCAGTTAAAGAGATAGGGTGATAAAACGCAGCCTTGTCTGACCCCTTTGCCAAATGGAAACCATTCAGTTTCTTCATTTTCTGCCCTGGTGGTAGCCTCTTGTCCTGAGTACAGGGTTCGTATCAGGACAATCATATGTTGTGACACACCAGTTTCTTTAAGAGCAATGCATCGTTTTCCGTGATATACACAATCAAAGGCTTTGCTGTAATCTATAAAGCACTGGCTGATTTTCTTTTGAAATTCTTTGGGTGCTGTATTAACCAACATATCTTTGCAATATGATCCCTAGTACGTCCTTCTTTCCTGAAACTATCTTGGACATCTGGCATTTCTTGCTCCATATAGGCAAAAGTCTTTGGCCCTTTTCTCACGGGGTTTTTAAAGCTTCCCAGTTCGACCTTGATCGGGTGCCTTTTTCACGTTAGAGAGCATGTGGTCGCATTAAACTTTTTGGTTTCTCACCCCAATCTGAGCGGGGGAGCCACCAATCAGCATTTCCGCGCACTTTTCAAAGACTGGATAAAATGTGGTCTTTTCCTCCAATCTGCGCTCGACGTTTCATGAGAAAGCAGCGGTACGTCCTGATTCGTGCGGGCGATCAAGAGAGGGAGGGATCAAGGCGTGGTCAGCAGAAGCCACAGGACCGCCCCCAGCACAAGCGGACGGCGCCATTTTCCAAACCCGCTGAGGCGCCTGCAAGGAGGAGGCAAACGGACGAGGAACGGAAAAAAAGGAAGGTTTCAGCGGCTGCAAGGAGGAAGCAAAGGGACGAGGAACGGAAAAAAGGAAGGTAGGTTTTTCACTTAGCTATCCTTTGTCCGTGCGGCATCGTGAATTGCGGGTTTCCGGGGGTTGTGTCTCCCAAAGGTGCCCTGGGATGGTGCTTGGGCTGCCCTGATTTTAAATATGGGGTCGAGGGGGTGGTGGTGGCTGGCGAGTGGATACACTCGCCGAGGATGGCATGGCAGGATGCTTTTAAAGGTTAGGGAAAATTGGGAAAGCTGTGGAGGGGGGCAGGTAGGAAGGGAGGGAACATCCAAAGCAGCCACCGCGCCAAACCCATTCTCCAGGTTACTTTGGAAGCGGGATCATGGCGCAATGACGGGATGCTGTGTAAATTTGGGGATGGCTGCTGTGCTGCTCCGGCACGAGGTCCCCGTGCAAACTTTTACTGGGAAACTTTTTTCCTGTTTATTGGGGCCTACATGTGGCTGCATAAACGTATTATTTTTCTCTGGGGACTGTTTGGCGCCCCCAGAGAAAAATGGCCCTTGGAAATCTTCCGTTTTAAACCAGATTCTCGGGCTGGGGGTGTAGGGGGTAGTGGCTTCTGTTTGACCCCGACAGTAGTTATTTTTCGAGCGGCCGCCATTAATACAGTCACGCCCCATGAAGGCCTGCTGTGTTATTTGTCTGAACCCCCCCCCGCCACATGCAGAGGGGGATGATCTTCCTGCCAGGGCAGGAGACTCAGTGGTGTTCCATGCTTCTTTAGCTGTCTAGGACATGGCAGAGATCCATAGGGCAATGGGACGCACATCATTGTTTGGTGGAGGCAAGCATTTCATCTTTATCAGTCCATGTGGCTCTGGGAGGGAGGATCCCATGGGCAGAAAACCAGTTCCTGGGACTATTGTAGAGGCACACAATTTACCACATCGTTTTCACTCTAGCTTGTGCCAAAATTTAAGTTGTTGTACATTACCTTGAAGCTGTTGATATCACAAAAGCTGAAAGGTTATCTCCCCTGCTGTGAATATCTGCCCTCTGAAGTTATAAAACAAGGCAGTTCTTTTTGTCAGTTTAGTTTTTAAGACTTAAAAGACCCGCTGTTTGTTTCGTACTGTTTGCTTTGTTGATAAATACTAACGCCCCTCCTTGTCTCCACAGGATCGGAAATCCACGGGGAGTGCGCATTCCCACTGCAAATCTTCCCACGCAGTGTTGATCCAAGCTGAAAAGTCCACGCTGACACTACCGCCCTTTCCACCACTTCGCCAAACACACAAAACAGTTTGTCTTGCTGGCAAATTTCCCAGCGGTCCGTGACTGAAACAGTGCCATGTCACAGACGCCACGCTGACCTAACTGCTTTGCAGGGGAGGGATACATGCAAGGAGCCACACACCAACTTGAAAGAATAAATGTTTAATAAATGTTTTCTTTTCCAAAAAATATATATTTACATAAGTACATATTTACATAAATCAAAAAAGAAAGTGCTGTACAGGGTGGGTGTGCGTTTGGGAAAGGGGTGGGGGTTTTAACATTGGGATTGGAACTTTCTAGTCCTGGGCACAGGGGTGTTCCTCCTCTGGCTCCTCCACATCCGTCCCTGGCTGCTCTGGTTGAGGGATGTTCTCTTGGTCTGCTACCCAAAACAATGGTGAAATTTGATTAGGCATGTGCGCATCCACAACGGCCTTTTTGAAGGAGAAAACTTTACTGTGTCGTTTATTAATTGTTGGGGCGTTAGGGGGGAAATGAAAAATGAAGCCAAGGGCCACTTAAAAAGAGGTTTTCCTACCTTCCATCCCTGCCATGCCCTGCGTGTCCACGGGGGGTTGGTGGCCAGGCACATGCCGTCTTCTGCCTATGGAAATGCAACAGTAAATTAGCGTGGGTTCTCCTCAGGCAGGGTGCATCCCCCTTTGCGGGGGATACACGACAACCATTCTCCTGGGGTTCCCATAGCCACACAGGCGCTGTGTGTTGCGCTTACTCACGTCTGCCACCGGCTGTCCAGCTGGGGCTCCCCGCCGCCCTCCACAGGATGCACATTACCTCGAAAAAGGGAGGCCTTGCGTGGGGGGGCGCATGAAAGAAAATCGAGGCCTAGCTTTTCCTTCCCAAGCAGGGCAACGATGTATTTGTTTTTTGATGAGAAGTGTTCATAATGGACCGTTTCTCCCTCAAAGAAATTTTTTTATCCGCATTTTTCAAAACAGTCAAATAAAATCTATTACCATCTCTCCAGGCACGCATTAAAAAGAAAAAAGAAAAATCCTCCTGGTTTCCTGGAGAAGCCTTCTGTGAAACTCCAAAGCCTGCCTATTCTTTGTTTTACCAGGATCTGTTGCAGTCTGATTTTCCAGAGGAAAGGGGACACCTTAGCTGCTAGTCCTTACCCTTGACATAGAATAGTGTCTCAATCTTTCCACCTCAGGCATCCATTTAAAAAAAAACAACTGTTCCTGGTTTCATGGAGAAGCCATTGGTGAAACCTCCAAAGCCTGCCTATTCTTTGTTCTACCATCCTGCAGCCAAATTATCCCCATGAAGGGGTGAACCTAGCTGAATCCCATGTCTTCCTGGTTTCTTGGAGTAGCCTTCTGTGAAACCTCCAAAGCCTGTCCATTCTTTGTTCTTCCATCCAGCAGTGGCTGGCATCTCCAACAAACAGCAAAAAGCGAGCGGGCAGGAAAAGTTTGACAAGTTTCCGCCGCGGTTCAGCAGGCGCGGGGGAGGGCGAGGGGTGGATCCCGGGAGGATGTGAGGGAACACGCGTGCGTATTGGCGTCATTGATGATGCCCCAAATTTTTCTTTTGAAACAAGGGCACAGCCAATCAAACGCTAGGTAGGGCGGGGAAAGGACAACGTAGGGAGGGGCTATGGCGATGCTGTGTGAATGCGATAATGCTCGCCTAGCCTCTTGCCGATCGAGCCATGAGAAACGACTAAAAGTTCGGGACGTTTTAGTGGGGATTAGGGAAAAAGCCTGCCTGGATCGCGGTGGGAAGATTTCAGCGCCCCGTGAGAAAAGGGCCTTTGTTGTAGAATTTTGAGCATAACTTTGTTTGCATGAGAGAGTAATCAATGGTCCCGTGGTTACTGATTGCAGCAACCCTTGTACCCTCCCCCCTTTTTTGTGGCTAGGAATGTATGTTTAGTGTTTCCAATCTGTGGGCCATTCTTTTCTTTTCCATATTTGTTTACAGATTTTAGTTAGAGTGAGAGTAGATTTTTGTCTTTGTGTTCTGAATCAGCTCTAATAGTATACCATCTGTTCCCGGTGATTTATTTCCCTCAAGTGCTCTGAGTGCAGCTTTCACGTCAACTTTCTAAAACTGGAGGTTCATCTTCATACGGTTCTTCATATGTCTACCTTTTACTTCTTTTATATAGTTCTTCTGCATATTGTTTCCATCATCTTTTTATTTCTGTTTGGTCATGCAATATGTTTTGCTGCTGGTTGGTTTAAATTTCCCTTTGATTTTTCAGAACTTGTGGAAGAGGTCTCCTGTTATTTTTTCTTGTCATCATCAGGTTCTCTGCATGGTTTACTATAGCAGTTCTCTTTGTCCCTATTTCTGTCATCTTTTACTTTTGCTTCTCATCTGTCTTTATCAGCTCAAACAGTTTCATTTGTCATTCATTGAGGCTTCTCTTTCTCTTTGGCTGCAGATGGTGTCTTTTTTTTAATTTATTTTTTATTTTTTTTATTTATTTTTTTTGCATTCCTCCCTAACAATGTCTCTGGTTTCAATGCAGATATTGTAATGTTTATACATTCCATGTTTTATTATGTCTAGCTTCCCCTGATTCATGCTTCTCACGTTCCATGTTCCTATATGTGTTTGGCAGTTTCAGACTTTCCTTTCACCTCTGAGCACATCAACAGCTGAAGGTTCTTTCAGCTTTTGTCCAGTTGCATCATTAACCACAGCACAGCTTTCAGTTATCCTTTCCTGTAGCCCAGTAGATCACTGAATGCCCTGAAACCTGGGAGTTTCATCTTCTGGCACTATCTCTTGTTTCATGTTGCATTTTCTCGTCCTGGGGTTTTCTTGGTAAAATACATTCAAAAGTGGTTTACCATGCCTTCTCCTGTGCACTACCATGGTACCTCTAAGAAATCCTACACCAGTGTCACCAACCCACACACACTACTGCTGGTGCCCAGTACTGTTTGGTATATGTAATGTGGCTCCTCAGCAAAAGCCTATCTGACATGGGAGACCTTACTAGCAGCACTGCTACCACCAGTGTAGCCTTTTGCCTTACAGGAGCACATAATCCCACCACCACGGAAAAGTAGTACCATGGTAAACTGCCCTGACTTACTTTTTTTTTCCCCCTTACATGTCTGCCTTGTTATTGGGATCGTTCACTTGAAGTGTTGAGTTTATGAAAGATCAAAGAAGATGAAGTTTGATAAATGAATTCTAGTTTGACTTCCAAGTTTGAATTCTGTCCACATCCCTCTGTATAAGATTGCACTGCAAATATGCCAGCTTGGCCAGTTAACTGATACCTTGGCCATTGGTGTCTGAAGGCAAGATGTTTTCAGACTGGGAGCTCTGGTGTGTGTTTTTTTCCCTATGAAAGAGTACATAATACAGATTCAGTGCCTAGTCTGGGTCAGATTTCACTGTAGTAATCTTTTTTTTTTGTTTAGACAAATGTGTTTAATGCTAAAATTGAATTTCTGCACTTCAGCAGAATGGATGCAGACAAATAAGCAGATTTTGCTCAAGTAATATCTATTTGCAGGCATGGAAGAGAATAAATTGCTAAAAGCTTGCAAACACGTACTTCTAAACACATCCCATTCATTCTTTGATAAAGCTTTTATTTAAATGCTGAAGTTAAGCAAAGCAGCTATTTGCTTTTTCTTTTTTAAAAAAATATGTTATTTTTTCCAATGAGAAAATAAGCAGTGGTGACTTCATGTTAGTATTTGTAGGACGGTGTAATAATCTACTGCCGCAAGGACCTCATGTATTTTCATGAAGAGTTTTAGATCTGGATTCAGACTGACAAATAAAATGCAGGCATGGACATCAGAGGGCTCTGTTATGTTTGCTCTTTCTGACTACTCCTAATTGCTTATTATGGTTTCCTAGAAACAAACATCAAGAGCTAAGCTTCTGAGTTCCAGAACTAGCATGCTGTGAAATGTGAAATAAAACATACAGGAACATTTAGAGATTAAAAAGAGATTTTAAAATTTTAAATACCACTTCCATTTCCCATATTATGGTGGTTCCCAAATCTTGCTTTGCTGAAATTGATCAGCCACTTTGTCCCTTTACAGTTCAGAGCACAATATGCACATACACACAGTGCAAAGACAGGAAAGTTAGTAGGAGAGGATTAACAGGTTGCATTATTTTTTTTATCTGTTTTTCATAAACATGATTCAATTACATGTACATAGAAAGAAGTATATTTGTAAAAATGACTTTGAAATTGTGACCCTGCTATATGAAAAACTTTAAGCAGAATGGAGGTTAAAAAAAATCTCATCTATATTTTTACTCTTCCTCTTCCCATGATAGGGAAGGCAAGAATAATAGAATCCAAGAGTTGGAAGAGACCACAGAGGCCATCCAGTCCAACCCCCTGCTATGCAGAAACACACATCAAAGCACTCTCAACAGATGGCCCTCCAGCCTTTATTTAAAAACCTCCACAGAAATAGACTCCACCACACTCCAAGGCAGCATATTCCACTGCCAGACAGCTCTGACCATCAGGAAGTTCTTCCTGAGGTTCAGATGGAATCTTCTTTTCTGCAGCTTAAATTCATTGCTCCTTGTCCTAGTTTCTGGCACAGCAGAAAACAAGCCCACTCCCTCCTTGACATGACATCCCTTCAAATATTTAAACATGGATATCATGTCCCCTCTTAACCTTCTCTTCTGCAGACTAAATATACCCAGCTCCCTAAGCAGCTCCTCACCATTTTGGTCACCCTCCTCTGGACCTGCTCCAGTTTGTTGAAATCCATCTTGAACCGAGGTGCCCAGAACTGGACACAGTATTCCAGATGAGGTCTAACGAAAGCAGAATAGAGTGATGCCATTACCTCCCTTGATCTAGACACCATATTCCTATTGATGCAACCAAGAATTGAGTTGGCTTTCTTGGCTGCTGCATCACCCTGCTGACTCATGTTCAGCTTGTGGTCTACCAAGAGTCCTAGATCCCTTTCACATGTATTGTTATCCAGCTACATGTCCCCCATCCATATTTGTGCATTCCATTTTTTTCTGCCTAATTGCAGGACTTACATTTCTCTCTGTTGAAATTCATTTTGTTAGTTTTCACCCAGCTCTCCAATCTGTTAACATAATTTTGAATTTTAATCTTGTCCTCTGGCGTATTAGCAGCCCCACTCAATTGGGTGTCATCTGCAAATTTGATCAGCATGCCCTCTATTCCTTCATGCAACTCATTGATGAAGATGTTGAATAGTATTGGGCCCAGGACAGAACCCTGTGGTACTCCACTAGTCTCCAGGATGAAAAGCAGCCAGTGGTGGGCATCCTTTGGATTTGGTAGGCCAACCAATTACAAATCCACCTAACAGTAGCACCATCCAGCAAGCATTTTACTAGCTTCTTTGCAAGAATGTCATGGAGAACTTTGTCAAAAGCCTTACTCAAATCAAGATATGCTACATCCACAGCATTCCGTTCATCTATCAAGCTTGCAACTCTATCATAAAAAGAGATAAGATTAGTCTGGCATGGCTTATTTTTGAGAAATTCATGTTGACTTTTAGTGATTACAGCATTGCTTTCTAAGTAATTACAAACTGACTGTTTAACGATCTGCTCTAGGATCTTTCCTGGTATTGATGACAGGATGACTGCATGATAATTATTTGGGTCCTCTTTTTTTTTTTTTTTCCTTTTTTGAAGATGAGGACAACATTTGCCCTCCTCCAGTCTCCTGGGACTTCTCCTGCTCTCCAAGACTTCTCAAAGATTATTGCAAGAGGTTCTGAAATTACTTCTGCCAGTTCGTTTAATATCCTTGGATGTAATTCATCTGGCCTTGGAGACTTGAGTTCATCTACTGTAGCCAGGTATTCCTGTACTACTTCTCTACCTATTCTGTGCTGCATTTCTCCTGGTTTCCCACCTGCTCCACACCCCCCAGGTTGAGTACTTCTATCCTTTTGGTAGAAAACTGAGGCATAGAAGGTGTTGAGTGGTTCTGCCTTTTCTCTTCCTCCTATTAGTAATTGGCCATATTCTCTGCACAATGACCCTATCATTTCCTTGTTTTTCCTTTTGCTGCGGACATATCTTTAAAAGCCCTTTTTATTGTTTTTAACATCTCTGGCAAGCCTGAGTTCATTCTGTGCTTTAGATCTTCTGACCTTCTCCCTACATATCCTGGTTATTTGCTTGAATTCCTTGAAGATTGATATGATTTTTTAAAACCCTATTTTCCCACCCACCCCAGCCAATCCTTTACCCTTCTTTACCTTTCTCCCACTCTCATAACTTCATCTCCTAGCCCTTCCTCCTTCTTCAACTTACTGATCCCCACATGGATCTGGGGAAAAGTCCCAGGGTTTAGGTCTTCAAAATTCAGTGTCCTGGGTTAGCTTTGAGGTGGTACCTGGTGCAGATCACAGGAGGACTATCTGGATGTTAAGAATACCACCTCTTCACAACCTGTTCTGACCTAATGATTAGTTGAAAATTAACTGACTATCATGCTGTAAGATGAATGAAAATAAAGAATGATAAAGCCATTTGCACTCAATAAAGCACCTGATGGTGAAATTCTTAATTAGAACACAGATACAAATGATTTCTTAACTGGATCTCTAATACTGTTAATACCCACTTATACAGAATGGAATATATTTGTAATTGTTATTACATTAAAATCTTATGTGGGACAAAAATATTTCTCTGATGTAAAAGTTGTTTACACATTTGTTTATTATTTCTACTCCACCTTTCCTTCAATGGATCTTCTCTTCCTCGCTTTATCTATACAATACCTTATGGAATTCCACAAGGTAGATCAAACTGGGAGACATTGAATGGTTCATGATTATGTAATGAGTTTCAAGACCCTGCATGGACTTGAATCTCAGTATCCCAAGCCCCAGTCCAACATCCTAAACATATGGTTAATTTGCATCAAATACAACATTTATTGTTATATATGAATACTCCTCCACACAGAGTTTGGATTCAACAAGTTACAAGTAACTGAGATCACATGACACCCTTCCTTTCAGATGGGCTTGTCTTGGTTCCTTCAGATGTGTTTCAGCACAGTTCCATCTGGCGATGTAAAAAATATTCACACATTTCCTTGGCCTCAATGAAGAAGTTTATATTTACACCGTGAGACTGTTTGCACATTTTTCAATTAGATTTTTGCACTTTTGCCTGAAGAAAAATGCAAAAATTGTATTTTGATTGAAAAGATTTTGCACAAAAACACGCTATGGGTCTTTTTTGCACACAATACATTTTTGCAAAATGTCCAAAATATTTTTACAAATAATTGAAAAGGCACAAAAGTCTCCTAATCTTATCCAAAGGAGGGAGGGACTTTAATTTTTGTGTATAACACTGAAAGAAATGAAGATTTAGATCCCTATTTCTGTCTCTAGCTAGCATGCCTTGTGTATAAAAACCCCAGTTTTCATGTTGGGTTCATGTTTCCTTTTTCACTCGTCTTTCACTTACCATATGATAACAGTCAAATGGTACAATTTAAAGCAGATGTCACCATGTGGTGTATCAGCCATGTTGCAGGTATAATGTGTGCACTGGCCCTGAAATGCCATTATCTGAGAAAGTGAAATGATGACAAATATGCCTTAGGAGTTGCACAGAGGGGAAAAGATCAGTGTGTATATAAAAGGTAAAATAATATTTGGTATGGGATGTTTATATTAATTTTAGTATGTTCCTTCAGGCTACTGTTTTCATTAAAACACTAGAAAATATAAGAAATTAAAGACAGAATATTAAACATTTACATTGCATGGCAGTCCTTCAACAGACTCTGCTAACTAATGTACATGAAAATTATTTGCAGGTGGAAAAAAGACTCCACTGTCTACACACAACACATGCTGGTAGATTTTCCACTGTTTTAAAGTTCTTGAAGTAGAGTATGAGAAAAATGGCATCAGGGCAATTGTCATACAGGCAAAACAAAACTGATCATTTTATTTTAAGGTAGCTGGCAGGGATTGGAATGCACTTATTTATTCAATTTATGAATTCCATTTCTATAGCATCATTCAGCCAATTACCTCAATGGGGATGGAGCAAAAAACCAAGAAGAAAGAAGAAGAAGAGAAGCATGTTACAGTATCATGTCTGTCAGATGAGACACTTCTGGTTGGTCTTAGCCTGGCCAATGGAGAATTCTCACCCTGGTCAATGGAGAATTCTCACTCTTTCCTAGATGCTACCAAACAGAACCCATAGTGATGGAACCAGTTCAGGAAGGTAGGAGCCAAACATCACAGTTAATCAGATGTATTTTGGTTTCTAGAAGTAGGTATGTGGGGGGGGGACTCACCTTTTCCACCATTCTAGTTGACACTTTGTTTCCGTGTATTGTAATCCATTAACATTCATTAACTTTTTTTAGTATTGTAAGCTTGATTCAATGAACATGAAACACACTACACATATAAGGTGTGGTGTGCTTTATCCCATGAGTCTTGTGAGATATTAACTGGGTAATTTTGATGGGAACATGAAAACCACAACATTTCCCACCTCTAGATCTTAATAAATTTACCATCCAGGGTTTTTTTTAAAAAAATATAATATCCAAAGTTTAAATACATAAAATAACACATAAAAAGGAAAAAAAGACATATTACAACTAACTTGGACAAATAACACAAAAACTATGATACTCTAAAGAGATGGGGTGGAGGGGGAGAAACTAAAATAAAACAGGACCAGACACTTGACTAATTATAAGATAAAATGCTTAATCTACTCCTTCAGTGGTATAGAACTCAAATATACTTCTACTTATTAACAAAAAACACTATTCTTCAAAACCTGAAACTAATTTTTCCCCCAGTAATCTCTCAACTATACAATAATCATGTCCCATTCTTAAAATTATTCAGTGATTCTTCTTTGATCAAGATAGTTAATTTGTTCACTTTTGTCATATTATCCAATTTCATCAACCAATCTTCTTGGGGCAGAGTATTTGAATCTCTCCATCTCTGAGCAAGAAGCAATCTGACAACCATTGTCAGCTTATAGAATAAAATACAAAGTCTATTTCTTCAGCATTATCTAACTTAAATATACTTCTACTTATTGACAAAAATTACTAATCTTCAAAAAAAAACTTACCTCCTGGTTTTTATGTAATGTATATAATGCTGGTCTGTTTTTATATTATTGTCAATTATGGTGCTCGTCATACAGAGGAGGAAGAATGGATTGCTGCTTTGCACCCCAAGGAATGTGTGATGTATCGCCTCTACACAGCATCTCTTGTGTTCATTTCCTTGGTGAATTCAGCCTTTAGCCCTCAAAAGGAAAATTACAAATGAGGCATATCAAATGGCCATATCTACAGGCTTCCAGTGGAGAGCTATGTCACACTTTAAGTTAAGCACATTATGAATGGATTTAGATCCCTATTCGCACAGGAATTTCACTCAGTAATTTTGCATTACTCTCACCCTGATGTATTTCACAAAGTTGTTATGGTGGTTGCATGGAAGAAACCCTGAACTTCTTGGAGGAAGGATGACATTTAAAAATAGGGTTAATCCATGTGAATTTCAGGCTGCATTCTGAGTAAGTGAATTGTAGCTTATATATACAAACTTATGAACTGCAAACAAGATAAGAAGTACATATGCATCTATATCTGTAAAATAAAAAAAAGTGGGTAAAATCTTTGCTATGACCCAGGCCAATGAGTAGGTCTGAGCAGTGGTTCTTTCCCTTTTCTTTACCAGGCACCAATTTGTTGTCAGGGTCCCTCAAGACTTAACCCAAGATTTAAATAGTTAGGATTAAATATTCAAATATTTATTTAAATATTCAAAGTATTTGGTTAAAATACTTTGTTTATCAGTTGCTCACCCTTATCCTTCAGGTGCCAAGAGAGTAGAATAAACTGGAATTTACTAAAGGAAAGTTATGAAAGAGCAGCAGGCCTAAAGAATAATTTTTTTTCACTCTTTCCTCCAAAGCAGTACCTGGAAAGTAGGGGTCTCAGCACTGCTTTGGGGGAGAGCACAAAAGAAATGCTGTTTCCCTCTAAGGGAGGGCTGAGAGAGTAGAGAAGGTAAGTGCCTCTTTTGAAAGCAACTACCCTCTCTACTCTCCTAGTGCTCTTTCAGAGGGAAATAGTGTTTCTTTCATGTTTTCCCCTAAAGGAGCACTGAGACTTTTGCAACTTCTTTTCTAAGCAGCCACAAGAGAAAAGGGACTCCCTTCTTGGAAGTAAAGCTCTGGTGTGCTTCACTTGAACAGTGTTGCTACACTCATCACACAAGGCCTGGGCTGGGTGTTTTCCCTCATCTTCTGAGCTCTCCTTTCACCTTCTTGCCTTCTGGGCTGTCTGGCACACCTGTGCAGTAAAGTCCTGCTGCCTCCAGCACTGGATGAGACCTCTGCCAGTGTGTTGTTGCCTTTGCCACCACCAGTGTCACTATTGCCTCTGAGGATCCTGAGACATTCTGCATCAACCAGTCAAAACCGGCCATGATATTTCTTTAGTCCTTTATGTCCAGGATCTTACCCATTTTCCAGGATGACTGGCAACCATATGTGGACACTCTGTGAGGGCTCCACAGACCCCCAAGGGTCCATGGAAGCCGGGTTAAGAATCACTAGGTTAGAGTACATAGGGCTTCCAACCAGAGGCATCTGGAGAAATATTTGCATTAGGGAGAACATCAAGTATTTCACTCCAAACAGTTTGTGACTCTGGCCATTTCCACACTAGACTGTTATAGTGCTATTACTCCACTTTCAACGTCCTAACCTAAACTGCAAACCCCAGGATTCCATAGGATGTTGAAAGTGGAATAATGGCACTATGACAGTCCAGTGCGGAAATGGTCTTAGTTGTTTAGAAGTGACTTCTTGACTCTTTAAGATATTCGTCCACTGTTGCTGATGTACACTGGCATTATGTAAAGGGGAAAAAATGTTTTCTTTTCCCCAATTCATATTGTTTTTCTGTGCCTGTGGACACCCACAAACCCACCCACACATATATGTGTGTGTTTGTGTACTTACACACACATAGAACAAGTCATTAAAAGGGATATGCAAGTTACATAAAAATAGGACTTGAATAGTCAATTATAAACAGACATTGAGGTTCTTTATACTTTTAATCTTGCCCCTGTTAAGACCTCAGCTTTTTGCCTTAATGTTGTCTTGACTGGTACAAATATTTGTATGTGTTTTTCACTGTGGGTAAGAAAATAAGCTATTCAAAGCTAAATTATGTTCAACAGTGAAAGATTTGTGAAAATCAAAGGTTGTCTTTCATTTATTTGTTTGATTTGAAGCAGCAGTGAAACCACAAGCTGTTCTTTTTAATAGACATAAGAAGTGCTTTGTTAAGAACCAAAGACAGGTGGCATCAATGGAATTAAACTGGGCATTAACTTTGCTGAAAACAACAAACTCAAACACATAGAACAGCTTAAGCTAAAGTGAACTAACTGGCCTAAGACAGCAAATTAGTAAATATACTGGAAGTGTCTACAAGCTATGTTTGCACACACATTTGGGCAAGCCTGAAATGGCTTCAATCTAAAAACGAACTATCTCTGCACAAATCCTGTTTTCTCTCAGATACATCCTTTTAATTGAATTTGTGGAATGGAATGCACTGTACAGGCAATTATGAATGCCAAACTGTAAGCACTTCAGCTAGACTCCTCACCATTCATAGCCAAGTTATGAACCAAATGTTTGGTGCTGCCCCAGGAGGTGTCTTCCAGAAGAAGGGTGAGGAACTGTGGTTGGTGGTAGGCCAGATTCCACCCATCCTAAATCTCCTCATTAGCTGGAGGTTGTCAGTGGGTATGGCTGCAGCCCCTAACTTCAATGGCTCCTAGATACCAATTGGGTGCCAGCTTTTCTCCTGCTGCAGCTTCCCTTAGCATGAAGGATTTGAAGAATGGAAGGAGCTCCAGTTGAGCTCTATGTCTTCAGTGGTACTTGTCATCAGGGAACTGATTTTGTCTGATCATCTCCTCTTGAGACTGAGCAGCACAAGTAGAGCCTGACAGATCCCTATTAATCAAAGAATGGGAAAACAACTGGAAGGAGCACCATGAGGTTCGGAATCCTGTGGTTTGATTCAGTCACTGGAGTTTCCATGTGGTTTTTTAAATGGGAGAACATGGGGGATACTCCTGAAATTATCTCTGATTACTGATGAGATAGCAGCAAGATTCTTCTGCATGTAACTCACCCTCCAAAACAGGCATACAAGCAGAGGAAGGCACTACTGGAACAACTAGGTCCAGAAAAGGTCAGTTTTTCTCTTTGTCCCAAAAGACACCTTGCTCTTATCTCATTTCCATTCCCAACCTGCATACAAACTACCTTAAAGTTTGTGACATCCTTAACTTAAATTACAATTAAACCAAGTCTAGGAAAAAGAAGCCAGCAGCTTCCTTTGAGATGCCCAAAGAACCAAGCTGGAAGTATTCAAAGAGGTTCTTCAGAATACATGTTCTCAGAAATTCTCCACTGGTTAGAGATTGCAGTAGAAATTCTTCTCTCCTGCCAGCTATAATCTCTATAAATCAGATTAGGCCTCAGAACCAGTGTCTTCCCTCTCTTCACCTCATTCTGTAGTTTATGTCATGTGCATACACTCATAACATTTTTCTAAGGTAGGGATGCAGAATGTGTGACCCACCAGATACTGTTGGGATGTAGCCAATGGTAGGAGATTATGGGAGCTGTAGTCCAGCAGCATTTGCAGGGCTCCCTGGGTGGCTTCTTTAATAGAAAGGTCACACTGAATGTGCACTCATTGGATCCCATTTAAAAGAAAGTTGCTAAGCTGAAGACAAGGAAATTACTTCTGTAACTTTGCAAGAGAAGCTGGCTACAGACAGTGCTGACTGGCTAGCGTCTGCAATGTCTGTGAATCTATCTATTTCTAATTCCTATAATAGTTTGAGAAGTATTTTTAAACCAATTATGACTTTTTTAAAAAAGGGAAAAATAACATTATGCCTGTTTGAATAAAAAATAATATTTTTATTCAGATGGGCATTTGATTTGTGATTATATGTGGCCTGCCCGATAGGATTATGCTGAATATTATGTTGCTGATGAGGGTTTGAGATTTCAATCATATATTTTAACATTGTTTTAACTTTTTTATTGTTTAATTATGTTTTAACTTTTGTATTCTATGGGTTTTAACTAGTGCTGAAATGGCCTATATCTATTTAATTGGTGTAAGCCACTTTGAGTCCCAAGCTAGGAAAAGAGCTGGGTATAAATAGTGATAATAATAACAGTAACAATCATAATCATTGTCATCGTCATCTAAAAATAAAACCAAAAGCACAGACAGCTTATTAGAATTCAGCTCATTTACTACCTTCAGCTATTGTTAACATTGAAAATACTGAAAGCTGGTATGCAATAAAAGATCTCCAGCAACTTCTGCTTTATTGTTATATCTGCATTTGTTGTACATTTGAGATTTATCCCAGCAAGGTAGCACTTTTTTTTCTTTGCTCATTTTTTTAAATAAGTAGGAAAATCATTTAATACAAAGTCTCTATAGAATCTTACATTTAAATGTAAACTGTTCTTTTGCTGGGGAAGGGGGAGCATATTCTATCCGGTATCCTATGTAACTAGAAACTTTGAGATGAGTATCTCTCCATTATATATATATGCACACACACCATGGTTGGAATGGACCTATGTGCCAAGAAGCATTGCAGTCTATTTTATGCGTACTGTCTTTTGATGTGATGTATTTAACTTCTGGATGGGTGAAGCGATGCTGAGCAATTTCTCAGCAGACAATTTGCCAATTGCACAATTGTAGATGGAATGCCACTTTACTTTAAATTTATTTTGGATATACTTCAAAAGAAACACTTTCCCTAGGTGTTTGAAAGAATTTTCCCTCAGTGTTTGAAAGATCAAAAGGACCTTGACTTATTTCAGCTGGCCAGAGCAAAGCAAGCTGAAGCCATAGTAATGTGAAGATTGCAGTTGCTTTGCAAGGTTTCTCTCCTTCTCTCCCTCCACACATACAGAGCAATTAACCTCAATTAGGCTTTCTCTTCTCAATTGTGCCAGCTCTAATAATTGAGGGGAGGGGATAAAAGAAAAATATTTAAAAGAAGAGATGCTTGAACAACTCAGTCTTTATGAATTCTTGAATAATTGGGACAGGAATTGTGCACCGCTCCAAATGTTATTAGCATGCAACTCCCCGAAACCCTAGCCACAACAGCCAGTGGTAAGGAATATTATTGGCTTTCTCTTTTCTTTTTCAGCCAGCTGTAATAATACTGGCATGGGGAAAGGCAGAAGGAGGACAATATTTAATATTTTTAAAAGAATGGCTAATCAAGCAATTTGTTTTTCGTGAATTTCAATGAGTAGAAATTTAACACCTCTTCATATATTTTTGCCAATTCACAGAAATTCCAGCCATCATATCTAGAGATCTAGAGAGCTATGGGCTGCAGCTCAACTAATATCCGAAGGTCTACATGATTACCAGACCTGATGTGCAACATACTGGGGACCTTTCACACGATATATTATGATTCCGCTTTCAGGGACATGACTGTCTCTTATAGAATCCTGGGGTTTGTACAAGGATACAAGGGTGGTTACATCTGTTGCATGTCTGATGTGGCTTATGACCATATTTTCACCTCAAACAAAAGAACAAATTTACAGAAAGTATATCGGAGAACTACAAGCCTGACAGAGAAATTCTATGGAGCAGGCTAGGAGGAAAATACATGGTGAAAGAGTTGTCATTTTCCAAGCCCCACCAGTTTATACTGGTCAGGTGAGAAGACAGTAAACGGCAAGCTTCCACCTGTCCTATTTTTTAAAAAACCGATTCCATTCAGTTCTGGTATAGTTATTCTCCACTGACTGAAGAAATGAGGGGTTTTTGCCTCTTGTTGATCCTGAATCACCCTTGATTTGCCTTAACACAAAACTGAGGAGGGGGAGCTAATAGTCCTGAGGACGGAATTAGAATTCATTACCTATGGGAGAACTGGGCCAAAGCTAACAAAATGGGTTTCAACAGGGATAAATGTTAGGCACTATGACTAGGAAGGAAACAAGGAAATCTATAAGTGTAGGATGTGAGACACCTGGCTTAAAGGTAGTATGTGTGAAGAGGATCCAATGGTCTCAGTAGACCAGAGGCCAGACATGAATAAACTGTGTGATGTGGGGATCAAAAAAGGCCAACGCAATTCTAGACTGCAACCACAGGAGTATAGTGTCCAGATCAAGGGAAATAGTAGAGCTATGTTCAGACCTGACCTGGAATACTACGTCCAGTTCTTGGAACCATGGTTCAAGAAGGTTGTTGACAAGCTGGAAAATGTCCAGAGAAGGGCAACCAAAATGATCAAAGGTCTGAAAACTAAGTCTTATGAGGAACAACTTGGGAAGGTAGGTTTGTTCAGCTTGGAAAAGAAGAGATTGAGAGGTGATGTGACAACCATCTTTAAATTTCTAAAGGGATGTCATGTAAAGGATGGAGCAAGCTTGTTTTCTGCTGCTCTAGAGACTAAAACAAGAGCCAATGGATATGAACTACAAGAAAAAAGATTCCATCTAAACATTATGAAGAACTTCTTTGCTGTAAGAACTATTTGACAGTGAGTTAGGTATCCTCAAAGGGTGGTGGACATTTCTCCTTTTCAGGTCTTCAAATAGAGGTTGGATGGGTATTTTTAAAGTGTTCTTTAGTTTCTGCATGGGAGTGGCTTGGACTTGATGGCCCTTCTTGCCTATTCCAACTCATTCTATGATTCTTTACCCCAGCATGCCCCTCAGTTTATATCTTTTACCATTAACACCTCAGAGGGGACTCTCCTAGTGGTACATCTGGCAGGATTTTTCTGCTGGACTCGGGGATTTCACCAGGTTTCCTGGCAATATAAATAGCACACTGAGTAAAAGATGCTTTCAGTGTATAAAGGTATCCTTCAAAAATTATTTACAGTGCTTATAGTATTGATACTGCATGGTAATGCCGCCTAACTTTACTTTTAACTAAAATTGTTGGAAAATTCTAGCATTCTCTCTCCCTCTCCCCTTGTTCTAGGACAAATGGGGTTTAGATAGGATAGGGTTAATTTTCTTTTGAATGTAAAAGCCCTTCTTAGTCTCACAGCTAAAGTCTCCATTGTTGTTCTGTGTTATTTTAAAATGATTGGGTATGGTATTCAGACCATTTGACCCAGGATACATTCTGGTGTCAGTTACTGGTCATACTTAGAAGGCCACTCCTGCCCTCTCTCTCCCTTTGGCCATCTTGCTTTTAGCAGCTTCTCTCTCTATGCTAGCTTCTTCACCAAGAACTTGGTGAGTTTGAAATGAAGATAATATCTTCCCAAATCCTTCTGTTAGTTAGTTAGGATCTAGTTTCTCTAATGGATATGTAATTATGAAGTTTATTAGTAATTTTTTAAAAAATTTGGAACCTGAAGCTGCCTGCCTTGTTTGTGCTTTCAAGTCAGCCTCCAGTTCAGGGAAGACACACAGAGATTGGGACATGCTTTTTCTGCAGCTCTGCTAAGAGAAGGTTAATTCCTTACACCTTTAGCTTTCACAGAGTTCCCCAAAGGACTAACACCCTGGGAAACTCTACCCCCAACAAAAATGAATGGCATTGAGGTAGATGTTAGAAAACGAAAATGCTATAAAAAATATCACTAATTAGTGTAAGATCGTTTTTATATTTGGCAGCTTCTAAACAACTGTTGGCAACATGCAATGCTGTAGCCACATGCAGCCCACCAGGCTGTTTGTGCACACACTTCTCCCTGCCCCCCTGCTCCTGCTTCCTCTTTTCTTCTGGAGTTGTAAGTCCTGCCACTCTACTGAAGCAGAACATTTATAACACCCTGAAGACCACTGAAGTCCAAGAAAAGAGCTATAGCATGGTTGCCCCTATCATTTAGGAGAATGAATCAAATTGATCCAGGAGTAGATCCTCAGTGATATGGTGTGGACAATGACAACTACTCCCCAGTCATTCCCCTCTAGAGCTGTTTGCTCCTGTGCAGTCTGCTCTGTACTTCCTAAGATAGCCTTCTGCCTTCAGGTGATGATTGGTAGCTTCTGTAGGTGGCTATCTGTCCTCTTCACTTAAACAGCAAAATGACTTGGCTCAACCCTGAGAAGACAGGACTGAAGCCTAAATCACCTGACTTTTTAAGAAGAGCAGAAATCAGAAGAAAGTGAAGAAAGAGCAAAAATGAGAACCATTGGACAATTTAGCCAGTGATGGTTAATTACCTCCTTTATTAGAATATAGTAATCAGACCTGAACACTTAAATTAAGCCAGTGTCCCAATGACAATGGATAGTTTCCATGCCTGTGGGAGAGTGAATCCATTCTGAGTTTTAGTCTGAACTTTAATGGAACCATATAAAGTTATCAATCCTACCACCCCACAATAGGTTCAGAACCTTGGATAGCTTCTGTAAAGTTCAGACTAAAATTCAGAATGGATTCACCACGACACTGAAATGGGAGCTATTAGCTATCCCTATTGTCTTCTATCACTTCAAGGTTTGTTTGTTTTTCTGGAAGGGGGGTTAAAGTTTATATCATGCATGTCATCCCTGATTTCAAAGTCCATGTACAAAAATACAAGCTGTAAATCACATTGCAGCTGTGAGGTTGAACCCCAAACCCTTACTGCACTTTAGTTCTGAGCACAGTATTTTTCTCATTTAACTACAAGCTTCTCCTACTTTTTCTTCAGCACTTTTATTTGAATATGTACAAACATAACTGATTGCACCATCTGCATTCTCCCCTCTTTAGCATTTTTTAAAAACACTCGCTGCCTATGAACATAGCATACTGTTCAAATTGCCCCTATGGCTGACTTTATTTTATGCCATCCCCTTTTTAGCAATCTCTTTGAAATAGAATAATGCAAGGGGTTTTTTTTGTTTTTTTTTATTTCAGCATCTGTCTGACTTCAATAAAGGTTTACAGACTCTTTGCTAAAGAAAGATCTATATAACTCCTTCTCTGGTTTTACTGCCTGGTATATACACACACACTGCCTTTCTCGCCTCCTTTTGCCCTTCAGAATGTTGTTAGATTTAAATAAAATAAAGAGCTTGAGAAACAGGGGAAAACACAGAGAAAGAGAAGAAGAGGAAGGGAAGATATGAGGGAGGTCAATAGAAATTGTGCTTAGTAACTTATACTTTCCATGGATAAGACCAAAATAAAATAAAAATAGTTCAATAGAAGTTGTACTCAGCAAACCACCTTATCGAGTTCAGCGCTCAAAGCAAAGCAACAACAAAAGCATGGAGTAGCCTGAGTTCCCATGAGGATTGTGCTAGTCAACCACCTGTTAAACATCCCTGATACATCTTTCATGAGAGCCAGTGTGATGTAGCTGTTTGAATATTTGACTAGAACATGGGGAGATCAGAGTTTGAATCCCCACTCAGCCATGGAAACTCACTGGGTGACCATGGGCAAGCCACACACTCTCAGCCTCAAAGGAAAGAAAGGGCAAACCCCTCACAGAAAAAAATTCTACCAAAAAAAAAGCTTGTGATAGGCTTGAAGAAATGGCTTAAAGGCACACAACAACAAACATATATTTCAATATGGATGCCGCAGATGCATAACCGGTGTGTCTGTGGAAGCACGAGCTTCTGAAAGTAAAAGAAATAAGGTATTTTGAGTGTGCAAACAGAGGAATAAATGGACAAATTCTTACTCACCTTATCCAAAAGCCTACAGTTAACCCTGTCATCAAACATTTATGTTTATGGTTTTGACCACCTGCCCCTGTAAATGTGTCAGCAATGGAGAACATGTGGTCTCTCAACTGTTGTTAACTGCAGCTCTCAGTAGCCTTAGCCAACTTAGTCAATGATGAGGGATACTGGAAGTTGCAGTCCAACAATATCTGGAGGGTCTCATGTTCCCTATCCCTTCTGTATGGCAATATACTGTACTTAAAATGCATTGTATTAGGTGTACACACACACACAGAGAGAAGGAGAGAGATGGTAGATGTCTGAGTGTTGAATGAGACTGCCTCTTCTGGTGCTTCTAGTGAACATGAAAGAAAAGAGAGCGTGTGTTTCTTTATCTCCTTAAACATGATCCCCACAATGACTATTTTTTCTTAGTTTGATCTGAATCTTGTGGCATGAGTATATCTTGCTCCTTTCGTCCTCCTTTCCCCAAAGCAATGAAGATGTTCCAGTTTCCTCTGATGTTATAGCACTAAAAATAGTTTCTTCTGTAGCTGTAGTGCCACAATGGCCCAGTTTATCCATAGGTGCATTTCTACGTTCCACCTTATATAGAGTACTTACAAAACTTTTGCTATGTGCAGCTGTGTAGGACAGTTCTTTTACCAACATGGTATAGAATCTTCTGCTTAATCTTCTGCCTCCTGTTTTCAGTAAATCGGCCCTATGTGGGTTCTATGAGTTCAGGCTTAAGATTTGCAAACATTGAACTTAAATAAAAATGTTTTTCATGAAAACCGTTATACCAGCAACTATCCATAAAAAACCAAATACACAAATAAGCTGTTTAAGGAAAACAACAGCCATGGTGCAACCACTAGTTCCTCTTAGCCAAAAGAGAAATATGCAATTCTTGCTTGCAAACTTGGTAATCAGACAGTCCAAATGTTCTTCTGGTTCACCAAGATGCTGTCTGTTTCAATAACTCCTTCAATTTAGCTCCAAAGACCAGGCCCATTACTGGCAGTTCATAAACTGAAGCTTGAAGATCAGATCTCCAAAACCAAAATGGGGTGGGGGGAATATAACAAATACTAGAAGTACAAGACATGGATTTCCATGGATTCCCATCCCTTTGCAATTCAGCCACATACCTTTTTCAGTTTGATTTACCTTATTCAAAGTGACACAATCCTATCATTATTTATCTCATCCAGCATTTGACTTAGAGGTAGGCAATGGCAGGCCCACACTGAACAAATCTTGCCCAGAGAACCACATAATTGTTATGCCTTAGTGACACCATACATTGAAAATGATGTAAAGGCATACAATAACAACACAGAGAAACAGCTTATTTCTTGTTGAACATCCTGTGTTAGCCAAGTTAATACAAGAGACAGAAAGGAATTTCATTATAGTTGGCAGTCTTGACAAAAGTAGTGTTTTGTACCTCCTAAGATTTCGAGTGAGAAGAAAGATGCCTCGCCTTGAGAATTTGCACCTTTGGAAGGCTTATGGTGTGTGTCAGGGAAGTTCAGCATCCCACAGAATTTTAGGTTTTGCAATTTAGGGACAGTCATTTAGAATTCTCAGCCAGAGCAGTCCAGTGCCTCACCAACCCACAACCCCCAAGATTTCATAGGATAGAATCATGGCAGTTAAAGAGGACTAATAGTGCTATAATTGTGTTCTGTGAAAGGGTTACAAACACAGGCAGCTGTTACTGTAAGAGGTGGGAGACATTTGGGCCCACCCGCAATGCCAATATCTCCTTTGAATTTGGGGGAATTATGGCTCAAATAAGGCCAGCAAGAGAAGGGTAAGGGGTCTGGAAGGGGTCTGGAATGGGCTGCTTGATGGAACTCATGGCAATCTCTTAATGTTCAGTCAGATAGGGTGCATAGGGAAGACCTCCATATGGCCATATCAAGGAATGGTCTCTGATTGCTCACCAATCTGGGCAATTCAACTTTCATTATTTTCAAATATGCCAAGAGTGTGAAACATTGAAGAGATTAGCACGAACCCATTAGTGTTAGGGTTTTCTGCATAATCTTATCTGACCTTCATGACCTAAACATGTCTCCAGTCAGAATAACCCCAATCACATTCTCTGGTTATTAATTTATGAAAATTGCATATCTCACAGGAGGGGTGGTAGGGTATTGTAACACAGCCAGGGCAGAGCAGTGACTGCTGGTTATGATCTATAAAGCCCTATACAGTTCTGAAGGACTGAATCTTTCTTTCTGGATCAGCCTATCCAGGCACTTATGTCTTAAGAGGGTATCTCTGAGTCTCACATTCCCAAGCACATTTGGTGAGAATACGAGAAAGGGCATACTTGGCAGTTTTTCCTAGTCTTTGGAACTCTCTTTCCCAGAAGAAAAAGATGGCTCCCTTCTTGCTGTCATTTCTTCAGAAAGTGATAACTTTTCTGTTGTCACAAGATTTTAGGAACTGAACTGCAAGATCTTTTAATAATGTTCCAAGCCTATGGGATAGCTACTTTGGCCACTAAATGGTCGTGGAGGGAAAAGGGGGAAAGAAGGACATGATTGGAAAGCTACAATTACCCCTTGTTGCATTGCAGTTTGTAATAAAGGGAGAGAGGCAGTGTAATATTGACATTATTGTTCCTCTACTCTTCTCTCACATGTACAAACAGGAGATGAGAAACCATCCCTCCTGCCCAGTCAGCTCCCTCTCTCTCCTCTTGCACTGTACCAGTGAGTCCATAGTGCTTGTTTATCATATGGGTGTTCAGGAATATGGTGGAAGAGACTAAACAATATCCCCTTCCACCCCTCTCAGAAAAGAGGACATACACATACACACACAAAATGTATGCACATAACTAAGAGGATACAATCTGATGATAACTGGCCATGTGTTTTTGCTTATGTCTTTGCAAGTACCTTCACCTGTGTTTTAGTTTTTATAAGTTTCCTTGAGCCCCAATACATGGGAAAAGGTCAGATATAAATAAAGAATTACCATCATCATCATCATCTACAACAACAACAATTACCAATCATTTTACAGTGGCGGCAAGATGGGTTGTGTTTTTTAATCTAATGCTACCCAAAATGCTAGTACATCAAATGGTGCTGACTTACAGGCTATTGTCCGCAAGTTCAGGAGAGAAAGGAAACAGTTTTAGCCAGTGGGGACAGGCATTAGACCAGTCCCTGGTACATAAGGGGGGGAGTATTGATGTCTCCCCAGGTCAGATAGCTTATATACATTCAGCCCAACCAAACTGAGGGTTCATGGGATGCAGTTGGTAATGGAGCCCATGCAGAGCATCTAGTCCAAAAGGTTTTGGTTGCTGGCATTAATTCTGACAACCTACAGCTACCTCCCTGAATATAATTCTTTTTTGCTACTTTATGATCTCCCGACCAGAGAAGATGTGACTTTGTTCATTTTTTTTTCCTGCAGAGCCTATTGAAGATGCGGCTTGTGCAATTATGTGACACTTTTTTAATGGCTCTAGCATGATTAACTGCTGCCCTTATATCCAGTCAGAGTACAGTTCTGTTTTGATGCAGTCTTGTAAGACTTAATATAATGCACAAAATAGTACAATTAGCTTTCAAATAGTTTAGTTTAAGAGTACAACAACAACATTTCTTTGGAATTAAATCTCCATTAGTTTGACCTCATCTTGAGTAATAACCGCAGATGCCAAATTTATACATGCCATCTTTCCTACTTGGAATAACAGAGACACAGATGAAGAGAATACATTTCAGGATGTGAGTCAGCAAGTAATGAATCAGCAACTAATTACACCCTAAAGTGCACTCCGATTTTACTACATCTTGAAAATGACATCCTAATCATTTTCAAAACTTGGAGCTCAGAATAAAAGGATGACTTCCTCATTAAATACCTAGGAGAAGGCATTCACGCAGCCTAGGCACTAAGAAAAATTACAGCATTAAGATGACTTATTGCAATGTTTTGTTCACATTCAGCTAGAATTAAAAACTGTGCCACCCAGTAGTTAAATTACACTGGGTTTCTACCTGGGCCCATTTTGTAATAGAGAATTTTCCACAAGGGACTAACAGTTATACTATCCACAAGGTGACAAACATCTGTTAACATTTGTGTGGTTCTTTCAGTCCTTTCCAGAAGAAAAGGCCAACTGAAAAGGCATATGGAAACTTTTCAGGTGGAAGTAGAACGAGAATTTTATTTTATTTTATTTTACACACACACACACACACACACACACACAAGACTTTAATTCAAAGACACATTTGGGAAAGAAATGAAGGAATTTTCATCTCCTCTAAATAGTCAATTGATTAATTGATAGATGTATTTAACTGATTTAAAGGATTTATACATTTACACATTGCCTCCCAGCCCATAGGAGCTCTCAAGGTGATACACAACAAATAAAACAGCACAGAAATGATAAGAAAACACTTTTTAAAACATGTTAGAATATTCTCAAAAAACTTAAAAACACCTTAAAACAATCCTTTAACATGATTTTAAAACAAACAATTGAAGCAGAGCAGCCTTAAACATAAAAGGCCATGTGAGACAACACTGTTTTAGATTTCCTTCAGAAGCTCAAAGCAGATGAAGCCAGTCTGATTTTCCTCGGCAGGGAGTTCCATAATCAAGACGCCATTATAGACAAAGTCCTGTTATGTGTGCTTACCAACCTGACCTTACAAGGCGTGGGGGCATGAAACAGTTCCCCGGGAGACCTCAAATTTCAGACAGACTCATATGGGAGGATGCAGTGTTTCAGATGACCTGGCCCAAAACCAGTTAGGGCCTGTAGGTCATAAACAGCACCTTGAATTGAACTCAGAAACAGACTAGAAGCCAGTGCTTATAAGATCAGTGTTATGGGGTCTCTGAAAGTCAGCATGGTTTGAACATTGGACCATAACCCCGGAGATCAGGGTTCAATTCTTGCTTTGGTCATAGAAACCCACTGGGTGACCTTGGTTGCATCACATTCTTTCAGCCCCAGAATAACAACAACAACAACAACAAGAGGTTTCTAAAATTCACACTCAACACCAGTTTGGATTGCTACCTTGTGCACTAACTATAGCTTCTGAACACTTTTCAAGGGTAGTTCCATGTTGAGCACATTAGTTTTCTAACTGGTTAGTAATAAAGGCATGAAACATTGTAGCCAGGTATGCCTTCTCCAGAAAGGGTCCAGCTGGCACACCAGTCAAAGTTGAGCAAAAGCACTCCTGGCCCCCACAACTGCCTGGTATTCTAAGAGCAGCACTGAGCCCAAGAGAGCCCATGTCTCTGGCCCTTTCTGCATCCTACCTTTTCTCTGCGCCGGGGTGCAGTGATCACAAGAGCAGCCTCTTGTGAGAGGCTCTCGCTTCCCTGCTTCTTCAGCTCTGCACAAGCTTCCTGCTTGTGCAAGAGCCCATCTCTTCCTTTTGCTGTGCAGCCTGGGACCTTCCCAGGCTGCACTGAGACAGAAAGCATGACCGGCCTGGTTCCCGAGGCTCCACATGCCAGGTAAGTGCGTGCGGGGCCCGGGAGCAATGCGCGATTGTGCAGGATTTTCAACTGAAAGCCAAAAATGCAAAGGTGCACGATCGTTGCCTAACGGCCCCTGGAGCCTTGTGCGATTGCAAGGGCATCATGCAGATCACTCCTCGCAATCACTCGAGGCTCCAGGTCTTCTTTCGCATGGCAGATACTGTGCAAAAAGGGCCTCTGTCTTTCCATATCATGTCAGCCAGATCTTTTCTGCAATAACAGGAGTGAAGATTTCTAGGCACATGTTTTACAGGGCCCATAGCACATGTATTATGGAGTGGATGTAGCTGATGCAGTGGAAACATCAATGGGTCTTATCCAAAGTACAACAGTAGCTTTTTCCCTACCCCCATGGGCCTCTTTAATCATAATCACCTCCTCCTCCTCCTCCTCCTCCTCCTCCTCCTCCTCCTCCCACATCCTCTAACTTCCTCAGACAGAAGTCCAGAAGTCCTCTCTTTCTGATTTTCAGGATTCTGTCTTCCTTTATATCAAGCTTCTGTG
The DNA here is from genome assembly GCA_948474755.1 of Ctenosaura bakeri. NCBI lineage: Eukaryota > Metazoa > Chordata > Lepidosauria > Squamata > Iguanidae > Ctenosaura > Ctenosaura bakeri. The sequence goes on along the minus strand of CAOLHI010000044.1, from coordinate 674,235 downwards.
TAGGATTTTTATCTTAGTAGAAGGGAGAAAAGACTGGTGAAATCAGCTAGCACCAATCCAGTTGCAGGCAACTAAATCTGGATCTTATGCAGATTTATGATTCTTGGTAGGCATATACCTATATAATCTGTTTATTAATCATGACACATCCTACCATTGCATGCCTTGCAACCTACACTGAAGAAGACTCGATCCTAGGTATCACAAATGTAGACTTCATTTGTCAAAGTAGAACATAGCACAAGGGAGTGATACTGGCTAACATTTGTTAATGATCTAAGTAAGAATACAGTGAATAATCTCTTATAAGGAAAATGTTTAATGTCCCATCTGTTTTCAGGTATCACATTTTTATTCCTGGTGTTGCTGTTACATGCTTTCAAATTGACTCCAATTCATGGAGACCTTATCATAGGATTTTCTTGGCAAGATTTCTTCAGACGAGGTTTGCCATTGCCTTCCTCTTAAGCTGAGACAATGTAATTTGATCAAGACCATCCAGTGGGTTTCCATGGCTGAATGAAGATTTGAATCATGGTCTTTAGGATCCTTAGTTCAACGCTCAAACCTCTATGTGATGGTACCTCTCTGGCTACGGCAACCTTGCTGTCTCCCTGCTACTAGCTATATCTTTCCTTCTGTGCTTTCAAAAATAAGGGAAGCTGCTTGATAGTTCCACTTATTCATATGGGCTGTGTCTCGTGTTCACTTTTTTGCAGGCCAACCTTTCACTCACATCTATGGCCATCATTCCCTGACGTTCAGATGCACAAGTTCTGCATTACATCCCAATCTTCCACAACACAGTTCATCTTTCATGGGCCAGACATTATGGTATACTAGCATTAATCCTGACAGGAAATGTTCAGAATTAGCCACAAAAGTTTCCCTCTGAAATATACCTTCACTTCATCTTTATGCTGTCTTCCAAAATTTCCAAAGCCTCAGGCTATTCAGCCATTTTTAATCCACATAAATAAAGAATGACACACATACACACACATACTCACACGCACCCTCCAGAAGGCTTGCACATATTAGATTCCTGCATGAATTTTGAAGGAACTTAAAATTTAACTACAGAATGGCTTACCCATAGAATAGTCTTTAGCCATGTAAAATATGAATTTTCCTTCAGGGGACAGTCCTACAGTAGCACAACGTACGAAATAATTCCACAAGAAATTTCATCTGCTTTTGTCTCCATGTTGCCCACTGAGGTTTTTGTTCTGTGGAATACATTTGCTTGTAACCTTTTCTGCATTTTTCCTTGGGATCCAAATTTCATTTTCTTAACATGAAAAATTAATTCCTTGAACTCAATAAAATATGATTATATTATGAAGAACATTTCTGTTCTTGAATCCTGCACATTAAAAACATTGCCAAATACTCACATATATTGAACATGACAGCAACCATTTAAACCCATTAAAGTGTGACCTAAATATTAAAAACTTAATCACTGCTGTTTGCAAGCTTGTAGTTGCAATTACTATAGTCCTTTTTATGAAAGGATCAAGGAAAAGACAGGGTACGGAATAATAATAATTTATGCCTATAAACATTAAACCCCTGCTGTTGAGCATTTATCTAAACTTTTCCACAGAAAGCTGGTCACAAAGGGACCAAGGGAGCTAATGGGAGTTTGAAAAGTCTATTTAACAATGAATATTTCAATTCCTCCCCTTCTCTTTACACTAACAGCATGCTGCCTACTTTGCTACAAGAGATGCCAATGGTCCTCAGTAGCCATTCTCTGATCAAGATTAAGATCTAGTAATAGCACATGTTGGAGGGTTAAGATTATTAGAACAGCAGCATACTAATCCCTGTGATGTCACAGAGGGAGGGACTAGCGAAGATTGATAGGCAGACCAGAAATGGCATTGCACCCCAAGCGTTGCTCTCAGTGGCATGCTCACCCAAGTGAGTGCATCTAGCATCTCTATCCCCAGCCCTCTCTCCTGGCCTGTTCTTTGGTTGTAATGATGTTGCACAAATGCACCATACATACACACACCAGAGAGCCCTAGAACTATAGGGGAATGGACATGGATGGGTGTCCTGGCATGAAAGCCAGGTTATAGTGAAAAATCAAATTTACCCCTCCAGTTCTGTTTCGCCTGAGATTTATTCCTGACCCAAAAAAGCATAGCAATTCCATGAGATTTCAACCAACACCCTGAGATCTGGTAATTCTCCTGAAGGCTATTCTTGAAAAGAAGTCCTCATTTTAATCGGTTTTTATTTTTTATTCTCTGCAAAGCCTTTACAATACTACCATCACTTCTGACCACGAACAGAGCTTGGTGGGAGGGGATCAATTCTCAGAATACCCCCAGACACTCAGAGAGATTTTAGGAGCTGAAGTTCAAAAAAGTAACTGTTTCATGATCTGAAACAAGCTAGGCAGGATGATGTCTCCTAGTGCTAGGCATTGTCATCTTGGGCACATCCTCCCCTAGAATTAGCTCACTTCATTAGATCTAGTTTTTCAGCTGTATTAACTAATCCACTATTTTCAAATTTAGCAAACTAAGTGGAATTTTTTTCCTGTGTCTATAACCACATGCGTGGTTACAGACTACCACATTTAGGCCAAATCAACTCAGCAGCACCATTATTAATTTTTTTCTCTTCCTGTCATTGAAAAGTCAGTGGCCCAGTTCAGGTGTACCTGTGTTGTACCAATAAATCATAGTGTATCTGACCAGGAAAAAGCAAGTTGTTGTACACTTGCTCCTCTTCTTCTCCTCTAGTCTAGTTAGATATTCCAGTTTCTCTAGTTAGATATTTCTTCTATAATTGTTTTCCATAATTTCCAAACCTACAGTTTTAATAAATGAGGGCTCCTTGCAAACCAAGGCCATTTCCGCACTAGACAGTTATAGCACTATTATTCCACCTGCAACATCCTATGGAATCCTGGGGTTTGTAGTTTTGGGAGGGGCCACCAGGCCCATCCTGAAACTGCAAACCCCAGGATTCCATAGGATGTTGCAAGTGGAATAATAACACTATAGTGAGGAAATGGCCCAAGATATAAAAACAAGGTGCTAGGTGTAACACTTTAGCAAATTATCTACAGCATCCTGGCAGGACTGTAAACACACATCTACAGCAGAAGTTGTCAATAGGGTCAAACCCCAATGGTTAGAGTCCTCTTGGTGACTTTTGCTGATGTAACCAGGAATTATACCAGGGTTACTACTCTTTTTGACACTATGTGAGGAGGTATCTGTTATCACTTCATGCAACAGTTTTTCCAGGCTGCATGATGGCAGCCACTCAGTCCAGCTCCATCCCCTCCACCTTCCTCACGCAACTGCCCAACCTGCCATTTTCACATCTCCCTCTGCTTTCCTCCCTTTGGGTTCTGCAGCTACATTGCACAACCTCTCAGAACTCCCTGTAAGTATGATGGCGGAATGTTATGCTCCATGAGCTTCAAACACGTCTGCCTAAGATGTTGAGTTCTTCAGAGGAGGCCCTATTCCATATCCCACAACCCTATGATGTCTGATTGACAGGACACATGACAGGACTTTCTCTGTCCTAGCACTCCAGTTGTGGAATTCCTTTCCAAGGAACATTAGGCTGGCTCCAACTCATTAGAGCTTCTGGAAGGCACTTAAGTCTGCACTGTTTTGCACAGACTTCAGTCCTTAAAACTGCATAGCTTCTCTGGCTGTATTATTTTTCAGCAGGGGAAAAAAAACCTTTTTTATTCTGAAGGCTTTTGAGAACTGAATGTTTTTAAAGAAAGCACTTTGAATAGGGCACTGTATTGTTTTTAATTGTACTGCTTCAAATTGTATTGTTCCTAAAGCACTCTTTTTACCATTTTTACTCAAAGAGTTCAAATTGTTTTTATATGTTATGGATAGCTTAATTCAATTTTAATGTTGACATTTTGTAAATGTTAATTGTATTGTATTTATTTTAGCTTGTAAACCATCTTGTTCTCATTCTGGGGTGAAGGATGGAATATAAATAATGATTATCATCATCATCCATCATCATCATCAATCTGCAGTTTTCAATTTGTTTTTAAGAAGTGGCTTTAGTCTGCATTTAAATGTTTTTATTTGTGTATTTAATGTTTTCCATTTTTTTTAATCTGTTGTACATGGCCTGAGGGGTCTTGGTGGGTTGAGAGACTGTAGATAAGTACTGCAGATAAATCAGCTTCTCATGGTTAATGAACAGTATTCTCTCTTAACTTGTATTAAGGCTTTTTGGGGAAGGCGGATTTTCCATTCCCTTTCCAGAACACAGTTGGGATTAAAAACACTCACCCACCTGCCCACACATGGCCAGAATCCTTGGGAAAAGTTTTCTCATTAGCAGAATTGGGAATATTATTCCTAAGGGTTCCATCTGTGTATTTGGGGAGGGTTTCATATTCCAATCCTACCAGGGTGGGAAGAAAGAAGCCTCCCCTTCCAGTGTGTTGTATTTCCAGTAGAGATTAAACCCCCTCCCAACAAACACACCTGTGGATTAACAAAAAATGAAAAGGGAAATGTAGATACATGCTACACATTAAGAATTGTGAGAGGTTTGGTCCTTCATTCTGTGTAAGAGAAATTTTAGCCAGCTTGGCAGTGTTAATTTTCTATGCCTGAATGGAGCACATTTGGTTTGGAGCCTATTCAGGCATTCAGAGTAGGGTTAAGTGAACAAGTGAGAGAAGGAAGCAGACTAGGGGCAGATTCCTGTTAGCACACTATGCTAGAGGTCACGTTTTTCTCGGATGATAACAGTGGTGAGAGAAGGCAGACAACATCTGTTGGTGTTGGGCAGCCTATTTTTCCAGTGTTTTACTTCCTTCATGACTGCTGTGCTCGAGGCCACCTCCATCCTGCCATTATCACATACAGTACTGTAGTTATGCCAAGGCAGTTCACTAAGAGGATTCTAGCCCATTTCACATGCAGAGTGATAGTCTGAAGAGACAGCATCTCTTCTTTATTATTCGAAACCTTGATTTTTCCAGGTGACATAAGCCATTTCCGCACTACAGTGTTAAAGTGCTGCTATTCCACTTTCAACGCCCTGTGGAATTCTGGGGTTTGTAGTTTAGGGAAGGGCACTTCAAATTCTCAGCCAAAGAGCTCTTTGGTCTCAGTAAACTACAAACCCCAGAATTCCATAGGAGGTTGATAATGGAATAGCAGCACTTTAACACTGTAGTGCAGAAATGGTCATAGAATCACAGAGTTGGAAGGGGCCCTATGGACCATCAGGTCAAACCCTCAATACAGAATTTCCAGACAGAGGAACACCAGAAGGTAGCTGTCTAGCCTTTTTTAAAGACATCAAGAGAAGAAGACCTCATCACCTCCTGAGGCAATTGGCTCCATTGCTCTCACCCTAGGCAATTGGCTTGACTGCTCTCACCATTAAGAAGTTGCTTCTAATGTTCAGTCAAAATCTAGCCTTCTGTAAGTTAAAACCGTTAGATCTAGTTCTCTCCTCTGAAGCAGCAGCAAAAAAGGCCTGCATCCTCTTCTTTTTGGCAGTCCTTGTGGTATTTAAAGAATGCAATCATATCACCCCCCCCCAGTCTTCACAAAGCTGAACAAGTCCAGCTTCAACCGTTCCTCATTTGTTTTATTCTCCCTACTTTTTTATCCTTTTTGTTATCCTTCCCTGAACTTGCTCCAACTTGCCTATGTCCCTCTTAAAATGAGGTGACCCGAATTGAACCTAGTATTCCAGATGAAGCCTGACAAGTGCAGAATGTCATGGGACTATTACTTCCCTTGACTTGGAAACTATAGTTCTATTAATGCAGGCTAAGACAGCATTTGCCTTAGGTTACTGCTATCCAACAATGCTCCTTTGCTCATGCAATCACTAAACCTTATCTCAAAATGCCTGAATAGGGCTACCAAACAACCATAACTGATCAATATTTTTCTGTTAAAGACCTAGTGAACACAAAAGACTTGATAGCATTCTTACAAAACTGGTATCCCAGGATCCTTTAGGATGGGCCACAGTATTTAAACTGGTGTCATGCTCATTCAAAAGTGTTTAATTATTCGAGTTTGGTTGATGCAGCCTAAGCAAAAGTGGTTTTAAAACTGGTTTTAAAAACACAAAACCTTATGTCTACCTGTGTAAACACCATTTAAATGCCTACTTGCATATTCTTCATCTATGTAGAAACATTTTCTCTGTGTCTTTCCCCAAAACCTTTTTAACAAGTTGAAACATTTGGGTTTTTTTTTTCTCTCCCCACAAATATTTCTCTATGCTGTCAAGAAAGCAATCTGAAATGCCCTTCCTGTATTTCGTTGTTCACTTATTACCAACACAAGAGCAGAACACAAAGATAGATCTTATTTTTTTTTCTTCAGTTGAAATATAATTTGTATTCATGAAGACAGAAACAGGCATCATTACTGTCTCCATTATTTATATAAATATATGTCTGGACCTTTCTTTTTTTAGCATTTAGGTGGACTCTAAAACCTTTATATTCAAGACAGCTTTCAGAAGACTTTTTGTGCTTTAACTTTTCCGCTGTCACTGTTTCCAATGTGCTTTTATTTGCTGCTGTTACTTTTATCTGATTGTTTTGTCTGATTTATGGGCCCTTTCTTTACAGAACAATCCTACCATTAGGTATGAAGAACTATGTCCTCAAAGCCTCTACAGCATCCAAAAGCTTTGCCAGAAAGCTGGTGGCTCTGGTTGCAGTGGGACAGTAAATCTTCTGTAGGTTTTATTCTCAAATTTAAAGGAGCAATGCAAGATACTAAACCCTATCCCCCAAATGGGTTCAGTACAGTAGATAGTTCCTTTACTGGAGGTAGACATGAGAAAAGAATGATGCTCCATGTTCTTCCCTGGGTTTTTCCCTCTCCCAATGCGAATAATTCCAGAGCTTCTTTAAATTCCATACTGAGCCAAGGCTTTTGCTGGAAAATTCTAGCATTCTCTCCCTCACTTGTTCCAGGAAAAGTGGGGTTTAGATAGGATAGGGTTAGTTTTCTTTCAAATATATAAGCCCTTCTTGGCCTCACAGCTAAAGTCTCAACTGTTCTTCTGTGTTATTTTAAAATGATTGACTATGATATCCAGACCATCAGACCCACGATACATCCTGGTGTCAGTTACTGGTCATACTTAGAAGTCCTCTTTCGCTCTCTCTAGCAATCTTGCTTTAGGCAACTTCTCTCTGTGTGCTAGCCTCTTCACCAAGACGTTGGTGTGTTTAAAATGAAGACACTATCTTCCCAAATCCTTTTGTTAGTTAGTTAGGATCTAATTTCTCTAATGGATATGTAATTATAAAGTTTATTAGTAAATCTCTTAAATTTGGAACCTGAAGCTACCGGCCTTGTTTTTGCTTTCAAGTCAGCCTCCAGTTCAGGAAAGACACACGGAGTTTAGGACATGCTTTTTCTGCACCACTGCTAAAAGGAGGCTAATTTCTTACAGTTTAGCATTCATAGAGTTCCCCAAAGGGCTAACAGCCTGAGAAGCTTTAACCCCCAACAGCTCTGAACTCTGTTTAGTCACTACCTTATCCCCACCTGGCCTCCTCACCTCCTGCTCTACAATGTTGGAGCCCTGACTGATTTCAGAGAAATGTATGACAGAGATCTTTATGTGTGGCAGAATGGGAGAGGAAACTGAGATCAATTCTTTTCCTCCCAGATTGCAGTTTTTTAACTGACATCTTGGACAGGAAACACCAATGCTTTTCCAAGGGCTACAAGAGTGCACTAATGTACTAATGCACTAATAAAAAGAACCAAGAGCTCTCATAGCAAATATTGATGGTCAGTTTCTGTTGGTGCCACCTGAATATTCCCACACAGTCTCTAAAAGGCAGAAGGGATGGTAGCTGAAATTAAGAAAGCTGCATGGCATGTCAAAGGATTTTAAATTTAAAACCCCTTGTATATAATAGAGATCAGGTAACAGCAGAGAGTGGAAGGAATTTTTATGACTAATTATTCATATGAATGTATGATTCAAAGAGATCTTTATTTCACATTTGAACATTTAAAGAAAAGAGGCCTTTAAATGTGACTTACTGGCATTCCAGTAAGCTATCTGTCTTGAATGTAAGCTTTTCTTTCTAATTTCCTCACTGCAGTGATCATACAAGTTGCCAGAGGAAAAAGTCAGCAGCAAACTATTTTCAACTTTATCCATTTAAACACCAATATAATTACATTACAGGGAGAGAAAAAGACTTTTGAATTCAATCTATTGGTAAATGGAGAAGCAACTACAAGGACAAGCTTGTAAGGCATGGGTGATTAGCATGGAAATTGACTGCAATTATAATGGATGCAAAAAGAAAAAGGGGGAATCAAACCTCAGCCTGTTGATTTTGTTGAGAGAAGTCATTTTTTCCTCTCTCTCGCTTTCTCTTTCTCTCTGATAGTCTTTGGTAGGATTAAGCCCAATCGGTTTTTAACTAGCCAATTCTTTTCTCTCAATTTTGAAACCTCAGCCCAAATGCTAGGCAAAGATTTTGGCAATATTGTAATTTTTATAATCCTAGCAGAATTGAGTCTGGTACTTGAGAAGCACATGTGAAATGCATCCGTGAGGACAGGTGCCCAATGGATGTGGTGGGATGGAAGATGAAGCAGCTGGAACAAAGGCAAAATTCAGAACCAAGGTTTTGCCAGAGACAAAGCCAGTAGCATCTAGTTATCAACCCAATCTCCTACCTTGCAAAGTCCAAGCACACTGAAGCAATCCCTAACAAAAACAACAAAAAACAAAAAACCTCTAACCTGAAAGTATCTATCAAGTATCTATCTTACTTTGCTCCAGAAGGCAATGTCACACTTGGATCTGTGCTAGAAGAAATGCTCATATTGCTTTCAGTAGTTTTTCTCATTTAGTCTTTCTTTTAGATAAAATTATCAGGGGAAGATCATTTTATGTGTATGTATGTGTATGTGTCTGTATGTGCCTTCAAGTTGCGTGTTGACTTAAGGTGACCCCATCATAGGTTTTTCTTAGACAAGGAATACTCAGGTGTTTTCCTAGTTCCTTCCTCTAAAATATAGCCTACAGCACCTGATATTCATTGGTGGTCTCCCATCCAAATACTAACGAGGGCTGGTCTTGCTTAGCTTCCAAGGTCATATGGGATCTGATGCCTCTAGGGAATTTAGGATAGCCAGATAATGCCCATGGGTTATTTTTCTCTTTCTTTGCTCTAGGCATGTTGTAATGGGCTGTCCAGTCCTGTTCCTTACTCTTGAGTAGGAGAGGGACTCCCAAAGACTATCTTGCTGCCACCACCCCCTGCATAACTCAGTAACCTAGTGGGGAAGTTACAGAAGGGATTAAGTTGCACTTTTCCACTTCTTCCTCTGCAGAGACTTTCCCTCCCCCTCCTGCAGGAGATGAGAATCCCATATACATATTAAACACAAACCTGGCAAAGGCACATGAAAAGAGTGGAGAAAAAAGAGATCTTTACAAGGAAGTTTTTAAGCAAGCAATCTTACATTAGCAAAAGGGTATCTTGTACATGAAGGCACCTTCCTTCAGGCATTACTTAGGAGTAGTTACAAAGTTACAAAAACAGCCTAAATCATATTCAATTAAGGTTAAAAAGAAACATAAACCCTAATATGCCTAGCTGAATTCCTATTCTACTCATAATACAGATGATATGTTCTAAGTCTTTGATAATCATGGGAAGATGGGAGGCTGGACCCCTTTGTCTAGATTATGGCCCTTTCTGCACGTGGATGTTAGAATGGACCAAGGCGTCCTGGCATGGAGGTCGTCTGCACCTTGCGGACTATTTAACTTAGTTCCATACCTTAATCCAATCCAAACCACCCCCAAGTGGTCCTCCAGTGCACTAAGTAAAGACCAGAAAAGTCCGGTCTTTCAATTTTCTGGAGCGTGCCATTGCGTTCCTGCTTACCTGTGCAGATGTGCAGGCTCGCATCAATTTCAGCTGGAAGCCACAGGAAGCCACCATTTTCAGCCGGAGCAGTGCAGATCTAAAGACCTCGCACTGCTCCGTTTCACCCTGGACTAGTGGAGGAGCCCTGCGGAAAGGCTCAAGGGGAAAGTCAAGGGAAAGTCTGTGTTACTTCAGACCCAAGAAGAACTGGTAAGTAATGCCACGGAGCGATTCACTCGCCTCGTGCAGAAAGGGCCTATAACCAAGTTTCCCTAGAGAAACTGGGACAGGCAGCACTGCAGCACCTCTCCATCAATGTCTTTGCTTCTGTCTGTGCATCATCCACCCCAAGGTTTTATAACCTCTTACTTGAATCTTGAAACTTTCACAACTTCTCCCTAACTGGTCATCCTCATTGGGCAGTTGTTGCTCCTCCCCAATAAATATAACTTAAAACCAACACATCCTTAACCTTTTGTTTACCTGAAGGAAAGACTATACACTCTAGTTGTAATGTCCAGATAATGGGAGAGGCCTTTATCACACATATTGCCACTTTTTTTTCTTCAACACATTGGCTCTTTCATTTACTTTGTCTGAAAAGGGGCCCCAACCACAATAATAGCTGCTACCTTACACGCACACATGAAAGGCAAACTTTTGGGGACTCTTGTAATCAACTAGAGGTCAACTTCTTTTGTCTATCTCCTTTTCTATCCCAGAGCAGATTTCCTCAAGTTATAAACATTCAATTTTTTTTCAGAAACATCCTGAGTTTCTCCTGTTTCTGTCACAAGTTCATGTTGCACTAGCCCTGCAGAACTGTGCTTAACACAGTTACTAAATATTCTCTTTTAAAAAAAACTTGCCAACAAAATTTAGCCCTGAAAAATAGTTTGAAGAATACATTGTGACTGCCCTCAAATCAATATACATTCCCCAGAGAATCCCCAAAACTTAGAAAGATAGCAGGCAACAATTCTGTGGGGGGAAAAACCACTCAGATGTGCCTCAGATTTCAGAATGGCCTCAGATTCCAGATGTGCCTCAGATTCCAGACTGCAATTGGAAACTTGTTGTTAACTTGTTGTTAAAAATTATTGTCATCACTGTCGTATCTGTTGCATGTACCACAAATCCCAGGTGGAGAGTGCCATGTTGAATCTCTGGAGAGCACCAGTACTGAATGCCTTCTACACAGGTGTTAAAGATAAGGACTTGCTCGAAAAGAAAAGAAAAAAAATGTCAAGCCTGATTCAGCACTAACATGGTTGTTGAATATATAGGTATTAGAACCCATACTTGTAAGCTGAAGTCCTAGGCAGGGATGTGTAAATCTATCAATTTCCAGTTTCTCCTATGCTTAACATGCTGCACATCTTTTGTAGTCAAAAAGGACCCCGAAGGAAAATGGATGTGACAGAGTTTTGGTTCCAATGTTCAATATGTTTTGGTGACAGTAGGGATAGAGATCCACAACAAATACCTGGAGTAGAAATTGGCTTCTGAACCTAAGTTACCTACCCTAGATGTAGGCAGCACTAAACTAGGTGGAGCGAGAGCCTACCAAATTATACCAAGAGGGTCCACTTATTCCTGTACCTGTCAGGTTTGACTAATTGGTCTCTTTCAGACTGGTTGAAAGAAGTATGAGTATCACCATGATACAGCTTCTGGGATTCAGCTGAATTTTGCCAGTTGTTGTCTCCCCTGTATCCACGTGTGCCATTCTTTGGGAAAGGGAAGCTCGTTTGTAGCAATTTCCTGGATCTGCACTAGAACGCTTCCAAAGTTTTAATTTTTAGAAAAGGCATAACTGCTGAGGAAGACCTATGCATTTAAGGGAAAATTTCCTAGTTGTATTTTTTTAGAAAGTTTTATGTTCAGTTATAGTGAGAAGTGCCATTTCACTGAAGCACTTTAGCACATGAGAGAGAGAGGAAGAAGAATGATACCTTTTTGTTCCATTGTGTCTCAGAATTAAAAAGAACCCCAGCTGAGGGTGGGAAGAAAATGTTGCAGCTGGTGCCAGGAATTGCCAGAAAATAGTTTAGAAAAACAGATACATAATTCAGATTTTTTTAAAATACTGTCTCCTCCCCGAGAACTACAGGAACAAATGTTGCAACCTCACAACTTATTTCCCAATATGGAGGAGTCCATTAGTGAGAATATGGGAAAGACAGTGTATTCCTGGAGCTTTATGCCTTGAAAAGCCTGGATCATAACACTCTCTCTCTCTCTTTCTCTGTGCATGTTGGCTGAGACTAAAATGACCAAAATAGCAGCAAGCAGCAAGTTTTCTCTCAAATCTCTAGCTATTCACAGCACCCATAAAATATAGATGATGGTGACAATTATGATTAAGAGATGGATAGCTTCATTCTGGGAACCAGCTATGAAGAGCTTTTGGAGTGTCTCTTGTGTGAAGTGCTATTTGGAGAAGCTACTTCAGAAGCAAATTTCACAACATTCTGTATTTGTTAATTTAACACTGAGTAGCTATATACCTAGAAAACAACAGTCATTAATTAGTACTACTCAAAGCAATTACTGGAAAGATTAAAAAAAAAAAAAGGTCCTCAAGTGGATTCGGTGCAGGCAATACAGAAATTGTTACCCCTCCCAAAGTAAGCTCTGTTCATTCAAATAGGAGCTGGTAGGCCAGTATGTTTAGATTACCTTTGAAAGATATTTCAGTTCTCATGCTTGTGGGATGAATCTTGTCTTTGTCAGCACATGCTGAAACTCACAATGATTGAAAGAGAAATTAATTATAGCTAATAGGCTTAGAAACCAGCTACATGCTACATGCAAAGCCACCAATGGTGTTTTCACTTTCTATCCTCCTGACAGTGGGGGCATTTAGGGGCAGAAGAATTGTTTGGAAATGGTTTTATCCCTTCCCTGCTTGATCCTCTCTCTTGAAAATGTCCCTTCTTAGCTCTTCTTACCTATACACTGGCAATGGTGAGTAGCTTAGAAAGAATATGAATTACAGCTGAAGGTGGATTTCAAGACCAAACGTTAAGCTCTTTCTACTCCTTTCCCCTTCTCCGAAGCAAATCAATCCTTCCTAAAGTCACTTCCCATGGAGAAATGACTGCCTAGACTTTAATGACATGGCTTCATCATAATATGTACAGTCCTCCCTCCACATTTGCAGGTATGACATTTGTGAATTTGATTATTCATGAGGCATGGGCTTGCTTCCCACCCCCCATTTTCCTTCACCCATTCCCTTGCGTTCCCCACCCCAGACTTGTGAAGATTGTGTTTAAAATGGACTTTTTTTTTCCTTTTAGGTGAGCAAAGCCTCCTCTCACTGCTGGAGGCATTTCTTCTCTGCCATGTGGTTGCATATTCTGCTGCGTAATGGCTGCTGATTGGTCAGATGCTCTCTTTGTTCCTATCCCTTCTTTCTCAAGATGGCAACCAGAAGTAGCCTTGAGAAATCTTTGAGAAATCTTGGAGGACAGGAGAAGAGAGCAAATGTTATCCCCATCTTCAAGAAGGGAAAAAAAGAGGACCCAAACAATTATCGCCCAGTCAGCCTGACATCAGTACCTGGAAAGATCCTGGAGCACATCATTAAGCAGTCAGTTTCTAATCACTTAGAAAGCAACGCGGTAATCATGAGAAGTCAACATGGATTTCTCAAAAATAAGTCATGACTAATCTTATCTCTTTTTACGATAGAGTTACTAGCTTGATAGATGAAGGGAATGCTGTGGATGTAGCATATCTCGATTTCAGTAAGGCCTTCGACAAAGTTCCCCATGACATTCTTGCAATGAAGCTAGTAAAATGTGGGCTGGACAGGGCTACTGTTAGTTGGATTTGTAATTGGTTGACCGACCGAACCCAAAGAGTGATCACGAATGGCTGCTTTTCATCCTGGAGAGAAGTGACTAGCGGGGTGCCACAGGATTCTGTCCCGGGCCCAGTGCTGTTCAATATTTTTATCAATGACTTGGATGAAGGAATAGAGGGCACGCTCATCAAATTTGCAGATGATACCAAATTGGGAGGGGTTGCTAATACGCCAGAGGACAGGATCAAAATTCAAAATGACCTGGATAGATTGGAGAGCTGGGCCAAGGCGAACAAAATGAAATTCAACAGAGAGAAGTGTAAGGTCCTACACTTAGGTAGAAAATATGGAATACAGAAATATAGGATGGGGGACACGTGGCTGGATAGCAGTACATGTGAAAGGGATCTAGGAGTCTTCATAGACCAGAAGCTGAACATGAGTCAGCAGTGTGATGCGGCAGCCAAGAAAGCCAATGCAATTCTTGGCTGCATCAATAGGAGTATGGTGTCTAGATCGAGGGAGGTACTGGTACCACTCTACTCTGCTTTGGTTAGACCCCATCTTGAATACTGTGTCCAGTTCTGGGCACCCCAATTCAAGAAGGATATTGACAAGCTGGAGCAAGTCCAGAGGAGGGCGACCAAAATGGTGAGAGGCCTGGAAGCCATGCCCTATGAGGATAGACTTAGAGAGCTGTGTATGTTTAGTCTGCAGAAGAGAAGGTTAAGAGGGGACATGATAGCCATGTTTAAATATTTGAAGGGATGCCATGTAGAAGAAGGAGAGGGCTTGTTTTCTGCTGCTCCAGAGACCAGGACAAGGAGCAATGGATTCAAGCTGCAGGAAAGGAGATTCCACCTGAACCTCAGGGAGAACTTCCTGACAGTCAGGGTTGTCCGGCAGTGGAATATGCTGCCTCGGAGTGCAGTGGAGTCTCCTTCCTTGAAGGTTTTTAAGCAGAGGCTGGATGGCCATCTGTCGGGATTGCTTTGAGGGTGTTCCTGCATGGCAGGGGGTTGGACTGGATGGCCTCTGTGGTCTCTTCCAACTCTACATTTCTATGATTCTATGAACCCCAGAAATGCACTCTTTTCTATCTAAGGGGAAAGTACCAGTAAGACCAGGGTCAGAGGCAAAGGAATGGGAAGGGGGAAACTCCAGAGTAGAATCACAGGGGGATTGTGGGTTTTCTCAGCACACCATTTTCTTAGCAAACCATTCACCAACTGATCCCATCATACCCCTGTAGCACAGTAAAGCCTGTAAAGCGTCAAAACAAAACAGCTACCTAAAAAAATGGCAGAAAAAGCAAAGCTAACCTGACACCCTGGGTGTTGACCTTGTTGACTGAAGCATTCTGGGAGTCATGTTCAAAAAAGTAACATTACCCAGGTCTACTAATGTGGGACATGATTTTTTTTTTCAATGAGAAAATGAAAAGCAGGGAAGAGAGACCAAAAGGGGAAAATAAATAATGTTGTAAAGATAATTTTAAACAAAGAGGGAGAGACAGACAGGCCCTGCTATTTCCTTGTGTTTGGCAGCTTACAGTGCCATAGCTTTAGGAATGTACTCCTTTTTATATTATGCAAAATGAAAACCATACAACTTTAAAAATCTTGAATGCCTTGAAACATATCCCAGAAATGGGTTATAAATGATAAATGGAGTTCCCATATGGACACATAACATTGACATCAAAACAGCAGACAACTAGTAAAGTACTCAGAATCCAAATATGGAAAGCACAGTCCAATGATACACTGCGACACTCAGGGATCCACAGCATGTGGACACTTTAAGCATAATTTGTGACATATGATGTTGATAAAACAATCACTGCATTAGCTATTCAATAGGAACAAATGCAAAATTTTACGCTTCAGCCACAAAAAACAAATGTGCAGGTGTATGACGGAGGATGGCTTAGCAGTACTACATAAGAAAAATAACTTGGGATAATTATTGACCATAAGCTGAAAATGAGCCAGCAATGTGAAGCTGCAACAAAGAAGGTGAATGCTATTTTAGCCTGCATTAATAGAAGTGTAATTGCCAACTCAAGGAAGTAATAGTCCCAGTATATTCTGTACTGGTTAGACCAAATCTGGAGTACTGCATTCAGTTCTGGCACTTCATTTTAAGACGGATGTAGACAAGTTATAGCAGGTTCAGAAAAGGGCAACAAAGATAATAAAAGATCTACGGAACAAAACATATGAGGAAAGGTTGAAGGAGCTTTTTCAGCTTGGTGAAGAAAAAACTGAGCAGTGACATGATCTTTAAATATCTCAAGGGCTGTCACAGAGAGGAGCAGGCAGGCTTGTTCTCTATTGCCTCAGAGGGTAGGACCAGGTCTAATGGTTTGAAATTGCAGAAGAGTAGATTTCAACTGAACATTGAACAATAAGAGCAGCCAGGGTTTAAATACCTTGTTTCTGCCCTAAGGGGAAAAGTGTTAATGGTTCTCTGGCAGAGCAAACAATGGGGTCCAAAACAGTATAATGGCCTTAGCATTAAGTGACAAAGCACTGATGGGAATCATGATAGCTCTTTAATGTCTGGGCTGGTGAGGAAACAAAGGAGAATGTCAGTAGGCAGAGGGAATAGGTTGATGACAATCAGTTGCTATATTAAGACAGTTTTGAGTACTATCATCTTTGAAAGTTGAATCATTGAAGGGATTATCACAAGCTCATTAACACCGGAGCTTCCCGACTAATTCCTTGACTGTGACCTGTTCATGGCCTGAGGTCCCATCTGACCTACTTTTGCACATGTTCAGCCAGTCCTCTTTGCCAGCATGGCTTTCAGCCATAAGATTGTATGATTTATATTTTATGACCATTTATATTTATCTTTTATGACAAATAAAGGAGCCCTGGTGGCAGAGTGGTTGAATGCCAGTACTGTAGCCAGTAGGTTGTAAGTTTGATCCTACCAGGCTCCAGGTTGACTCAGCCTTCCATCCTTCTGCAGTCAGTAAAATGGGTACCCAGCTTGTTAGGGGCAATTAGCTAACATGTTGTAAACCACTTAGAGAGCACTTAGTTGATAAGCAGTATAAAAATACACATGCTATTGCTATTGCTAAATAATGTCCTTTGCCAACCATATCTTGGAGTGAGGGTATACAGCATGGTAATAAAGGAAGCCCCAATTAACTGGTATTTCTGTGTTTTTAAAAATCATTTTATATGCAAGTACCAACAAACTGTATGTGATTGAGCACGAACTCAGAAAAAAGCATTTCCATTTTACCACATGTAAGGCAATTGGCCACAATCCTGTATGGTCCTTTGTGTAAGCACCACAGCTGCAGTGCTAAACACTGAATTCCAATGTCCTCCCCCCATCACCACTTACCCAGCATCAGCCATTGTGATTGATGAGGGTTTACTCCCTTGTCACTGAGGAAACAGCTAGCTGCCATTTTGACCATCACCCATGAGTAATCCTCATTGCAACAGGCAGAAATATGGTCCCTGTTGCAATTAACTGCCATGATGGAGATAGCTTATCAGGGAAGAAGAGGGAGGAAGAGCAGTCAGCAGCTTCCTGAGCGACAGAGAAATGGACCTTATCAATCACAGTGGCTGCTGCCCAGTAAATAGGAAATGGAGGACTTTCATGGTCCCTAAGCAGCCCCTAAACAAGGGCCTAAATAGGGACCATGAATACATAACAGTAATGAGTGTGTAACTCCATTTTATGCATTTGTTACTGTGGTACAGAATTCCAGCCATTACTTTTAGAAGGTGCTGGCTGGTGCTTGATATGCATGTATCATCAAATATTTTTTCATCCTTATGCAAACTTATGCAGGTTTAATTGATTTTAAAAAAAACATTAAATGAAAACAATGGACTCATTCTGCATATAAACAAATTGCTACTTAGTATATCTAACATGCAGGGATCAGTGCCATGTTGGATAGTGTTGGGTAGGACCCTGGAATTATGCTGTCTGGTGACAGTGTTATGGACCCAAATCCAGAGGTCCAATCCTAGCAGTGATATGGCTTATAAATGCTTATTTGGAAGTCCTTCCATATCTAGAACTAATACATGGTGATGGAGTAGGTCTATGTCCCGTGGTCCCAGACCTAACTTTATGTGTCAGATCTCAATTATATCTTGTGTTGAGCAAGGCTGCTTCAAAGATTCACCTACACATGAGCAACTGTTTGTGCATAAGCAATCCATACAATTCATGATCCTGTGTAATCAAGGATTCTAATCACATAGAGCACCTACATATGACAGACTGATAGGTAAGCACCCCTCCGTATACATCTGTACTCTGTGTGCAGATAGCAAAAGTAGGTTGGCACAGTGGACAGTATCAGATGTAGGAGTATATGGGCTTGAATCCTCTTGATGAATTGTTACAGCTTTTTTTACAATACTGCTTAAGCAGCTGTCCAGCACCTCTTTATGCAATGTTGGAAAAAATAATTGTGCTAGAGTGCCATTTTATCAGCCTGTACAACTGTTCCCAGTTGGCACTAGGTATAGTTTGCTCACTGTTTCTTGTGGCACAATCCAGATGGTACCCTTTGCCCTACCTCTTCACTGACAGAGTCAGGCAATCCAAATGTATTTTGCTTATGG
Organism: Ctenosaura bakeri; assembly: GCA_948474755.1. Lineage (NCBI taxonomy): Eukaryota > Metazoa > Chordata > Lepidosauria > Squamata > Iguanidae > Ctenosaura > Ctenosaura bakeri. The sequence continues at coordinate 655,895 of CAOLHI010000044.1, read as the reverse complement.
AGTCCATTTTGGAATCAGTAGGCACTTGGTAGTTCTGCACCTTGTCATAAGTATGCTGGCAGAAAACAGTTAGGATCTTACCTCATCTTCCACACATTAGCCAACGAGGAACATCCAAATAGGGCAACAGTACAAGATTGAAATCATATACATTTGTCATCAAATTGTCATCACAGGTTGCTATTGACAGAAACCTCTACCCTAACTTAACTTGAAATTCACTGCCCAAAATATTTTGTAGAATAAATGTTTGCCCTTCTGTCATTCCACCTGCAGGGCTTTTTAGAAGGCTTTGCTGAACAAAACAGTCTACTTTTCTCAGCACCAACCACTCCGCATAAAGCATAATTGGAGAATTTCTTTCAAGTATCACTCCATTTCTATATCTCTACTCAGGGGGGAAAAAAACTCCAGTTTTCACAGTGCCGAAACTTAAATCTATGCCTTTTGTTCCAGTTGTAGAATCCATTGTGTGAGTCCCATTCTTTTCTCTCAACAGAGAAAGACAGAGAGAAAGAAAGAGGGGGGGAAATCACTGAAATTGTTGAAGCTGTCATTTCGAGACATTTATCTGCAGATTCACTTTTTTCCATGGCTTGATATAAAAGGAGTTCAATTAACGTCTGTTGCAAGTCTGTATTTAACCTAATGGGCTTTTATTTAAAAGAGACTGTAATTTCAATTTCCATTTGGAAAGTGAATTGAGCTGTGTTGTTTTATGTACATCTGGCCCAGCAGGGTTATTTCCTATCTGAAAACCAACAAATACTTGCCTCTTCAGCATATGGTGTGTTATTTAATAACAGAAAGAAAAGAAGAATTGACATTCCCAAGGACAAATTGTGAATTGTATTGTATGTGTCTGATTTTCTAAAAGAGCAAGGAAAAATTTCACTTCATTTTTATATTTGTGTATATATATTATACAACTATGTGTCATATATATGTACACAAGTACATATGTACTCATGGGATATAAAGGTGTAGGAATATTCATATTCAAAACATCACATTTTCTAGCTTGGCTTTATATCCACAGAACAGAGAAAAGCAACATTTTTACCCTGGAATCAATGACTTTAAAGCAAAATACACTCTGATCCTACACACAAATATTGTTCTCTTTCCCCAAGTACATTTTGGCACAAATGAATCCCCACACAGACAAGGACAAAAATGTCATTAGTGCTCAAAAATTGCAGAGAAATCCCTGTGTTTTTACAGAGAGAGAAGAAAATCCAAAAGTCTTTGTTCCTGCATGGGAACAAAATGAACAAATAATTCCTACTCAGAAGTAAGCTCACCTGGAGTTCTAAGGTTTCAGTTTAAGAACAACAAGCCTCACAAGGTCAATAAGATACCTGGAAGCAAAGAAGAAATTTCTGTATAAAGTTGTATTCAGAAAGCCAAGGTGCATTGGGCATAGGCACAGAATATGTCCTGCTTGCAAGTGTGCTGATTGTTTATTTTTTTAGATTTTCTGTGCATTGTGGGCACATACACAATCACAAATCATTTACAATCATTATCATTATTCGTATTAGCTTTACTTATACCCCACTTTTGCACACAAATTGAGACTCAAGGCAGAACAATACAACCTGAAGACCAAAGGTGGGCAACATCTGCCCCACAGGCAGCATGGAACCCTTGTCCCTACCAACTGCTGCCACATTTTCCATTGCACTGATGGATTTCAGGAGAATAGATCCACATTGCTACATGAATCAGCCCATTGTCTTACTGATTTCAAAGGAAATGTCATGGATTACATGGCCTCAGTTGAGGGTTAAACAGGACATGAGCTATTCATTTGAATGTTTCTTGTCCTGTTAATAGTATTCTGAAGAGCATGCAGACCACAGGGAAAGAGAGTCTAAATTCTTTCACCCTCTGCTGCAGTGTTGACAAAATTAGTTTTCCCATGAGTGTTCACATGAAGACTTCCTTCAAAAAAGGCAGAAGTAACTTTGGAAAGGCAATTTTTGTCAGGACTGTTACCTTAAGAGATGGGAGACTTTGAGGTCTACCTGCAATGCCAGCTCCTTAGAACATGGACATTTATAGCTCAAAATAGGCTTGCACGAGGAGAGTAGAGGCTGGATTTTTTCACCTGTGTATACCAGTACTAACCATAGAGAGAACTCCAGTTAAAAGTTAAGCAGAGTATTTTATTCAGAATTAACAAGCCTACAGGAAATCAGACGTTCTCAAGAATCATACAAGGCTTTCAGAAAATGAGGCAAGAAAGGTTGGATAAATTGGGTGGAAAGGGTAATAGTTACTAATCCTGAAGCAAAAAGTCAAAGAAGAGTGGCTCAGACAGTATGTCTGAGGGTAGCAAGAATTAACAGAGGTCTAGGCACCAAATACTACATCCAGATACTACAATTTACTGGAACTAGAGCTAGGGCTTTTTACCCTATTTCATGCCCTGACAGAGAGTGCATGACTAAAGTGGCAATGGCTTTCCTACGAGGTTGACAAAGGAGTCTGGAATGGGCTAATTGATTGTCTTAACTCTAGGTAACAAAACACTGATGTGAGTCATGACAATCTCTTAATGTTTTGGTTAGGTAGGGTGAATAGGAAAAGTCTCCATAGGATATGCTCACAGTAGGGTCCCTGATTGTTTCATTTGGGCAGTTCTGCCTTCTGTTGTTTTCAGGAATGCTTGTAAATTAGAGTTTTGAAAGGATTATCCCAAGCCCATTAGCACCAGGCTTTCCTGCCTAATCAGAGAGGATTACTCTCTGAATTTAAGACCTGATCATGTTGAAGTCATCCTGACCTGGCAAACTGCTTACAGCCAGCTCACTTTCAAACATGTTTTTCAGTCATAAATAAGTTCAATTGTGAAAACAGCACATCCTGTAGAGTGAGGGTTTATGGTGTGGTAACAGAACCATGGTGGGGAGAGAAATTAATAATTATACCACTCCCACTCTGAAGTCCTGGATATTCTGAGATTTCTCAGACGACTGCTATTTACATATCAAATAGCATGCACATTAATTGCATTCACCCAATTACTTTACTTAAAGGCAGTTACATAATTTCTTTTTTAGGGTGTAGTCTAGCCCTAAGAATCTCATGGACAAAGAGTTTGAGACCTAGCCTATAACGTGTACATAATACTGTATGTGCTTAAGCCCTACTTTAGGTACAGAAAATAACAGCAGTGTGTAACATTTTCGCATTGTTATGCAAATATGATGCTTTTGGATCTAGAAGGCTCAACATATATTCTAGCATGTTCAACTGATCTGCTGCACTTAATCCTCTGTCTCAAGGAACTGTCATTAAGACTTCTGGAGTGGAGAAATTCAGCCAGCAGCTGCCTCTGGATGGGGGAGGATTTCATTGGCTCTGCATCTTTAAGTACACCAACCTAATTAGCACTTCTTTGACAAATATTCAAATCAACACTAGAAAGCTGAAAGCTCAGAAAAGAAATTGGAGGAAAATGATATCTTTTTTTGGTTACACCCCTGCACAGACCCCAAATCTGATATTTAAATTAACTATGATACCACATACAAATATAACTAAACTAGTTATAATTGTACTTTAAATATTGCTAAATATTGAATTTTTGGTTGAATCTTTTACTTAATTATGCAATCAGCTGCCTTGTGCCCCAGTTCTGAAGAAAGGTGAGACATAAATGAAACAAATAAATAGAAATAAGAATATAGAAAACTGGAGTTCTTTTCAGATTTTTTTTTTTTCATGCATACATACTCTGGCTTCTCCCGCATTTATCATAACATAGTTACCCTTCAAATCACACAATTCTCCAGAATTTTTTTGGTACCTTTCTTAGTTCAAAAATTCTGAGAATGTACATTTTATAGAAAGCTGCATACTAAAAATGTTTATATGAAAGAAAGGTACATGCCAAAAGTGTGTATTTGGGTAAACAAAAATGATTTTCAGGCAGGCTTTTAAAACAAACATTTGCAGACTACAGACTACATGGAACAGGCTGATGACTGAATAAATACAATGTTGTCCTGGAGTGGATATAAACTCATCCGTCTCTGCCTCCAGCTATGCTAGCGTGTTGCTGCATTACAAATTGGGCCTTAGTGAGCTTGGAATCTACACTGAAAGACCCTTTCATTCCATTTCTCAGGTAGGGGCATACAAGTATTAAGTGACACTTCCAGTGTGTGAGAATGATCTGTCTCACCATATCTAGACTTTCTCATCTTCTCAATCATATTGTAAAGTCAGAAGCCCAGAAAAAGAAAAGAAAGAAGCTAAGAGTTTTTATAATAAATGAAACCATTATCTTTTGATGGTAGCTTTCTATCTTTTTTAAAAAGTAAGAAGTCAATAGCTTTCATTTACTTTAGATGAATTTATAATGCACTCCAAAACAGGAATTTCCCCCAATCATTTTCTGCCATTTTTTTTTATATATATATAGCACTATTAGTCACACTGAAATATACATCAGTGCACTGGTTGCAAATTGGGGATTTATCAACGAGAACATAAGTTTCAGTAGTTATGATGAACTATTGATTTTGAACTTCTGTATCACTGTAAGGAAAGCATGGACACTGTATTTGCCAGTAATAATAATTTTAAAAAGATAAACAGTTATAGCTATGGTAATGGCTTGATTCCAAAGGAAATGCTTTGGTAGAGACAAAAGTTTGCAGTATATGCCCAGTAGAAATTCCATCGTTTTTCTTAGAGCACTAGACCACCATGCCATAGCGTAAGCTAGTTGAGATGCTCATCTTGCACAAGGGTGAGGAATCTTGCTCAACCTGCCAGCCAGATTCAGTTTTAGAAAAGGTGAAGCATGTCCAGAGGACGGTGACCAGGATGGTAACAGGTATGGAAACCAAGCCCCAGGAGCAGCATTCCAGTTGTGGATAAAACTGAAGGCAAAAAGATTAAAACCAAAACTATCAGCTTATGGCTATGACTGTGACTGACTAAACATTTTAACCTTTTGGAATCAGAAGAAAATATATATATATAAAATCAGGGAAAATAATGTTTCTCAAGAAGCATATGCAGCCATCTGAGGCCATCAGAAGCCTAAATTCAGGACCCAGGATGGTCTGATCAAGACTCAAGATCTGAAATTGCTCACATGGCTTACATAACTAACTGCCCAAGTTATCTTTCTAACCCAGAGAGCAAGTTATGATTCCAGGGCCTTCAGGAATCCATTAGAATCCACTAGCAGTCCATTCCAACAGATTATTCACCTATACAGAAAAGTAAAGCCACTAGTCACTTAAACCTAATCGAAGGGTGACCTGTCCATGACAAGGTAATAAAAGTCAATGCACCCATATTCAGACTATCATCCTCATGCCTGTTACCAGGCCGTACACCTCTGTGCTTTGATATGGTTTAATTAGCAGAAAACCCTACTCAACTAAGACATTGAAACCATTAGCATCATCTGGACCCCATTGTAAGTGTTGCAACTCCCATTGTCCACTAAGCTGGGAGAGCAATTAGTTCACACTCCTTCAGGGAGGGAAATAGAGTATATAAACCCTTGGTTTTGAGAAGTCAGACGCAGTCAGATGAAATGCTGGACCTCACTGTGTTGCCCCGAATCCTGATCTAATCTGCCCTTAGACACAAGTCTAAGACACATTTCAACTTCTTCACTACCCTTCTGGACTGGTAATTATACTCCAAACCCTCAACCTCTCTATCCATAATTTTTCCTCCCTTTATCCTTCAGCTAGGTCTTGTGTGAATGTTTGACTGTTTGTATCTTGTGTGCATATATGAGTGAATTCCCCTCAATAAAACACATTTTTGGTTTATTTTTGAATCTCTGACTTGTTCTTTTCCTGTGTGAACCCATAAACATTGGTAGAAAGGTCTTGCTAAGTTGACCCCCTCTTGCTAATTCACTAATTCATTCCTCACTTTTGCAAGGAGGTATTGTGGCACCTGTTTTGGGGTAACATGCTAACTGAGAAAAAGATGTCTAGGGTTAGTCCAGATTCATGTGTTATGCAAAGTTATGTTGGAACAGCTTCATAGTTCTCATGAGAGTCATGAATTCCTGAGCCAGTCTTAGCATCGTCATTGAAATTCCTCAAGATGCCAATCTCTGAAGTCCTCAGCACCTAGTGTGAGACTTCTACCTTCACTCACACCAAGGACCCTAGAATCTCAGAGTCTAATGAGCAGAGATCTAGTCCAGAGCACAAAAGACAGCAGCTTTCCAGGTTTCATAAGGAAATCAAAAGATATTCCTGGCGGTGCACCTTTGTCATTAAAGCATGAACTGTGGGCTTTTTCCCAGATAAAAAGAAGTATAAAATATTTATAGGACTTTCACAGTTAGCAACCTCCATGCAGAACAAGTCATTGCCATTCTGAAAATGTGGAATTTTGGTTTCAACTTATTGGCTAAAGGTTTTAGAACATGTAATCAGTTCAGCTTATTTTCTCTATACATCATTGCATACGGTCATGTGCATGTAAGGTTTGTTTTGTTTTCAAAAATCTCACTAGTGAAAAATTTAGCTTCCAGAGTTGGCAAGGTGCTTTCCAAATGCTTGCTCCTCCTTTTCCTCCCTCCATTATTCACATGGAATTAAACTTTAATGGATCTAGCTACTACTTTGGACAAAATATTTACAAAATATTTACATTCTACCTCTCCACATCATACTCTCAAAATATTCATAAATTCTGGCTTCAAAACTGAAAGCAATCATGAAAATAAACTGCAACTTGTATATGTAAATCATTGGCCATTTCCACGCAGGGCGAGGGAATCGCCCCACACCGGTATTTACCGGACCTTTGGACTCGACACTTGTGTCCAGGCTGGTCCGGAGCAGTGCGTGGCTGCCGCTCCGCACTGCTCCGGGGATGAAAATGGCAGCTTCCAGTTGGTGGAGGCTCTCCACCAACCACTGAAGCTCACCAGCCTAAAGCCAGCTCCCGGCAGATCTCAGGCTCGCACTGGTGTGAGCCTGCAAATCTGCACCGGAGCGTGGGAATGGAGTGGCGTGCTCCGTGCTTTTGAAAGACCTCTTTCAAGTGGTCTTTCAAAAGCACGCTGGACGACCACTTCGGGTCGTTCGGGAGCAGGCTGAGGTGCAGATCTACAGTAAGTAGGTCCAACCCAGTCTGCTCCCAGGTACAGACGTCCTCTCTGGAGGACACTCTGCACCATTTCCTTAAGCCCATGCAGAAATGGCCTTTGATTGACAGAATGACCAGCAAGAAACTCCGTGTTAATTTTGGCCAATATTTGTAACCCTTCAGATTTTGGTGATTTGGACAGACTTTTCATTGTATCCTTTGACTGCTTTTGCTATAACTCTCCTCGCTAATGTCCAATATGGCTCTTAGTTTGTCCCTGGAGATGACTTACCTGAGGCTGTGAATATGTGTGAGGATAAGCCAACACCACTCTTTCCACAACTGAATGGAAGGATCTTGACTCCAGAAAGAAGAGAGAGGTGATTTTTTTGCAAGTAGCCCCTTTCTCTTTCTGTCCCTTTCATGCTGTTACCACATGAGGAGCATGAGACTGCAATGGGAAGAGAAGATTAGTGAAAATACCGCCCTCTTTATGTCCACAGATGCTAATGGATCAAAGAGCATTTAAAGAATTAAAAGATACCCTTAGATTCCACTCTTCTTTTTTTAGATCTGGCAATAATGTGAGTGAACTTTGAAGCCACCACTGGTAGCACAATGGTTAAATGCCAGTACTGCAGCCACAAGGTTGTGAGTTCGATCCTGCTGGGCTCCAGGTTGACTCAGCCTTCCATCCTTCTGCAGGTCAGTAAAATGAGTACCCAGCTTGTTGGGGGCAATTAGCTAACCACATTGTAAACTGCTTAGAGAGCACTTAGCTGATAAGCGGTATAGAAATACACATGCTATTGCTAAAATACACATGCTAAACTACCATTCTTCTACCCTGTAGACTAAGAGTATAGTTTGCATGACCAAAAAAATCTATTAACATCATCTATATGAGTGAAAATAAACATAAGACGTACCATTTGTGGCAAATTGAAGTTTCATCATTTTAGTGTCCATAGTAATTGTGATCTAATGTCTGAAAAAAAATCCTAATAAGAATTATTTTTGCAAGCATTACCTTCATGATGACCAGTCATATGTGTGTGATCCTTATTATTCACAAAGGAAAGCCCCATTCTTATTAGACTCTTGAGCAATATCCTCTTCATATTGAATTCAGCTGGAGGGCACATAACTCTCCACAGAAAAGGCCCACTGCTACAGCATGGTGACACTTGTACTTCAACAGCTCTCTCTCCTGTGAATAGTGAGGTCATATTTTCAAAATGGATGATTAAAATGTGTGGTACCATTCAGCCAAAGATCAACAGTTTTCGGCTCCATTTGTATGATCAGCATATGCTTAATTTCTCCTTTGAAATCAATGGGACTTGAACTTGTTAACTGAACTTAACTTTGTCTGGATGTTGCCAGATGTGGATCAAATGGCTGGTTTGTTTCAAAGGTGGGGGAAGTAAGATGTGCTGGAGCTTTTGGGACATACTCCAAATTTATAAGTCCCCAGATTGCCTATGAAGCACAGGCCTCTAACTTGTGGAAAGTTCTCAGACTCCTTTTAACTGAGGGAACAACTCTTTGCAACTTTCCCTTTCTGCACAGGTGTTTAATATGTAAGCCCTATATTTAATAAAGTATGCAGTTATTATTGTGCCCTTTCTAGACAACTGATGTTAATGTTTTGTAAAAACAGTGCGCATAAATCTGTGATGCCCTTGAATCATTCAGGAGCATTGTCAGTTGTGCTTCATTAAGCTACCACATTAATTATGTTCTTATTTAGAAAAGCTTGTACACCTTTTACTGCAGTTTTTGTAATAGCTGCATGGAGACATGGTTTATTTGTCCTTGAGGACTTAAGCATACATTCTAACATACACATTAGCAGTTCACAATAGTAAACTACATAAACATGAAGTCATATTTTAAAATAAAAAGTCATTAAAATGCAAGGATGTCTTGAATTTTGTTTTCACCTTTTCAATACAATATAAATCACATTTTTAAAATATGTTCTTGTTAGGGAGAATTTAGAAAACAATATTAGCAGAAGAAAGTATGGGATTTATGCCAAATGATGAAATTACAAGAGTGAATTCAAACATTTAAGAAAAAGACTCTACAGAATCCCAGAATTTCCTAGCCACTTTGGCTGGTCATGCTGGCTGGTGCTTTCTTCAAACTCCAAATAAAGTTCTTAAAAGATGCTCTCAGGATTTGTATTGAGTATATTGTGGTAGTCCAGTCTGGTTATGATTATGCATATCTGAGACTAGGTTGTCTCTGTCCAGGAGAAGCCCAAGTTGCTAATTCTGCATCTGTTCACCCCTAGCTGAATAGCTAGGGCATATAACATGTGTGTAGCCCCACATCTCCAGCCTCCCGATTGTTTAAATTAAATAGCTCTTGTGATTAGCATAGAAAATAATACACTTTTGAGGCGGCATTTTAAAACCTGTATGAAAACCTGCCTCTCCCATCACAACATGCTCATGTATATCTTGTCACAATTGCTAACTTCCTGCCTACTATAGGCTAAATTATGGCTTTGCTTCCTCCTACAAATTATGCACCATACTTGTTCTTTTCTGAGTTAGTCATATGTAAAATTGATTTTTCAACCACCTGTGATTGACATATGTAAAATTATCTAGTCTTTTCTTTCAAACAGGTCAATGTGGCTGCATAAAAACTATGATTTATTTAAAATGTATGTACTTTGGTGTTATCGTACTGCTCAAATTGCATTGACAGTCAAATTATATGTAAGCTTTGCTTCAGTCCATCATCCCTTGGTTACCATAGATTTGCCGATGTGGCATCAAAACCCCATTTGCAATCCCATTTCCCCCTTTTTAATTACTTAAAGAGATGAGAGCATAGTGATTCATTTGATATTAACTGAGTTCTCTCCTAAAAGAGTGGTAAGCTCTGCTAACACAATTGAAAATTCATTTGCATTGGCCACTATCTCTGTTCCCAGAAATGCAAGATTGATTTTTTAAAAAAATACTGTTTTCCTTGGCATACATCTGACAATTCTAACTAAAACCATTTCCCTGTCCTTCTTCCTTCCTCAGCAAGAACTGAGAAAATGAAATGAATCCATTCATTTGCCATTAAAGCATGTTTCAATATTCACAATACTCTGAGCTCTCTTGAGGGGTAGGCGTGATGTTTCTGTATTACTGAAGGAAGTGAAGGTCAGAACAGTATGGGAGTCTATGTAAATGCAATGGATGAAATTCAAAGGTCACCCCCAAAAAGGTACTGTTGTCTCTCACATTTACGGGGTGGCTTCAATTCTTCTTAAGTTTTTACAACCACTAAAGTTTAGCTCTAGAAGGCTTGTGGGAAAAGTGAATCCTCTCCTGTCCTTTTTTTTTTTTTCCTCACAGAAGTCTGACCTGGATGTAAAGCCTCCCATAGAAATGCAAGGGCATTTTCCACAGATGGAAGAAATCCTTCCATATATTAAATAACTCCACTGTAAAGTGAGACAACTGTTTTTAAGCAACAGAGTTTGAGGAATATGAAAAGGCCACACATTATTAATTTGTTGTTAATTTATTTTTTTACCATATGGGAGGAAGGCAGATCCTTGTTGGATTTTCTGCCCTAGATGCCAAATTAACTTGGCTGTCCTTGGATGTGACCCACCATGATTTTGTTGGAGGGGCATCATTAGCTGCACTGCTCCAATGAATCCTCTTCCACTGGATACAACACTCTGTTCTTAGTTTGTGGTGAATACGAGGCAAACTTCAAGTGGTAGAATTCATTTGTGATTACAACTAGCCTGTCTTAAGAACAGCCCTCTATTTCTCACACATTGGTTACTTGGGCAACTGCATGTAAGGGCTAACCACTGAAAATCACTGCAATTCAGGCAGTCTCTCTTCTAAGCACTCTCATACCTCCATCACAAATGATAATAGAGCTAACACAGGTGTTTCTGTAGGCTTCTATATTTTCCCATGTTGCATCTTTGAAAAATAGTTCATTAGGCATAGCATAATTCCAGAGGCACTGTAGGGAAGTGGGATATAGGAGGTTCTATTGGCTCTTCTCTTGCAAGTTTGGCTCATAAGAAGCAGAAGCATACATCAACACAGCTAAGATTACCAATGCCTGCAAAAGAGTATTTTTTTGTACTTACCTGATTCGATAGATCTTATATTTCTGTACAAACACATACTGTCTTATTTGCTTCCCTTAGGTCAAATGCTTTGGTGTAACCTCCCTCATTTCACTTGTATCATCACTGTTTGAGACTGACAACCAGAGATAGGTTTCCAGCAGCAAACCACGTGCTGCTGTGAAGCCAGCCTGCCTTCTGGGCAAGTTGTACTTCGGGGCCCATTGCTAATGTTAGGATTATGTAATCCAGATCTCTCTCTCTCTCTCTCTCTCTCTCTCTCTCTCTCTCATGTGGAAGCAACTACCCTGAGGGCAAAAATCCTTGTGTTTCTGTGACTTCACTCATCCTTCAGAACTGTACAAGGAATCTTTTATCCTGTTAACAACTTCAGGGTTGACACCTGGGAAAGTTGGGTTTCCCATGCAGCTGAGATATTAATTATCCTCTGTTGTCTCCTTCTTTCCTGGTAATTATTCCAAAGCAGATGTTTTATAGATTTATTATGGCATAGTGCTGTTATAAATTAACTCAGCACACAGAATGCCTTGAAAGTGGCCAGACTCAGAGTGAAATTAATATTTATCGCTGTGGAATATTTCTGCTTTAGTCATAAAATAAAAGAGGGTAAAGACCAATACAGAAAGTTTGATGGAAGAAGATGTTTCAGTAACTTCACTCAGCATTCATGTTGTCTTTCATGTTTCTCCTGTAGCTTTTTCAGATCCACATTTGTTATAATTGATCCCTCTTTTAACTTCACAATGTGAGATGAGCAGGGCTGAATTTTGCCTCAGTACTAAGTATGCTAACTTTCTAAGGTGGTGTACATGGGCATGGGAAGACTGCTTTGTAATGTCCAATCCCATGCTCAAGCAAGATTTCACCATTTCTCTCATTCTCCAGAGTGGACAGAAGATAACATTCTCCTCACTGTATCTCATGCTAGAAACAGTTGGTTACTTATATGACTGAATGCTGCTTACTTGTAATGACCAGACGCCCTACAACAACCAGGAACAGAATGCCTTACAACACTTTATCAATACCCAGGGTCTAGCTATGGAAGGGGAAAAATAAGGTTGTTGCTCCCAAAATAAAAATTCTCCACCTTCCCATGAAATTTCCCCAAGTTTCTAACATTGTAGTAACTTGAAACATCAGTTCAGCATATATTAATACAGTCTAGGCATTGAAAGAAAAGAGGCAGGGAAATTTACCAAAGAACAGTGAACACAGGAAATGTAAGAGTTCTAGTTTTCATGTCTCACTCTCTGCAATGGTAGAAATTTGAGGACAGAAGGAAAATTTCATTTAGGAAGCAGAATACTTATTAGGAGACAATGCCTTCATCCTGTCCCCTCCCCAAAGCTATACACCTTTGCTGGGCCAAAACAACAAATTGTCTCATTAGGAAGTCAAAAAGCATGAAAAAAAATCATTTCAATTTTGACCAGAATTTATCAAAAACTGAACTTGAGAGAAATAGAAACTGTGTGTTACCTACCTTTGTCAAGAAGAAGTTTATTCAGAGTAAGGAACATGTGGTTGTGCAAATATTTTTGGACCATAATTCCCTGATCACTGGCTATTATGGCTGAGACTGATCAGAGTTCAACAAAATCTTTCCACCTCTAGTTTACAGAAGAAATGAGGAAAATTAATAATATTTCTCTGCTTAGCACCATTAGGCACTGTTGCTTTCATTGTTGTTAACTGCTGTTAAGTCAACTTCAACTTATGGCAATCCTGTGTATGAGAGATCTCCAAGCTATCCTATGCTTAACCATGATGATCAAGTCTTGCAGATTCAAGGATATGTCTTCTTTGATTGAGTCTGTTCATTGGTGATGTGGTGTTCCTCTTTTCTTACTGCCTTCTACTTTACCAAGCATTATTGTCTTTTCTACTGAGTCATGTCTTCTCATGATATAGACATGGTACCAAATCGCAATGAAAATGAAACGGGCATTTCCTGCAGATGTACAATTTAAGCAAAGACAGGATCAAATTAAGACCATTTGAGAAAATCTAGTGTTAAAAAAATTCAAAATTCCTTTAGTACAGAAATAGAAGGTCATGTATGAAGTTGATCAATGCTCCACCTTCCAGTGTGGCAAGGAACATTCCAGTGTTCAGAATCAGAAAAATACAAAAGGTTATATAACCGATTGCCCAATGGCCACACAGGCTGGTCAATTCTGGAAGTTAAAAATCCAAAAAGTAGCATTTCAATGCTTGACGTAGGAGATGCATTTGGCCCACTGAATCATCTTCTGAGGAAGTAGCTGTCTCTGACCATGTGCAATAGTGATACTGCAGTACAGTGCCCTCTCCTTCTAGCAGATTAGTGTAATAAGAAATGTGCCTTATTCTTGATGTTGGTGCCCTGGTACAAGACCTAACTTGTGCTCTCACTTGGCATATTTTCTCCCTAGCTAACACATAATCAGCAGATCTCATTTTCCCAACAATATGATGACTGTGTACCTCTTATTATAAATATCATAATAAGGGATTTGCCTCAATGAAATACAGAAATTATGATGGTACCATGGGAAAAGATCTGGTACTTATTTCCTATCACCTCTTTTCTTTCTGTGAGCTTGTTTTAAGGTAATAACAAATCAATAGGTTTCTTTATCCTTTACTCATTTATCTCAGGCAATTGTCAACAGTGCCAATTCGTTACCTATAAATCTTTCTTCTACTTTCTAATCAATATTTTTAAATTGGTGATTTGGCCTACGCTAGACTAATTCCTTACTCTTTGCTGTTTACTATTACTCCATTACATTTGGTTTAATCATATGACCACTAGTGCCACTATACATTTAAACTTGAAGTGTCAGAGTTTTGCTGTTATAATGCTTTGGCATTCTAATCATCAGGGAGTCAAAATGATTTGTTTCACTCACGAAAATTTTGACACAGAAAATTCAGGTGTGAACTCTTCATTTTTTTAAAAAAAGAATGATATCCTGTCTTTCTTCCAAAACTGAGACTCAAGAGAGCTCACAGCAAGATTAACTAAAAAGTTTTTAAAAAAACACAGTAAGTTATAATACTAAATATAATTAAACAAGTTATAATTGCAAAAACAGAATTGAATTAAAGTGAACTTTAATTGCGGATTGAAAGAACTCTGAATCTGAGTGGATTTTATATCTATGTTAACAATACAGTTCTAAAGAACGTTTATAGCCCTGTTTTATTATTTGGATCTGGGTCCATCTTGGTCCATATCAATCCAGACCCAATCTAATCAACACTCTGAATCTAAATTGAAACTCTGAAAGTGCCCAAGATAGTGAAAAGGAAGAAGAGTGCAAGAAGCACCCTCACTCTTTCAGCAGTGATAGCAGCAGCCAGATCAACCAGAGCCCATGTGCCCTCTCACCTCTCCTGGTGGCACTTGTGGTAGACTGTGTCCTAGTCTCTCTTCTTGTGACCTTCAATATGAAATCCACAAATGGCAAGCCACTCCATTTGCCATGCACTCCATCTTCCTCAAGCACAATTCCTCATCACAACATACCAGCTCAAAATCAATAAGTAGAACATATTTGCCATGAAAGGGCACATCACCTATCAAGTTTCCCATTTATCCATCAGTCTGCCCCCCCACTTCCTCTGCTCCTCTTGGGTCCTACTCACCTCTTTTTTTTCCCCTTTTCCCTGCTGCATGATGAGCTCCACTTTCTGTTTCACTTCCACAGCCCTGGTTCTTCCAAGTCCCTCTTATCTCTATGTTTCTCCTTGTTGGGATTGTAGATGAAATATTGGGGAGGGTGAATCACACAAATCCTCATTTTCACCTCAGTGTAGATTTGAATTCACTATCCCACATTCTAATTTGAACATGAAACCAGTAACAGCAAGTTGTCTGCTTGTGTTGAATATACATTCCACCAGTTTCAGTCCCAGACAGATTTTCCCACTCTCTTCATTTTCCCTAGCTTTGGTACTTTCCCTCACACATTCCCTTTATCTTCCACCACCCTTCCCTACTGTTTCACCTTTCTGGTTGACTCAGAATTCAGTTTACTGTCCTATGCCATAACACAGCCATGTAGTAGCCAGGGGAGGATTGAGGGCAGAGAGCTGAGAGACCGTCCAGCCGTGTTCTGATAGCCAGAATCACAATGATGCAGACATACTATAGGACCTCCAGGAGTTCCTCTGGAGGTCCAAGAGATATCCTATCAGAACCAAATGATCCTCAGATGCGTTACTGTCCCCTGGCCATTATATGGCTGTGGCTTGAGACAAGAAAACAGTGAATAACTGGGAGTTGGGGAACTCATCATAGGAACTTGGGGTCAGGACTTCTCAAAACTAAAGCTTAACACAAGGTTCTCCACATCATGGTTTCCCAACTGTTGAGAAACCCCTCTTTCTCACTTCCCACATCATCACCAAATATTCTTTCCATCCCTACTGGTAACCAACCTATTCTATACTTTATTTTAATCTGTCAAGCACCATCAATGAATGTCTAGTGAAACTACTAAGATTATAAATTGTGATTCCTTTATCTTGACAAGCAATGTTTTACAAGCCTTACTGTAAGTTACCAAGTGCAACTGTGGCATGTCAAAGCAAAAAGCCATCAGCAAAGTAGCTACTCCTGTTTAGCAGAACTACTGTGCTTATACATTGCAAAGGTTTAATTCATTCATTTAAAACATAGCCAATCTATGGCAAAGGCCAAAACCCATCCCATACAAGTTCAGTCATTAAAGCAGATTGAATATTTTCCTTTCTCTTTCCACCTTCTGCATCATGTTTTGATAACACAGACGCACATCCAATGCCCATCTGTCCTGCCTTTTGGCCCTTCTCTATCTTCTGTTTTCAAGTTTGTCACATAGTATGGCTGAGATCTTACATGGTCATGTGTAGCATAAGAGTTCCACATGGGGAATTCTGCTACAGTTCCCCAGGACTCACCATGGCACTGCAATAGTTCCTTCTCACTCATGTCCATTCAACTATTGCTGGAGAGAGGATAGGATAAGCATCTGGCAGTGTCTTCATAAACAGATGCCACCAGGGTCCTACAGAAGTCTCAGCAGATGATATTATCAGTATGCACCTGGCTATGGGAACATAGCTGGATGCTTCTCTGATCATCCTCTGCTCTCCACCAACAATAGAATGATCACTGGGGACAGCTATTGCAGTGACACAATGAGTCCAGGAGTGTGTTGGTTGTTAGAGAGGAGGTAGAGAATAGCAGTCTTAACAACAACAATAACAAGAACAACACATACATAAGCATAAAGTAGAATTATGTTTGCACATGTCATTAACAGGATGCTGTTCAGTATATGTTATTCATATTAGGGATGGACCTCAGAGCTCCATTGGCTCAACTCTGTAGAAAAGATACAAATATATTTCAAGCAAGGCTAGTCCCCTTTCTTTCATTCTTCAGTTCACAGACAAAGACCTTTTTTCCTTGAGACTGGCTTTGGCAATGGACTGGCTGCTGAGGAATTGAATTTTAATGGGTCTGTGATGTACTTCTTACTGATGTGCTTTTTAAGTGACCTTTAATTCACTCATGTTTTAGTATTATCCCTTTTTGTGTGTTTCTGCACCTTTTTAGTTAATCTTGTTCTGAGCCAGCTTTGGGAGAAAACTGAAATAGGCAACAAATAAAGGAAACAACATTAATTTATTTCTTCCAACTGGTAGAGTCATGGTGTTTGAGCAACCTGTAGATGAGGAAGAGCTGAACATTAGAAAAGAAAAACAAAAAGCAACACTTAAGGCAAGGGAGTACCACCTTTATCACCTAAAGATCAGCTCTAGAGAAATGGTTTGACCTGGGGATTTATATAGTACAAAAGAAAGAAATATGAATAATGATGAGTAATTACAGCCCTATTGGAAGCACTTTTTTAAAAAAGGAATCTCCATAAATTTTAAACACCATGCCTGCAATGAAAGTGAAAATGGTTTTTAAGCACCGACTATAAAAATAAACCTGTCAAAATAATAGTCTCCAACTCATCCAGTTGCTGCGGTTCCTTAATGTATCAGAGTCTGAAATAATTTTCTAACTGAAAAAGTTGTTAATGGAAATGAAGTGTTTTATGTCAGCCATGCTGTTGAAGACATTGTTTATAGTGGCACACAAAATAAATTAATTGCCAAAATCCTGTACACTTTTTGCATACCATAAATATGTGCCAGTGTAGTCACACTGTATCCCATAGCTGCAAAGCCAATTGCACATGGGATGCCAAGGTCCTGAGCTCACTCATTACACAACTGATTAGTTACCACCCACAAAGTCAAACATGAGGACAGGAGTTGCATGCCTGCCTGCAGTATCACTGGCTACACTAGGGACCACACTGATGCTGAAGAAAGTGTAACTGCTTGCTCAACTATTTTTTGTACCCAAAAAGGATTTTGGCAATTAGCTCCAATAGATGATTTTATGAAATAAACTGCACATGGGACCATGTGTTGGGAGCTCACCAACGTCTTAAAATATTTATTTTATAAGATGATACACTGAAACCAGATGGTGAATCATAACTCATTTCTTTGTCATCTCAAGGTTGAAATCCTTTACCAATCATGTAATGACCAACCTCCCCCCACACACACCTTTCAACCAATTGTTACCTCACTGGTAAACCCTGTCCCGGGGTCTACAATTTCTGATATTAAATATGATTCAACTTGCCAGAGAGGTCACCCAGATGAGCACATAGGCAGCAACAGTCGAATGATCAAAAACCAGGTCAGGCCAGTACAATCCCCTGCCACGTAGCCCCAGGAGACCTCATGCTGTGCAAACCCACAGTAGACAAAGGATCCTCATCCTCTGAGAAGCCAACTTGAGGGGATTAGCTTATTTTCCCCAAGTTGAGCATCAATATCAGTAAAATCATATCAGACAAGGACCATCTACATAAATTCACATCACAACCCAATGCAACTGAAGATCCTGAAGCTTTGGCAACACCTCATAATCCCATCATGCAAAGGAAGTTGCCACTGTGGAATTTCTTTTCCATTGCAACACCCATTGTTCTCCCCGGGAGAGGATCTGCCCTCAAGGTAGATTTTCCCCTACAAATAGTCCTAGTTTTTGAGCGTTTCTTTGGATTACCCCCGGTCATACCAGCAGACCATTTCTCTGTCCGTCGAGTAATCTCCTCAGCCCCTCTCTGTGCTGAGTTTTACTTCATTTGCTGTTTTTCCCAGACCAAGGACTTCAGGAAAAGGTGCAGTATCACCCCATCTACAATCCCTCTAATATTACCCCTATCCAGTTTCCACTCTTTGCTTCTTAAATAGGTTTGAGTGAGTGTGTGTGTGATTGCGTTGGTGCGTGAGACCTTCGGTCAATGAAATCATTTATTGGACATCTTCTTTTGGTTTTTGGCTTCTCCTGACCCTGTAAAAACTGCATAAAAAGACCCTGCTAGGTTACCCTGCCTCTGGCAGTGCTACTTCTTGTGCTTGAGTTTCTATTCCCTATCACGAGGAGCACATTAAGGCATCCTCCACAGGACCCCAGAAATCAGAGTAACACAATGCAGCCCCTGTATCTTTTTTTAAATCAGTTTTATTTCTTTCAGTGCTACTCCAACTGAAATACACTGAGTCCTGTTAAAAAACTCTAGTTATCACTAATGTTCACTCAACTACTTTGCTCACTCAAGTCACCCAACTACTCAAGTCACCCAACAGATTTCTACACACCCTGGAAATCAAGTCCAGTTCTAACAGGTGCTACCTCCTTTATCATATGAAAATATAATTCTTCACCAGCCTGCAAATTACCAGAAACATGTCTTCAAAATGGGTCAGATCTGGTTATGTCTGAGAAGGCTATAACTCATTGCACCAATTTAATTTATAGATATTTTATGGGTAATGTATAGTTGCTGATGGGGCTTGTTCCACACAGACTTGCACACAGAAATAGGGTTTAGTATAAAATTACTTTTTTTGCATTATAGTTTCCAGAATGCCACAGCCAACATGGGATTCAGTGGCCAGTGGGATTGTTGGAGTTGTAGTCCAAAAAGTAATTTTGCCAAGCTCTATGCAGAAGTAGTGTTTGGTTAATAAAAATTTGGAAAGATATATACCATTTACTAATTGTGTAGGAAAAAATTCAAGATGTAATTAATTTGTATGATATGAATTTACCACATAAGAACATGATCAGAATAGGTCCACAGATGTTGGTGGTTATCTAAGAGGTTAAGAATTTAAAATGGGTTTTTAATACCAAAAAGGAGGGGAGGGGAATCAAGCAACAAAACAAAAGGAAGCAAAATAAAATTTTAAAAAGATCTAATGAAATAAATGACAATGTAACAATCACAGTGAATCAAGTCATTGAAGTATTAGAATACATATATATATATGAATGATTCACAGTGCATTCCCATGCAATCTTGCTTAAAAACAAGCCTCACCGTGATACACGGGGCTTATTTTCCCAAAGTATGCTTTTGATACTTACCTTTAACTTAGTTTCTGGTTGAATCTCAACATGGAAAGAATTTTTGAAAATATTAAAAGATGGTAGAAAAATATGTTTCTTGAGTGCTGGAAAATCCTGATTAGGAGACTGATGAAAATCTTCATGATTCAAGATTTCTTCTATGCAAAATTCACGGATTATTGTGGAGAAAATAAAACAGATAAAAAATGTTATTATTCTGTGCAGAAAAATGTTGTTTCCTTCATAGAAAATGCTGCTTTCTGTGCAGAAAAAAAGTCACACCTGATTTCTGTGCATAATTTTTGTGACTTTTGCACAGAAAACATCATATTCTGTGCAAAATTATCTTCTGCACAAAAATTCTGCTTCCTTCATAGAAAATGCTGTTTTCTGTGTGGAAAACCATATGCAAATTTTGTACAAAACAAACCCTGAACTACAAGTATATTTTAAAAACTACATAACTTTCAAAAACCTTAAAGAAGGAAGAAAATTGCTAAATTACTTGTTACTTCCTTCAAGAATGAAATTAGTCAAAACTGCACCCCTGGTTGCATCAGTTGTGCTCAGTTCAGAGTTGAGATCACAAGTCCAGTCAAAGACATTTTTCTGCCAGAGGCAGACAGTGTCCCCTCCCATCGAAACACACACATTAATTTCACCAGTGTAAGAAAAGTGTTTCTAATTGAATTTTACTTCAACACTATTGATGGGAGAGTGGACTTCATTATATCTGATGCCAAAAGGCTAGTCAAATGGTGGTAGGAAGAGCCATACAGTTCTGTCCTCCCACATACAGGAATTAGAACATCTCAGGAGGAAAAGAAAGGTAGAAGGCTACTTTTCCAAAGCATCTGCCATGTGAGGTATTTGCCTCTCTATGACTAAGTATATAGCTGGCTTTTAAGGTAAAAAGTAACAGACTGGTTAGTTATCTCATCCAGTGGCTTGAGGCATTAGACTATGACTTTAGACATCAGGGCCTAATTCCCCACTCAGCCATGGAAAACCACTGGGTGACCTTGGGCACATCACACACTCTCAGCCCCGGAAAACCAGAAATGACTTGAGGGCACACAACAACAATAACAACATGTAGACGAAGCTCTGTAGCACTGAGTTTTCTGATCCCTTCTCATGTTATTTTTCAGGTTATTTTTCATGTACACTAGTTCTCCAAAAAAAATAAAAATAAATAAACATTTTCCCTCTTGATATTGTGTGATTTGCTCTAAAGATTTCAAATTTCAGTTCAGATAACAGGGATTTTCTTCAATCTGGTGCCATACATTTCTTAACAGTATAGTAAACAATGATAGTTTGCTATGCTAAAAGCCAACCCCTTTCCCACTTTTCCCCAGCTGCTGCCTCATAAAATATTCCTCCCTTCCTGCATCTTATTGCTGCAATGGAGAACATCCCTTGTTGTACAATTAATAAATAAAAACTTCTAAGAAGAAAATCCTTTTATCCACTGATCCTAAAGGTGTGCACTTAGAACAAAACCACATTCATTTTAGGACAACATCCATACAGCTTAAGAGTCCCATACTCTATGTGGCTATAAATCCCAGTTGTATGAATATTAATACAGATGTCAGTTATTGCTGAGTTCAAAGGCAGAGTTATTCCTCAGTAAGACTGCATAGGACATCCATAATAAACATATTAAATAGGGAGTAAATCCTATTGAAATCAGTAGGACTAAGCAAGTGCATAGGATAAGGAAGGAAGAAACATTCATTCAGTTCACATTTCAGTATGAACTTACTTAATTATATATTCACATACAATAGACTGAAGTGTCCTTAGAAATTTTCACTGTTTCAGATTTCACAACATAGTTCTGTTATACATACTAAACCTGACTATGGGGGCAACACACACGACAACATAGTCATGAAACTAACATTAGAATGCTATCTTAGGAGCAGTGCTTGAAAAAGTCACAATGTTTCATAGACAAAAGTATTCCCAAACTACATGAATTAAATATGTGACAAGCAGGGCAGGGTAGACCTATCCCTTCCTCATTCTTTCCATCACTCTTTACAAATAATGGTTGAGTTTTTTAACAGGAGAACCTCTTCTATTTTTGGAGGCTCCTTGCATCATTTCAAGCACTGACTTTTCCAAAGATAGAAGAGGCTTTGCCTTTCACAAAGTCACTCTCCACATGTAGAAGGCAACAAAAATGATGATAGGGTGAAGCTAGTTGTTCCACCTTCTCACAAGTTTTTTTTACACAGATTGGGAATGCCTTAAATAGAGTTAAAGTATCCCATATTTCAGAGTGTTTCAGCTGCTGCTACTGCTTTAACTGCCTGCTTGACAGCAATGCCATACCAGGAAGCATTGAATAGACATCAGCATCTTCTCTTTTACATGTTGCTAAAACAGTCTGATAGATTCTCTGTGATCAAAGAAAACAAACTGAACTTGCAAATAAGTGGCTATATCCACACATTTCCTGTGGCCTCACAGACACGCTTGCTAGACTATGAATCTCTGGCAAGTAGAAAACTGAGGTTCTCAGGGAGATGACATGGATTTTCAAAATAACACAACTTGTTCAGCTGCAGAATCCACACACACACGCACTCAACATTTGATAGCTTAGGGCCTCTCAATTCAAACCTAAAGAAACAAACCCATTTCTTATGGTATATTTTCTTTTCCCACAGGGGACCTTTCTCATTTCAGAATCAACTTTCATGAATCCCGTGACAAAATCTGATATGCTTCTATCACCATGCATGAAAAGGAGTGTCAGCTTCCACTAGTCACACACTTTCATTTCTCTCCATCAGCTAACATAGAATGTCACTAAGTTCATACTCCTCAGTATTTAATCCCCCTCTTATTCCATCTCCTTTGAACATGCCCCACTGTAATTAAGGGAGGCAAGTTGAGATAATTTACGATGCCAGCATGCCTTACAAATTAAGTCAACTATGGCCATATCTGCACGGGGTGAGGAAATTGCCCCATGAAACTACTCACTGGACTTTTGGGCACCCCATGCTTGTCTGAAACAGTCCATGGCTGCCGCTCCACACTGCTCCAGGGACGAAAATGGCAGCTTCCAGTTGATCGAGGGTCTCGACCAACCGCTGAAGCTTGCCAGCCTAAAGCCCACCCCCAGCAGATCGCAGGCTTGCACCAATGTGAGCCTGCGAATCTGCATATGGGAGCAGGCTCGCAGTGGCACGCTCCGTGCTTTTGAAAGACCTGTTTTTAGCGTTCTTTCAAAAGCATGCTGGATGACCAGTTTGGGTTGTTCGGGAGTGGACTGGACTGTGGATCTACGTTAAGTAGGTCCAACCCAGTCCAGTCCCAGGTGCCAACGTCCTCCCTGGAGGACGCTCTGCCCGGTTTAAAAAAAACCATGTGGAAATGGTTTATGAGTGAGAATTTTACAAAACAAACAAACACACGGAAACAAGGGATTCATTGCTTCTTGGTTAACCAAGGAGGCACAAACCAGTGAGGAATAGAGTCCAAAAAATGGGTGGGATCTCTCTCTCTCTCGCTCATGCACAAACATAAGTGTACACATCCATCTGTAGACATATCCGTAACACACATGTTCTTTTATTCACACATACACATAACAATAGCCAGTTGGATTATGTAGCATAATCATAATAAAATGCAATATACTTATGCCATCAGACTCTTTCTCTGTTGTTGGCCAGAATCCTGTGGGGACTTACATCTTTATAAGTGGACTTATATATGTTGGAATTAGAATTGCACAGTTGTGTAACATCCGTATTGAGTAGAGTGCAGAGCCAGCAAAGTGCCTAATGCACATTGATGCCCAATGCACAACAGGACTCATGTACAATGGTCCCAGTGCTTATCACATCACTACTGATGTATGTTGGGCTCTCTAACTGGTGTCCCATTACACATCTTCACAATTCAGTAAGGGGATTTCTTAGCATCTCTGCTATGTAGATAGGTATGCATAAAGTTACATAAAATGTAATGAGCCATATAGGATTCCAGCAATCATTTTCTGGCTTACATACAGAAATGCAAATCTACCATCTATGCTTTATACCATATTAGAACATTTTAAATCTCATATTCTTTCTTTCTCATTTATTAAGATATTTCCAAATCAAACAAAATTTACATATGAATGCAGCCCAATTTGGTTGACAGCCGATGGTGCCTCACATCTCCTATATCTTTAGAGCAATAAATCCCTTTTGGATTTCAGTCTGAATATTAAAGGACTTATCCAAAATGCTGAACCTATATGGTAGATATGGTTTGGTAACTTGGATAGGCCTTTAAAATCTAGATTAAAATGCAGTGGGTTCACTGTCCCTTTGACTTGGAAACCACCAGCATCACTGAGTACAAATATTCTCAGCATGGAACAGACCACATTTTACCTCTCTGACAAGCAGCTGTTCAGATCAGAGGACTGTAAGAGAAACCACATGCTGGTCCCAGTTCAACACCATAAACTTTTCTGAAAACACAGTAATTCAAATCCAGACTTTTAATAGCTAAAAAGCATTCAAAGAGTTATGTCTTTGGAACTGAATTGGTCAGTTTTTTTTCTTCTCTCTCATATTTCAATTTTTAAAATTGTAATTAATTTTCATGGAAGTTTTGGTAAATTCTTATGAATGAGCCAAATAAAATCCTACCTGTCTCTTGTCTGAATTGTAATGTGTGATATAATCATCTTGCATAGCTGAATGTTATGCCTTAATGCCAGTTTGTTTAGTAAGAGTGAACAAATTCCCCTCTGTAAGCTATGTCCAAATCTCCCTTAAGAAACTGGTGAGATTGCTAATATAGCAGCTACAAAAAGATAGGAGAACAAATAACATGAAAATGTAATTTCTGCTAAACTAATGTGCAGTTTTGCAAGAGAAAAGAGATATCAAAGTA
Organism: Ctenosaura bakeri; assembly: GCA_948474755.1. Lineage (NCBI taxonomy): Eukaryota > Metazoa > Chordata > Lepidosauria > Squamata > Iguanidae > Ctenosaura > Ctenosaura bakeri. The sequence goes on along the minus strand of CAOLHI010000044.1, from coordinate 631,296 downwards.
ATACATTTATCAGAAATTTGCAACTTCTCATCTGTTGTTTGAAGAATAGCATTCATTCTTGCCTGTGTGATGTGTTATGTGTTACACGTTTTCTTTTCTATTCTTTGGTTGTTTGGCTTGCTTTCGTAAGATCTGGATCCAAACTTAATCACATTTGCTGAAACCAGTGAGACTTGAAGTTAGAGATGGCTAACTTACGTGCCATTGATTTAAGATGGTTTAAAATAACCATTACTATGCCAAGCTCTGAACCGATGTGTATATAACAACCTTCATAACTAGGGACTGAGATCCTGCATCAGTAAATGTTGCTACATCTGCTTAGCTACTTCTTCCTACGCCCTGGTGGCGCAGTGGTTAAATGCAGATACTGCAGCCACAATGTTGTGAGTTCAATCTTGCAGGGCCTCAGATTGACTCAGCCTTCCATCCTTCTGTAGGTTGGTAAAATGAGTACCCATCTTGTTGGGGGTAATTAGCTAAAACACATTGTAAACTGCTTAGGGAGTGCTTTGCACTGATAAACAGTATAGAAATGTAACTGCTATTGCTACTCTAAAACCTCCCTTTTCAGCAGTGTTTCCCCATTCCACACAGCCATTTCCATCTCTTCAGATACCTGCCACAGCATATCCAGCTATATGAAGATTTATCTCTACTCATCACACACACAAACACACACTTTCTAACAATATGGAAATGGTTTTGTTAGGGAAGGTTACACTGCTGAAAAGGTAGGTTGCGGGGCAAGTGATTCATACAAGTGAATTGTGATGACATAAGGCAGACTAAACTTAGTCAGCATGGTGTGGCCTCAGAGTCTGGAAAACAGGCTTCAAATCCCCACTTGGCCATATAAAGCCATCGGATGACCTTTGGCAAGTCACACACTCTCAGCCTCAAGTGAAGGCAAAGGCAAAGCCCCTTTGAACAAAGCTTGCCAAGAAAACTCTGTGATAGGTTTGCCTAGGTTTGTCGTAAGTAGGAAATGACTTGAAGACACACAACAACAAAGGTAGAGTTCAGACATCGTAATTATTGAACAAAATGCCAACCATTATCTGCACTGTATAAATACACCATAACAGCCATGCACATGCAGAAATATATCTAGCAATATCCTGTAATTTAAACATTATCTTATTTTGTAATCAAACATCATCCTACCCTTGAACCTATTCACTCATAACAAGCATAACTCATTTTATCTCTCCTGCCAACATATCTGGGACTTGTACAATGCAAAAGCAATTAACTGCAACATTACATTTAAGTTTCCAGAATCAATAAACAGGATCTGTGTCCTTCCATGTATATGAAGATTCCCTGCCAGAACCATGACGTACAATAGCAAATATATAGTATTCACATTTGAGTGGGAAATGATGGATATTTGCAGAATCTTCAAGAACCATGCTGTGTTTTAACTCAGAAAACAAATTCTTGGATTTGATCTGCCACTTCAAAAAAAAGAAGTGTTCTTTGTTCTCAACACAATACTCTCCCCATTTCTGATTGGTTCCTATACTCCTTTTGGTATTTGTATTCCAAAGGAAGTTTGCATAGCATATACACTTTGGTAAAATGATATTTCACTTGAAATATATTTCTTCCCAACTTCAAGGACACCAGTAAAGTCTTCTATGATTATTTTGTAATGTTTACTAGTGGTTCAAATCTGAAGCTCTGTCTAACATTGCTGTCTATGCAATTGCAATGCACAGGCAACAGTGTATGAAACAGCTATTGCTCTTCTCTTTTTCTGTTGTCAAATAAACACACATGTCCTTACTTGGATTATCCACAGGCCTTATCCACCAGTCAAATTCTCCCTGAAAATAAATGTTCACTGTTTAAAGAGAAAACATGGGGGGTGGGATTGCCTGGCCCACAGCCCTTTAAATACAACTTTGCTGTGGCGTGTCATTTCCCCCCATACCAATCTTTCATAGCAATACCCAGTGAAAAGCAGCCCACTCTCTCAATTGCAAAGATCAAGAAGCTTTCAATAATACTCAGTTCATTAATTAGAAGCACCATTAGAAGTGTTTGAGTAAGCATCTTGCTCAAAGTTTCACGCAAGGCATTTGATTGGCCAATAAGTCTTTTAAGCAGCTTCTGTCTAAATATACACGTGGCATGTCCAGTTTAATGGGCAAACAGCACTGGCCCATTACAGTGGAGAAATGAGAGATTTTAAGGACTATTAAACACTCTCCAAATAGATCAGCACAAAGTAATTCGGCACAGGTGTTCTTGCAATTAGTCTGCACTGGAAAAATACACACCCTGTGCAATGATCCTGTGCTTTTGTTCTTCCCCCTCCTTATGGAAAAGTATAATATATTCAGAGTGAAACAAACCAAACATTCACTTACCTTCAGAACATTAGAACATTGTTATTCACGGTATATGAACTGTTTGCTTCAGCTTTTGAAAGGAGATTAGTAAACCCTGATGGGGATCTCTCTACTCCTGAGCCCAAAGACATTGAAGGCCACTCTGATCCACAGTTGGTCACCTAGGTTGTTCTCCCCAAATTTGACCCTGGTGCACAGTGAGACATGATGACAAGGAAAAGGCTACTGGATACAATCTGACTGTGCTCTGGTTCCTGGGAGTAACAAGGAACTGATTAAAAATAGCACATGCCCCACTTCCTCTGGTCTCAGAAACAGTCCAGTCTCCTTGGCAGGGAGAACTAAATATTTTGTAACCAAATTGTTGTGTGTATGTGTGCATATGCTGGGGGCTGTGCATATTCACACAAACATATACAAATTTGTGAATCCACTAACATACTTGGCAACAGCACAGGGTCCACACCCTCTCAAAATGCTAATTTTTCTCCAGTCTTTCTCAAAATGGTGACCAGAAGTGAAGTGGTATAAGGAAGGGAGACGAACACCAATATTGTAACCGGTGAGCCATCATTTCCACCAGTCTTAGCAGAAAAAGTTAGAAGGGGACTTCCCAGTGAACCTTTCACAGGTCCTTGTTAAATGTGTAGGACTTTGGAAAATATCCACACACACAATGCATGCTGTAGAGTATAGTCATTTAAAAGGGGAAATATGTGATGTTGCCATCTTTAAGATAGATCTTCTGTCTCACTACTGTTTGCCTTGATCTGCAAAGGCTTTCTATGGATTCAGACAACTGTCTGGCATTACCTAGAAATGTCAGAGATTGAAGCCAAGACTTTCCACATACAAGTCATATGGTCTACCTACACTTCCTGCTGACATTCAGTGAGTATGGCATTGTCTCCTTTAGGTTGAGAGGAACAGTGTAGCCCTCCTTCGCAGTGTCAGAATAAGAATCCTCTTGTTGTCAATCAGAAACATTTTAGAGAACCTGTCATTCTTTATCTTTAACATTTTCTGCTTCCACCCTAGGGAGTCATTACTCTACTGCTGTTCAACAGCTGTTGTCCATTTCCTTTCTCCTCCATGATCTACGTCCATGTACTCTCTGACAGTCAAAAGAGATTGAAAACATCCTACAACAAAATTAGAAAGAAAACCACTACACATTTACAACACATTCAAATCATATAATATTCTTCCTTGTCATATGGAAATCCAAAACAACTGATGGGAACTTTGCCATGCTGAACAAAGTGTTTTGCTGTTAGTAAGAACAGCACCCTTACCTATGAGATTAGCCACCTTGCTCATAGCAAGCAAGCAGTAGCTGTGCTTGGAAAGGAGGAGCCAACTGGATTAATGGCAAAAGTCAAAGGCAGTAGCCATCAGCAATGGCTGAAGCAAGTGCCAAAGCACATTGTCCATTTGGTGTCCCTTCAGTGTCTGGATGGTGTCTTAAGTAATTTCCACACTACCTTGTTATAGTGCTATTATTCCACTTTCAACATCCTGTGGAATCCTGGAGTTTGCAGTTTAGGGAGGGGCATTTAGAATTCTCAGCCAGAGAGCCCTTTGGCCTCAGTAAAGTACAAACCCCAGAATTTCACAGGATGTTGAAAGTGGAATAATAGCACTATAACAGTATAGGGCAGAAATTGCCTTATTGTAGCCACCCATCACATGCTGACTGAGGGAAACTGGAAGCAAGGGGTATAAAATTACTGAAAAGACACTAAAGTGTCAAGATCACAGCCAGAGGTCTAAGGGCTGAACTGAAGCAAGAAGAGAGTTTTAACTGTGTCTTGTGATGTGTTGTATTGTGTGTTGTACTCTGCTGGAATCTCATAAGTAGATTGTAAAAGAATTTTATATGACTGGGTACCTATATGTGGATTTTATTTACTACAATAGTGATAAACTGATCGTGAAAGTGGCAGCTGTAAGACCCAGTAGTGGTGGGAGAACAGCCTGGCACCATCTGGTTGGCTATAAGGCCTCACCTTAATGTGAGTCAAGTTATGCCTGGTATGTACAAATTGGGAATAATTGTTTAGTGATGTTGAGAGTTGTGTCAATGTGTTATTGTTATAGTTAATTATGTAGTCTCTATCTACTGATATTTAGTTATTGTTGGTATAAGTATAATGTATAAAGAAAATGAGGTGGCAATGCAAATTGTCTAGGGCAGAGGGAGATATGGCAATGGCAGGGTAGCATGTCATTACAGAGAGAGGAGAGAGAAAGACCTTCCAGTTATCTTGCCATATTTGGGAACTTGGAGAGCAAATTAAGCCACCTCATGAACTTCACCTTACTCCTATGCGGTACCAGATCAGTTAAAAAGAAAATATATACAATCTATGGTCTTACAGATAAGGAGGCTGACCTGCTGTGCTTTACAGGAACTTGGCTGGGAGATGATAGTAGCCCAACATGGGCTGAGGCTCCCCCAACAGAATACTGTGATACTGAGCAAGTGAGGAAAGTGGGCAGGAGAGTGGAGTAACTGTAGTCTACAAAGACCCATCTTAACCTAATCACATTACCTATGAAAGAACTGAATCACATTGAGTGGTCATACCTTCTTCTCTGCACATATTGTGTCTGAATCTACGTGCAGCCAAACTATTCAGGGTGGCGACAGGTCTAACGCAGGCATCCTCTCTCCTGAATCCAGTTCTAGAGCATTTAGCAGTTCAGTGTGATGCCTTTAAAGATCACTTAATACACAAAGTTTTTCACCAACTTAGCCAATATAGATGCTATCATTATAGCAGAAATTGACAATTGGGTATCCAAGTGACTTGTGAGTAGGATTACACTGCTTCACTTTCAATTGGTGAGTACCATTTATGTGAACAAGCTGCTAGAACAAGTAAAGAAGACAACTTGTCCTCTTGATTTCTGTCTTTCTTGGTTGGTTGTCCAGGAAGCAGATGCAATTAGATCTAAATTACACTATAACACATCTCTCAGGGAGGGAAGTTTTACATATTTAAATAAAGCAGGACCTCCTGGACCTAAATAATTATAGACCAGTATCAAATCTTCCTTTTTGGACAAAGTGACTGAGAGGGCAGTTGCCTTCCAACTCTAAGCAGTCTTGGATCCACAGGAAGTTCCACAGCAATGGCATCATTAACCAAGTCCTCTTTAGGGTAAGAGAAATGGTAAATCAACCTATATTCACCAGGTGCCTTCTTAGGAGCTACAACCAAAGGAGATACTCTCAAATTAACCATGGGTGGGGAGGACCAGCTATCCTCCCTTCAGCCACTCCTTACAATCTTGCCTCTAAGAATTGCCTTTAAGCCAATCACAGAACAAAGATTTTTGGCAAAATAAGGTCTTTGGATTCCCTGAAATGGAATCTGAAACCCATCCTAAACCTTTCCTTCAGATAACATGCTGGCTCACAGTCTGGACAGAGGTATAATAAACCTCAAGTCTGTCAGCTTAATTGGACTGGGCCCCTTTTGCAAGTGCAAAATGTGATCTGGCCTAAGCCTCTTTTAAAAAACCATTTGTCTGAGCAAGCTGAGTTGGCCTCTAATCGCCTAACCAATCCCAGTAAGCCTCTAAACAACCATGTTGCCTTGCCTAGCAGGCCTTTACCAATGTAACTAGGCCCAGTACGCCTCTCAAACACCACGTGGCTGGGCACAGCAGGCATCTACCAATGTATCCAGGCTCAGTAAGCCTTCATAATACCATGCACCCAGACCCAACAATCAATGCAAACAAATACAATGAGGCCTACATGGGACAATGGGGCCCCAATGCCCAGGCCTAGGAATAAAGGCCTGATGAGGCCAGGATATTGCAGCCTGCATAGCACAATCAAGGCCTTTTAATATAATGCTGATTATGTAGGCCTGATGTGACTTAGGAAAGCCACAACCACAAGCCCACGACAATGGGATAATGCAATTCCTAGGCTGCCAACAATAATGGGGCCCATCCTGATGATACAGGCTGATGGGAGTTCATGGGTAATCCCAATCTCCATCCCCCAAATCAATCAACTACTCACTGCCAAATTTACCCTGCTATCCACTCACTCAACACATATGCCCACACACTCAATCAATATGCACATGTACAAATGCAACACACACACACACACACACCATCTGAGGTGGCCAAAAGCCATGTGGAGACAATGTAGCCAAGGAAGGACTCTATGCTCTTCACCACCACAATGTACTTTACCAACCCACTCTGAAACCACAATAAGAAAAAAGTGGGGTGGGGTCAAAGGAATAACAACTGAACTGAAGTATTGTCTGCTGGGGAGAGAGCAAATAGGGCTCCCTTTTCTCCACCTTCATCCGCCAACACCAAATTCAATTTTCCACACTTGAAAAGGTCAGATCCTGATACTCAGCTGACAATCTGCACAGCCTGAGAGATGACACAGAAAAAAGTACTTATATAAAAAAGCCTTATATAGCCTCTGGCTCCACCCTTTCACATGCAGCACTCTAGTGCCCTGTGCAAGCTGCAAAGCACTGGTTTTTTTCATGGAGTGCATCAAACCAATAGCTTACCCCACAGTGCCATTCACCATATCAGTCTAGGTACATATTGTTGTTCCCCACCTCTATGCACAGGAAGAGGCTGGTAAGAAAGTATTGTGGTTATTGCTGTTATTTTAAAATGTTGTTCCACATTGCCTGAGAACCTTTTTTCCGCTCACTTGCCTACTTTTACTAGAAAATGGCAAGAGTCACGCTTCACCAGCAAGGTCTTCCCTTTCTTGGTTATAAAGGTTACAGCCATTTCATGCCCACACCATCATAACATGTTATGCAACCCAAGATAGAAGAGTGATGGCTCTTTCAATGTGTGTGTCTGGAAGCAGCAGCAGAAGCAGCAGCAACACCTGGAGGAAGATAAATAAGCTGGCCATTTTCCCCATTTAAAATGATCTATTCCTAAAAATTACTTTAAATCATAATCTAGTAATGTAGTCATGTTCCTTTCTTAGTAATGTACTAAGACAGGAGGAAAAAATCCTGTATTCATTTGCACTTATTAGAACTTGTGGTATTAAAATTAATAATTAAGCATGAACTCATATGTGTGAAACATTTTTAATTGGATCTGTAGCATGTTTATTCCCCATTTGGACACAGCACACAATATTTGAAATAATTAATACTGCACTGAAATTCCTCTTTGTTCACACACACACACACGAAAACCACTTAATTTAATAATATTCAAACTGGTCTACTCCTTAGAAAAAAAATGTATTTCTTTTGGGTACAGTTATGTTTAACCAAATAATAATAACAGTAGCAGCAGCAACAACATCAACACCAACAACAACAATGAGGATGTATTTTATATTCCAAACAAAAATAGACTTGCTGAAATGCTGAAAATCAATTATATTACCTACAAAAATCAGTGAAGAGAGAAGAAGAAATCCATTTAACAAACAAAAATGCTCTATTGTGTTCCATAGATACCCTAAGATTTACATTAAATGGAGGGGGGAAATTATGTTCCAATTTAAGATTTTTTTTAAAAAATTAATTATTAAAATGCATTGATTCCTATCTCTGGTTCAAAAGTATTTACTCCTTAGCCCAATCCTCTTATGTGTAGGATTACAGCCTCTGGTATGAAACAGAGTTTGACTTTTTTTTTTTTCCTATTCCCTTTATGAAACTCTACATTGCTTAGCAAAGACGAAATCAAGGAGAAAATTGGTTTATGCAGTTTAAGATCAGTTAAACAGCATGATATAAATCATCCTTGAGCAAGATTATAAGCATTGATGGCAACATAAGTAAAAGAACTCCCCATTTCTGCACCTGGTCTCTGGTCTCTGTTTTGCAAACAAGAAAAGTAAGAACATGTGGTTTCCTGCAAAATTCCTGCAAAAATGAACCAAATCGTTTAGCATTTCAGTACCCAAAGACTTTGCAGCAATTTGATGACTCACATTATTTATTGTCCTGAAGTAACAGGTCCTCATAAAAACTCTCATAAAGGTTCTGTGTGGCACCAGACAAAGGATTTAATATATGCTGCTGGTATTTTTTTATTCTTTTAAAAAAAATGTGTTACTTATTCCCCTACCACAGGTTTGTTGCTGTGAGGTGATAAGGTATAGGAAAGGAAGGTCAGAAATTATGGAGTATAAAAACTTTTTAAAGCATATCTATTCTCTCCACATTGAGAGAGAGTGGGAGAGCAATTGAGGTGCAGCTGAATTAATTTAAATAAGAACGTATATCCAAAAAAAGAAAACCATTAAAAAAACCCTCACCATTGTTTGCCTAACCCAGAACAAAAGTGGTTGCTGGTGGCTTCTTTGTCAGTGGAACTATGAATTTATTACTTGTTCTAATGTCATCTTTTGTAGATGCTGGTCTGTTAGGTAGCTGAACTGTGAAAGAGCTATCCAATGTGCTGAAAACTATACACAAAATAGGTGTAGCACTTTGGATGATTCCTTTAACTTCTGGACTATAACCAAGAACAGATTCACTGGCCAACTAACATGAAATCACTGGCCATCACTGACAAATACTGTGAGTACAAGCCAGACAGTAAGGTAAGAGGAAAGCCTCATTAATTCAGTACTGAGAGTTGGATAACTTAGAGACTGGCATCCTGTTAGTTAAGTGTTCGAAGACTTATGATCTTGTGACAGCAATTGTAATAGCATTTCCACAGTCATAAATGTCTCTATAGCCCATCTTAAAATCTAGCCAACTGCATGAAGGACACAATGATAAGGACACTGAAGACTGATGTATCTAGTCCCCTCCAGTCAGTGAGCACAGCAAGATGAGAGAAGCAGCAACCCCTGCAGGGTCCTGTCACGGTGCTTTGGTATATAGTGGTTCACTGGCAGGAAGGGTGTGCATGCATCAGCCTTAAGCTCCTCATTCACCAACACCTTACAATGTCTCTTATTGTAGCTGGCTGGATTTTAAGTTCGTTTGGGGAAGAGGTGGGGAGACAAAAAATAGCCATGACATTGTGGCTACGTGCCTGATGCAGGAGCTCATCCAGAGATATTACTGCACTTTCTCTCCAAGTAAACTTATACATGGAGGTCATAAAGTGAAGGGAACTCTAAGTGAAACTTCTAGGAAGATACAGTACCTGGATTTCTTTTGAAAGATCACAAACTTCTTTTAAAGGGATACTTACAGTGCAATCTTATTCATGTTTACTGAGGCCATTTCCACACTAGACTGTTATAATGCCATTCCACTTTCAATATCCTATGGAATCCTGGGGTTTGCAGTTTAGGGAGGGGCCAGCCAGCCCCTCCCTAAACTTCAAACCCCAGGATTCCATAGAATGTTGAAGGTGGAATAATAGCACTGTAACAGTCTAGTGCAGAAATGGCCTGAGAAGTAATCATGCTACTCTGTCTACATCTGCTGGGAACTGCAGCCCAACAATATCTGCAGAGCCACAGTTGCCCATCTCTAGGTTAGATGGAGGTTACACTCCTCCTGAAATCTCAGGTTCACCACATGGGTATACATCACAACTCAAACTGAGCCTGGTATCCAGGTTTCTGTGGTGGCCAGGAGTGAGTTTGCACAATTAAAACTTGTCTGTTGGCTGCACTTGGTCCTTGAGAGGTCAGATCTGGTTATGGTGACACATGCCTTGATTATATCCTGTTTAGATTACTATAATGTGCAGCTGCTTTTGGAAAATTCAGAGGGTCTAAAATTCTACAGCCAGGTTGCTGACTAAGGCAGGTTGTAAGAAGCATGTAACCCCTTGCTGTAACAACTCCACTGCAGGAACTCAAAGTACTGTTTATGATCATTAAAGCCCCACACAGTTTGGATCCAGGCTATTTAAAAGTCTTTTCTCTCCCTGTATGAGCTGGTGCAAGTTTAAAGATCCTTGGAGGATGGCTTTCTCTCAGCACTATTACATCACACACTTGTTTGGTGAGGAGCCTTCTCAGTGGTTGCTCCTAGGCTGTGGAACTTCCTTCCATAGGAAATCCATTTTGCCCACTCCCTGCTTTCTTTCTGCCAGCAAGTTATTTAGGAAGGTCTTTGATTTTTAAATCATATGGTAGAATCATGATGATAAAGATGTGATGTGTATTTATTCTGTTTGTTTTTAATTGTTTTCAATGTATTTTAAACTGATTGTTAAATATCTGTCTTTTAACAGCTCTGTGAAAAACCAATGTCATCATAGCAATATAGGTCTAAATTCAATTGCTAACCCTACCTAGAGTGAAAAAAAAAGGCACAATATCATCACAGCAATACAAGCCTAAATTCAATTGCTAATTGTACCTAGAGTAGGTACATTGGCTCAGAGAGATTTGTACAAGTAGTAACTTACCATTCAGCCATTGATTCATTAGATCTACTCCAGCTGGAATTAGAAATTGCATGGATATCAGTACTATTTCATTTCATATAGAGCCAGTATGGTATATTGGTTTGAATGTTGGCCTATAACCCTGGAGACAAGGGTTTGATTCCCTGCTTGGCCATGGAAACCCACTGGCTGACCTGGAGTGCACACACATTCTGCTCCCAGGAAACACCATGATAGATTTGCTTTAGGGTCCACCATGAATCAGAAACAATTTGAAGGCACACAACAATAACAACAGGCTGCATATAATAAAAGAAATCCTCTAACTCTTTCTCAACCATCGCACAGCAGCTAATAGTAAATGCTAGGTGTAGATAATATGACTTTAATTTGCTTGGTTTTTTAATATAAAAAAAATAAAAATCTATCCAAAAATTGGTAAATTTCTTCACAAACTTGATATAAAGAATCTGAGGTTTTGAAAACTGAAATATATGAGAAGGTTAAAGTTGAGGGATTTTGTGTGTTTAAGTCTTAAAATTTTGGGTTTGAATCCCTGTCCTTTATATTCAGCTATGTTAATGGTGCTGTTTAGAGTTGCTACTTTTTTCCAATCAGCTCCTCATCTGCAACAGCTGTTACCCCGTTTACTGAGGGTCCCGGGAGGGACACCCATATGCGCTCTCAATTAACCAAGTTTGGGGAAATTAGCTAAGAGCACAAGCTAGCAATGCAAGAGGCACAGCAACGCAACGGAATCTTTTACCCAAAGTCTACAGGGTCAGGCCAAGCCAAGGAGCACACCAAGTTATAAAAATAATTGAGATCTTTATTAGATACAGGTAAACAGTGTATGCAACACACACACTCAGATAACTATAGAAAATAAAGGTTGGAGTGGGACAGAGGGATTTTTGAGAGGGATTGTTAAATTGGGTGATACGACACCTGTCCTGAAGCCTGGATAGATCACTGCGAAGGTCCAAAGTTGTGCAGTCTCAGCCAATATTACTGAGGGGAAGGCTCACCAAGCAGAGTGGCGGCAAGACGGGATGGAACTCAGGAGTGATCCGAGGAAGGCCTCGGAATCAGGGGTTTTTATAGGGAGAAATGTAACCACAGGCTATTCCGTACTTGGGAAAAACAATGAGTTTAGGGCTGGAGACAAAGCTTTGGAAAGGTCAGAATTTAGCATGATTGAGTTAGGTCTGAATTGACAATGGAGTAGCCAGTATGCAGATGCACAGTGCTTCACATTTGAGTATCCAGCTTGTAAAGTTGCCTGCTCTGGGCAGGGAGTTCTTTGTAAGCAGTGTGCATACATAATGAGGGTGTTTGCAGAGAGGTCTCCTAAAGTGGCGATCTGGCTATTTCTGGCCTGCCTGGATGGGGAATGGAATGTCCAGCAATTAGTGGCCGAGCCTAGTTCTGTGCTTGTCCAGGGGCCTCACAAACACGTGGAAAGGAATGGTGGAAGAGAGCCAAATTATTGATATCAAAATGATATCTATGTCACCTTAAGTGCGACCTAGGAACTGCAGTAACACAGCTACACAGGAGATAATACAACATGGTCCTTTCCATTCTGAAACCACATTTATAGACTGAATGGAATGGGAGTGTTTGAGAATTTTGTTCAGTCATTCAGGAAGAAGAAGACCACAATTGACAGATGTCTTCATCAACAGGATGGAAAGAACTTGATTTTTCTTAATGAAAAAAAAAACCCTGAATGTTGGAGAAAGTGAAGCTGATAGAGTCATCTGCATGTGTAAATGCACAGATCATTTTCCCCACCTACAGTGGATGTGGCTCCCAGCACAAGGCAAGTGGGTTCTAGCACCCTTATCAGCCTCTATGGTAAATGTCAACAGCTAACCAGTGTCATAAGAATAGTTGTTCTGTATTCAATACATTCTACCACATAATTTATAGTTTAGCTTAGTGGTTCCACAATACAGAGATATCTGAGAAAAGGGGTAAATCTTGCATGTACAATTCTCATAGCTATTAGAATGGGACATGGGTTACACCTGCACAGTTCAGTTTCCTTTGTTTGACTCTGCCCTCTATAGCTGCAGTGATACATCTTCCAAGTGCCTTTATGGAGTAGAGGTACACCAACAGCTCAAGGGACAAATTATCCAGTGGTGGGAAACTGGAGTAGTCTAGGATAGTCTGGAGAAAATTCACTGCTGAGGGTCTCAGTTTTAACAGCTGCTGTGAGGGAATGCCCAAGCCAGTTAGCAGTCTACTGTAGACCACTTTCTGCATTGATTTTCTACCAATAAAATATATAGCAATAACGTATGTGAACTTTTAGCATCAAACAGTCTTGGGGAAAGGCCTGGAACTACAGATAGTTCCCTTTCAGTACACCATTGAGCAGTCAAATACTGATAGCCAAATTCTACAGCATGTCTGCTACTAGACAGAGAAGGCTACACCTGGCTATGCTTGATGTCTAAGCAAGCTACTGTCCTCCATCCGACCATGCTGTTATTCTGTTTCTATGATAAGATTTTGCAGTTTGGCTTAACTTTGTGTGTAAATACAAATGCAAACAAGCAATGGAAGCCTTTACCCATTAGGTGAGACCATCTTGGGGTTGCTCTGACAGCAAGGAATCTGTTCAGCATCACTAAGTCATTATAGTTGTTCATCAACCACCACCTCACTTTCTCCTTGCTGCAGGACATGTTGTGGTTCTTGTTGTTGATGATGATGATTTTAGAGACTTTTTCAAGATTGGGTTTTGTGCATTTCTGTAAATGTGGAGAAAACCTGAAAAGTGCAATCCCTGATGCTTATTTTATACAGACCAATAAAAATAATTCCACTGCATAGGTTATTTATGCCTTTATGATCAACCATGCTTTACGCATGTGTGTGTGTGTGTGTAATCAAAATCTCATTATTTTCAAATCCCTAGGTTGCAGCCAATGGTACACAATAATCCAGCCAAGGTTATCTGAAGATGAACAATTAGGAAAAGAGTTTATCAGCTCCAGATCAGGCAGTGGCAGTTGATAACAGTGGTGGAGGAGGTTTAAACTGCATAGGGTGATCAGCATCATTGTGTCATTAAAAAAAAAAAAAAGTAGCACCAGTCCAAAGGGCTACTTTTCATGCTTACATTCAAAGTTGCCTGCCCAAAAGAGATTAGAATCCATGTTTCCCTTCCTCACAACTAGAAAAGACATTACACATGTGCTTTGGAGTGGAAAATTGCAGGAAAGGAAAGGGTTAAGTAATCCCTTTCTTCTACATATTTTCCTGCTGTGAGTCACATTTTGGAAAAACTATCAGAGAAAAGAGATCCAGGGCTTCCTGGTGGGAGCTTGCCCACATCTATAGAACACTGTCCTGAAAGAAGTTGATCCAGCACAAAAATGTTGTCTTCTTGGTTTTAGGCAAAGACACATTTATTTCCCCAGACATTTGGACCATAAAACCTCATGATCACAGCTGGGGAGAAAGGTTTAAATATTCTTTCCTTGTTCACTGTGATCCCCCAAATTGCCAGTCTCTTCTGGATTAATGGTTTTGTGGTGTACACTATGGTTTGGGCAGGAGATTAATAAATGGGATACTGTAGATGAAAGCATTCCAGTTTTGTGTGGTTTTCAAGTCATGTTTCATTATGTTGCATATTTTTAATCCTATTATCCTGATAGAGTTGATTATGCATTATATTGATTTTGTTTTTTCTTTGTTATGTTGATTATTTCATATCTTTCCCTTTCTACATTGTTTCAGGACTTCTCTGAGCATTGGAAACAACCCATCAATGTAATAAATTAATAAAAGGAGAAGATTGGTATATTATGGGACTCATATATGTCCTAATCGCTATTTATTCACTTTGTGCAAAAACTATAAGCAGGTTCTGAAAATATATTTTTCTGATCTAGTGCACACACGGAACCTTTTCAAAGAAAACTGTAGATCCAGGAACAAAAAAGTGACAGCTCAAAGTACAAAAAAAAACACAAGCCACCCCCCAGTAATTAGGGTAAATAATATCCCTCCAAAGGATTTATTTTATTTTATTTTCTCAAATCTCACGCATTATCTGAAAATGTCAGTCCTTGCTTTATACTCATTAAGCATCAATTTGCCATTTTTAATACTCGTGAGACTACAAAACAAAGGGGGAAGATGCATTTGTCAGTTATAATGAAGAAGGAATGATTTGAACACTCTATAACATTTCAATATCTTGAGTTGGAATGCAATTTGTAGTTAGTTTCAGTTTAAACACTTGCTTGACAAAATGACTAATGAAGTGCACAGGGTCATACCAGTACATGATCAGGCTTCCAAGTGCAACACTCTCTCAGAGCATTTGATTTACACTAGCTAATGAGCTGGCCCTCAATGTCCAATGGTATAATGTCAACAGTTGGCACAGAGCTATTACTCCAGAACTGCAAAATTCAGTCAACAGCCTAGAAGCCAGTCATGGGTTGATAATGAATCTTTTCTCAACATTATTCCCAGTTGGAAAACATCATGAATGGTACTGTGCCAGCATCAAGCAGCCAACTCAGATTAGAGGTTATCATAATCTCAGCCAAGGAATGAAGAGCAGGCACTAAGCATTGTCTTTAAAATATAAGCTTCATGCTTGTCCTACATCCCAAACATTAATGCCCCCACTAGGTCTGTCTCCAGACCCACTCATGACAGTAGTGCATATTCATATAGGAACATAGGAAGCAGCTTTCTGACAGAAAACAGTTAGATCTTTGACGAAGCTGGCATGGAGTTTTCAACAGACTGGTGGCAGCAGCATTCTAGGGGTTCAGATAACATTCTTTCCAGCCCTAAATGGAGATCTCTGCCATTGCCTGGAGGTCTTCCATTCAAGTACCAATCCTGCTTATCTTCTGAAATCAGGCATAGATGGTCATGGTGGTATAAATCTCATTGGATTTTTTTGCCTAAGAACAGCCTTACTAGGTTAGAAACTGTTAGAGTCAACACCCTTTGCAGGCCCATAACAAGTGCTAATTTTCATATATGCTCATTTTCTGTCGCTGCCTCAATCCATATGGAGAGGGGGGATACAAATAAATAATAATAATAATTCTAACCTGCATTTTTTTCTTCTCTCCATCTCACACATTGGACCATTAATTTGGTTGTGGAAAAGTAATTCATAAGTAAAGCTACTTTTGCATGTTTTTGCAAAGATAAACCTTGTTTTTTTCTCTACTAGACCATGGATGAGTGCACCTATGTGTGGGCATAGGAAAGATTGTTGTTCAGTTTCTATATTGCCAGTTTGCTCTGTAAGAGAGTTCTGCTGTTCTTCACACTTCCCAACAGAAACATCCAGTTGGGCCAACATCCTATTTCAAAAACCTACTAGATCAGCCTTTCCCAAACTAATGTCCCTCTAATGGGTGGAAGTATGTTTCCTCAACTTAACTTCAGCCAGTATAAATAACTGGGAGATTCTGGAAATGTAGTCCTACACATATGAAAGCCACCAGCCTAGAGAAGCCTAGACTAGATAGATAGCTATGGAAAGGTCCCTGCTTACGTTTCCTTCAAATATGCTTGTGAGCGGGGCCAAAATAAGGACCTTCCTTAAAGATCTCAATGCCTGGACAGGATTATATGGGAGAACACAGTCCTTCAGATAGCCTGAACTGAGGCCATCCATCTAGGGCAACCTCCTACGGTTTGTTCGCAACCTTAGAAATTCAGAAGCTTGCTGGCATTGTCAATGTCAATTCTTCATTCTGACTTCAAATTGACACCAAACTACTCCATTCTGTAGTTGTGGATTTTTCCCCCAGCAACACTGCATTTTAATATTTAGAGGCCTGTGACCTTTGAATTTCTATTTTTGTGTATCAAGCAGTCCTCAGATAATTTGCCTAGCTCCTATTTGCTATTCACAACATGTTTTTCTGTTGCTTTGGAAGAAAACAAAGAAAAATTGGATATGGTGAGGAAGTAATCATTTCAGACTGCTCTTATTAATACAAAATATACCTTAAAAGACCTTTGAATGTAACCTGTCTAGGAAACCAATAACTCTTGAAATCACTCTGATTTTGGCAGTGGAGAGTACAAAATTACCAAAGGTGACCTACAAAGAACAGATTTCCCCTACTTCCATTTTCCCACCCACCTGCTTCTGCCACATACAAAGAGAAAAGAAACATAAACCAAAAAGGGAAAAAGCTATCAAAGATAGTGTTTTCAGTGGTGTATAAGTGAACACGAAAACTTGAGCTCTCCTGGGTTTAAACCCCCTAAGAACAAATAATCAAAATGTGGAAAGGCTACTTTTTGGGACTAAAGTTGCCAAAATCCCCATCCACCATGGCTAGTAATCTAAAAAGTAACTTTTCTGAGCTCTGCTGATAGGTATGCATAAAGGAACCATGTCTAAGTTCTTAGTTAGATTCTAAAGCAAATAAGGATGGGAAGAATATTTTTTAGTATGTGGTTAAAAAGGCTTATGTGTCCTAATTGTTGAGAAACCCTGATGAGAAGAATCATGGAATGATGAGAATCTTTGTAGTTCAGCATTTATACTGTACAAAATGTGCATGTGGATGTTTTGTATGGAAAACACCTCTGTTCTACATAAAAATTATTTTTGTGCAGAAAATGGTGTTGCCTATGAATAAAATGCTGTTTCATGTGCAAAGCAACTATGTGTGAGTTTTATATTGACTAAGTATCAAACTGCAAGTAGTCTTCAAAAACTACCAGCAGTTTTCAAAAATAAGCTTCTTGAAACAAGAAGAAAATGGCTAACATTACTTCTCACTTCTTTTGAAAAGAAAATTAAAAAAGAGTTACAGAATAGAATAAGTTTTCTGACTTCCAATCATTTAAATAGAGCAGATATGGAAATTATGCAGCCCTCCAGATGTTATTAAACCACATCTTCCAGCATTCTTCAGCACTGGTTATACTGGCTTTGGTTGAGGGACCTGCAGTCCAACAGCCTCTGGTTGTTGTTGCATGCTTCCAACTGATCGTGACCCTAAGACAATCCTATCACGGGATTTTCTGGGGCTGAGAGTATGGAATGTGCCCAAGGTCACCTAGTGGGTTTTCATGGCCAAGCAGGAAATTGAATCCTGGTGTCCAGGAACATAGTCCAACGTTCAAACCACTACACCACAAGTCTTTCCTCCCTTACTCTGCTTGGTAGATCTTGGAGGCTTAGTAAAACGTTTGCTGGCAATCTTGAAGTCTGTCTACTCAGACACAACAGACTGAATAGTTCTTTAGGGCAGGATAAGGGAACTGAGGCCCAGAGACTGTGTGACTCACCTTTTCTGTGGTTTCCGAAATATTCAGAATCTTCCAGTTCTCCCTGGTGCTGAAAAATAACTATTTAAAAAAAGGCATTTTTTAATATCCCTGGGCATGTTTTGGTGGAGCAGTTTGGGGGCTGAAGAGGTCACTCTCCCAAGTCAGCCCCCCCCCATTAAAATTAGAAGTAGACAACCGCTTATTTCAGTTGATTTCTTTTTATTTTTGTACTTACCTACCACTTAAGGATCTGGTATTTTCTACAGCAGGTTTTGGTGAGAAAATTTGGGCCTAACTCCTCCAGGTTGCCTACCTTTGCTCTAGAGCCTCACAAATCAGCACTCAGTGACTCTTCCATAACCTTTTGAAGGCATATTTAAAGATCTGGTTGGATTTTTTTAAAAAAAATCTTTGTTTAACTGTTCTTATAAACTAGGAATTTTTAGATATGGGAGTAACAGATTCAGAATATAAATTTCCACAGTTTCATGATTGCTAGTTGTCTTCTTGGAGAGCTGCCTTACCCAAATACTCCACACAGCCCATAGACTACAGAATGAGACTGTTCCTTTTTTGCACCTGCAAGTTTACATTAACCAGACTAGGTGCTTGGAGCTAATTGTCACATGCTTTTAACCCCTTGCTCTTAATGAAACTATCTTTAATATCTGCAATTGACTACAACTTTTGAAAACTGAAATGCAGTTTAAAAAATGATACCTTGGCTCCTGTAGAATCATTTGAGCACTTTTTCAATTTTCAAGCTTGGGGGAAAAAAACACCCTAAGGGGATTTGGCACATAAATCTGAACTTTAAAGTTATTCACATCTGATACTGCTAGGGCAAGGGGTCTTGTTTTTCCTTTTAAACCCACACTATTCATACTGGAATCAGGCTCATTTTGCACCAAGGAGAACTAGATAAAAATGGAAGTACACATATCACAGGCTCAGGCAGCAGCCATTACACCTCTGCTGGGGAACTGTCGTAAAAGCCAGATTCCCCTGTATCCACAATGCAACTCCCAGACAGTTCCATTCTGTGAGAAAACCAACAAGGATATCAGACAGAACAGGGACTTTTACTCTGGCTGCCCCAAAGGGCTGGACTAAATGATTTAAGTTGTCCAGAGGTGGATTTCTGTAGAACATAGGCATAAACTTGGATAACAAAATCAGTTTGACAGTGGCACAATTATCTCAGGAAAGGGCTGTCCTTTATTTGTGGTCTTCAAGCAGTGGCTGCCGTATTAGTGGGGCAATAAACCTACTCTGAAATTTAAAGGAACTTTCCAAATGGTGAATACTGTCCCTAAAATTAGTTCAGTATTTTGGATAACTCCTTTAAAGTCAGGATTAAAACATGGAATGGATTCACTGCCCCAGCGACATATAAGGCAACTAGTTGCCACATAAGGCAACTAGTTGCCATCATCTTCAAGCAGAGGCTTGACAACCATCTCTTGGAATTATTCACCTCCAGATTTCTTACACCAAACATTTCAGTTAGGACTGGACAACAGGAATCCTGTGGACCACATGGAACCTCCAGATCTGTTTATCCCGTTTGCAGGTCCATGCTGCCATCAGTGTTGTCACTGCATCACAAACACTCAGAATTGGCTCTTTTACAACTAAAAATGTTTTCCCACCATCATCTTTGCCATACTTTCAGTTTCATTGTTGCTCCTTGGGGGATAGCAGGATAGTATGGTGGTTCCTCAACCTCCAGTAGTTGTCCACATTAAGCAGTTGCCTCTACACGGCCCTCTTCCTTCCCTATGGTTCTATAATGTGCATAGAACTCTGGCCATTTCTGCACTAGTCTGTTATAGCCACCTGGCCCCTCCCGAAACAGCAAACCCCAGGATTCCATAGGATGCTGCAAGTGGAATAATAGCGCTATAACAGACTAGTGCAGAAATGGCCTCTGAGAGGAAGCAAGCCTTTACAAACTAGTACTTTTGACCTGAAACAAGCAGAGGATGGAGTTCGGTACAACATTCAGAATGTAATACTGCACTGATTTTCCTTTCACAGAATTTAACACATAAATTTAGCCATTTTCTTCCGGTTGAGAGAAAACCTTCTAAAAACTGGACAGTTTTCAAAGACTACTTACAGTTCAGGACATACATTATACAAAATTTGAATGTAGTATTTCCCACAGAAAACAGTTATTCTCTATACAGAAAATAGCCCAAATTATTACACAGTGCTTTGGTTGAAGAAAATTCTGTACTTAGGGACATATTCTGTGAAGAATTCAGAGGTTGTTTTTCGCACATAAACCAGCATTTTCTCTGCAGAAAACTGTATTATTAATAGAAATATTATTTTCTGCAGAGGAATTTTTTAAAAAAAAATCATCATCAGTATTTTTTGAAACTCAAGAAACACATTTTTGACCATTTTTTTTAAATATTGGCCCTTTCCACATGGGGTTAAAAAAATGGTGTAGATCAACCTCCACGGAGGTCTACACTGTTACGCGAATTGGGATGGATTACTCTCGAGTAATTCCACACCACAATCTGCGGTCGGGCGCCCGCAAGTGGCGGCACCGCATGCTTTTGAAAAACCACATTTTATGTGGTTTTTCAAAGGCACGGGGCATCCAGCCCCGTGCAGCCCCGTCACAGCGCCTGTATGGATTTACGGACACGTGAAAGGGCGTCCCTGCAGATCGGACAGGGGGTGGGATTTCCGGCTGGCGGGCTTCTCCGAATTGTGGAGAGGCTCCACCAGTCAAAATCTGCCATTTTGGGCGCTGCCAGGTGCCGAGGACGCTGCGGGACGCTGCTGCGTGTATAGCAGCGAAATGCTCTCCTCCACAAGGCGACGGAACGAGGTAACCCCACATTTTAGAGTGGCTTTCCCCGTTTCCCCGCACATGTGTGGAAAGGGCCATTGTTTCCATGCCTGTTCAAGATATAGTCAAGCTTTATGGATGGCATCAATTCCCATCCTGAATCATTGAGTGAGTGAATCATCCTCTGTCACAGTGTAGATTATGTAACATTACACACACTTCTCAGAGGCTCTAAGAAGCCTTTTTAATGAATTATGAAGATGTGTAATGGGATACCAGCAAGAGTGTCCAGATGTACATCTGCACTCCCTAGTCAGCATCTCAAGGGACAATGAGACTGCTGCACAATGAGACTAATATACTTCAGTCCCAATGCACACTAGTCACTTTTCTGGCTCTCCCACATAGTAACTGTGATGAACCTGATGGGAAGGGGTCTTGACAACAGAGCCTCCTTGGCAACTGAGATTGTTTA
This sequence comes from Ctenosaura bakeri, assembly GCA_948474755.1. Taxonomy (NCBI): domain Eukaryota; kingdom Metazoa; phylum Chordata; class Lepidosauria; order Squamata; family Iguanidae; genus Ctenosaura; species Ctenosaura bakeri. Next base: position 610,022 of record CAOLHI010000044.1, on the reverse strand, counting down.
AGCTAATTGGCTGGTGAAATGGAACCTTGGATGGCCCAGGGGAGGGGCTGGTGGAAAGAGGAAAAAAATAATGGATTTTAACTGTCTGGTGTGGTTCTGAAGAGGAGTGTGATTCATGGTGTGTTTAGGGAATGTTGGAGATTTGAAGAGCTCTGTGGGTGAGACAACTGAGAAATTGGGTGTACGAAAGATACTGAATGAAGAGAGAGAGAGAGAAGAATGGTGTGCTGTTTGTAAATATTGAGATACAAAACAAATTTAAGCAACAGGGGTACAATAAACATTTGAAGTTCTGTGTTCCTTAAAACAGTGTCACAGAGTCTTATTTTGAATCCTGGAATATACACACTACCAATAATATCATCTTGACCTTAGTGCCAACAGTACCACAGTCTTGGAAAATATAAATCACTGCTGATCTTTACATCTGGGAGAAGGGCAGATTTAGGGAATGCAGTAAAGGGGGAGAGTCCTGAAAGGAAGAAGTCAAGGGGGGACAAGAGTGAGGAAGGGACTGTGTTCTCAGAGAAGGAGAACTGAGGCAGACCAGTTTTCCTGGCCCTGGCTTGATTCAGAGATCTCCCTGGCTGTTCAGGTATGATCACAAAGAGGTGTCAGGCTGGGCAGACCTTGAGTGCAAGGCTTGGGTGCACCTTTCGCACTCGGCACTGACAGGCGGTGGTTTCCCCCGCGTTTGACAGTAACAGAACAGCAGTCATTTAAGGGATATATATATATATATATATATATATATATATATAGGAATTGCCCAGTTCTAAATCCTGTAGACCTAAGCCCATTTATGAAGACATATGTCCCCAACAGAATTCTGTTCATCGAAACCACCACCCCAAATTTCAGTAGGATTCTTTTGAGTCTGCTGTTTGTCCAAGAGCTTTCCTTCTTAATTCTCAATCCCAGCCTCTCTACACGGCTTTAAAAGGGTGGGGATCAACTTGTCAATGGTGATTTTGCTCCTACCATTTCTTTTAAGTGGTAACTGAGTACATTATTAGAACAATCCTCTATATTTCTTTTTTTTAATATATATTTATTAAATAAAATATTACTGCACAAAGGAACAGAAAAAAAAAACAAGAAAAAATCCAAATACACAAACACAAATCAAGTACACAAAGAAACAAAAAAAACCCAAATATAATAAAATAAAATAATTCTTTACATGTCAGATGTTAATGCACAACTGTTGTTAATATTCATCCTCTATACTTCCACTTTGTATTTTCCCCAATCCTAATCCATTCTGTTAACACATACGTTGTGATATATTTTATATGAATATACAGTATTTCTCTTAAAAGTATGAGAATATTACTCTTATACCAGTTTTTCCACATGTACCATTTACCATCATATACCATATACATGTATCATACTATACCATTATTTTATTTACCCTTTACCCAGATTAAGACATCTTTCCATTCCCTTTCCAATTTCTGAATGGGGTCATCTTCTATATTTCTACAGTAAAGTAAGATCCATGACTACAGTGAGTCTTCCTCCTTCCTAGTAGTAGAAGACTATGGCCTTATTCATGTGGTGTGTTCAAAACATGAAAAGGCACTGTTTAGTGAGGGAATTAAGAATAAAAATGATAGAGATGGGGAGAAAAAAAGAAAGGCAAGTATTGAAAACAAGTAATCTCACAGCAGTGGAAAATTCTCAAATAGCTGCTATTTTGGCATTAAAAAAAAGAAAAAGAAACTATATATGAAGTTTTCATTGCTGACAGCTTTAGAAATTCAAACAAGTATGAACAGTGGTTCATGAAAGGAAGTGGTCTTTTGTGGTTTATGAAAAGAAGCCAAATCACCAGCACAAAGAAATGTTCCGTGTCTGCTGATAATGTTCATCTTGAATCCAATGTGAACTCAGTAGTGAAAGTGGATAAACAGCAGTCATTGGGCAGATTTTCCAGACAATATGGATATTGTGCATTCGTACTCAAAACATACAAATGAATCCAAGAAATTTGCCCGAACAAGGCAAAAGGTATGATCTCTACTCTTTGTAGATTTACAACTGTGTGGAAATCCTCTTATTTTTCACCATTTTTGCAGATGGTCTTTTTATATTTACCAGGGAAAATAGCAAAAACCACAAATCTCATTTTCCATTGTTCACATTATATTATGCTTAGCAATTGGGTTTGTATAATAAAGAAAAGGACAGGAAGGTTGCATTGGTAATTAGGAACCACGCATTATTAATTTGTTAATAAGGATAACAGTGTTCCAATGTATGTTTTCATCTGGGAAATGTAAATTATGTTGGTGGGTTTGCAAATGAAATTCTCCCAAACTCATGCTCAGAAGTAAACTTCACTGAGATCAACAAGACGTACCTGCTTTGTGGTTTGGTCATTTCTTTTAGATCAACATAGAGTTGTCTCTGAAACTCAGAAGTTCCATTCATTATCCATTTTCTGACACACAGTTGAGAACTTCCAGTGAACAGGTGGGCTAGACAAAAGGCTGTTTCATTTGCAGTATGTGGTCTAAAGTTCCCATAAGAATACATGAACAAAATGTGTCAGGATTCCTTTGTGACATGTTGATTTATGCTCTGCTCATGAACTGTTGTAGCTTCAACACCCGCCACAGCAGGCAAGCTCCAGTAACATGCATATTTTCCCCCTCAGGTGGAATTCTTTGGCGGTGGGTAGATCAAATATATCTAAACTAAATCAGAGCATCTGTGAACCTCACCTGTTCGGATTTTTGACAAATTTTTTTCCAAAAGATTTGTTTCACTTTGTCTCTTTCTCTTTTTCTCTCTCACACACACATATACACATAAATAAGAAGAAAGCTTGGGAACACTTATCAGAAAGTAATCAGAAATGCCACCTTCATGAGTGTTGTCTTGTAAAATTTACAGGACTATTGATTCTTTAAACCAAAGAAAATGTTTCTGAGCAGTTCCCAGGTGCATTCCTATTGAAACTGAGCAGCAAACTAAACAAACTGAAAAAGTTATTATAAACAGAAGAATAGATGTGAATCTTGTGCTTAGGACTGGAAATTATGGACTCAGAATTCAGGAGAAATTTGGATTTACTCTGCTTTTTCTACAGTTTAAAAAAAATTTCAAAATAGGGCAAGGATTGCCCTTGTCCTTTTTGCCTAATGGCAGGAAGACAAGGAACAGCTGTTGAAACAGAGGTTTTAAGGACAAATCATGCTTGTTACTCCCAACTATAGCAATCCCAACAAACCAATTACTGAATTTTGAATCAAGAGCATAGGTAAATCCTATTAATTCAGTGGATATACTTTATTCAGGACTAACATTAGGATATAGGGCTAAATATTTAAATATTTAACTTTGCTGCTTTTTCGGTAGCTATTTCTGTAGTGTTGGTGAGCAACAGAACAGTAGTTAAAAGATTATTAAGATCTGCTAAAGGATCTGTCCAATACAACACACTCCTAAAATCAATAAGACTTGTGGAGAAGGCACAACCAAAAGAAGAACAAATGAATTAAGGATCCATCCTATGGTCCCCAGCTGAGGTGTTCATATGCTAGTTCAGATCTTCCCAGAAATCTTTTGAAAGATTAGAAGAGAGGCCTGTATTCAGAAGGGGAGATCTGACTTCCATCACTTCCCTTGCACTTGGCTCCATGGAAACCTTCAATGCTCCAACATCAACAGAGACCTCCCCAGACATATCCCCAGCTTCCTTTGCTCATTGTCTATAAACAGCTTCAATGTGATATTAGATAAAAAATGGGGGAAGCAATGCATTTCATATTATAAAATGAGAAGGTTTACACTAAAACTGCATATTTCTAGTGCTGATTTTTAGGTGGTTTCCTTGTTCCTCCAAGAACTGCATAACCTGATCCCTTCAGCAAGGCCAATGTTCTGAAATGCAATTTACATCTATTCACTATTCTGTATTAATACCCAAAAGCAAATGTACTGATCACAAGTTTCTTTGGACCTACTCCAAACATCTATTATTACTTCCCTACTTTGAAGGGGGGGCAATGAAAGTTACATTTTTATGGCAAGAGAAATGGGAAGGCATCTTTCTTGATTAACTGATGGGTTGCTAAGTAACTGATGGATTACTAAATCCAATTGGAGGCTAGCAGGATTTTTGGCTCCTCCCCTCTCTGCCTCCTTTCTCTCTTCCCCCATTTTTTCCTTCTACCCATCCCACTCCTTCCCCACCAGTTTTCACTGAGAGGATCTCTAAAGACAAAATCCCTCAAAAATGAACTGAGCAGGGGCTGTAGCTATAAGAACACAACAAGTGAGTCACCACTTTGAGCGTGACATTTGAAGCAGTGATTCAGCCATACGTGGCTCTCATTTCTGAAATCCCCTCTTTTCTTTTGAACTTCTCAATTAGCTCCAAGACTTCTGATTTTCCTGTTTACTTCATTTCAGAACAAAGCAAATTTCCTTATGACTAAAAAAAAAAAAGCAAAACTTAACATGCTTTTTTTTAAAAAAAAGCCACAACTTTTAAAATTTTAAGGTGGGACTGATAACTAAAGGAGTAAAAATGATGATAGACAAATATAGGTCCTTTCCAGACCTTACTTGGTGATGGAGAATCTGGTGTGGGTCCTGGCATCAGCTCTGCTGAGAACAGAGTGCAACAAGAGCACTCCCCTCTGCACCAACTGCCTCCATGTTCCAGGAAGGGCAATAGCCACACCTCTTCCTGCCAGATAGCTTCCCAGGCTGTGCTGGAGCAGCAAGTACAGCCATTGCACTTCCAGGGCCTCTGCAGACAAGGTAAGTCCATGATGGTGGCACAATTGCCGGTCATTGATGGGAAAAATGCAGAAAATCTTCATTTGAGTCCCCTTTTAAAAACTGACAGCTGTGTCACAAGATTTAGGAATCATAGAATCATAGAGTTGGAAGAAACCCCAGGGGCCATCCAGTCCAACTCCCTGCTATGCAGGAACACCCATCAAAGCATTCCCAACAGATGGCCATCCAGCCTCTGCTTAAAAATCTCCAAAGAAGGAGACTCCACCACACTCCAAGGCAGCATATTCCACTGCCGGACAGCTCTGACCCTCAGGAACTTCTTCCTGAGGTTCAAGTGGAATCTCCTTTCCTGCTGCTTGAATCTATTGCTCCTTGTCCTAGTCTCTGGAGCAATAGAGAACAAGTCTGCTCTCTCCTCAACATGACATCCCTTCAAATATTTAAACACAGCTATCATGTCCCCTCTTAACCTTCTCTTCTGCAGACTGAACATACCCAGCTCCCTAAGGCGTTCTTCATAGGGCATAGCTTCCAGACCCTTCACCATTTTGGTCACCCTCCTCTGGACATGTTCCAGCTTGTTGACATCCTTCTTGAATGGAGGTGCCCAGAACTGGACATAGTATTCCAAATGAGGCCTAACCAATGCAGGAAAACAAAAGCCACTGGCTAATTTTGTTACTAACCATGCATCAGGAAATCAACTGGTATCACAATATTCACAGATATGCCATTTCTTAACCATCTCTATATAAAAGACTTTAGATCAGAAATGGAGTTGCTCTGATCCTGCAGAAGGTGTTGTGTTGACTGTGGCTGATGATAGCTGTAAGGTAAGTTCATTGGTAAGGTATATGTCCCTCATCTCTTTCTGTGATATTATAGTTGCTAAATAGATTGAAAGTTCTGTGGTGACCATAGGAGTGAATACTATTCAAAACAAGTTCTATTTGACAATCTCCTCATCAAGCCAGCTGGAGAGTTTTCCCATTCTTATCCTTCTGAGTAGTAAAAGTAATTGGCAAAGGCTCTGGTTAGAGTAGAAATAGTTGCCCAGACCTACTATTGCTGTGCTAAATAGCAGGTAGTGCTCTTAGAGAAGCCAGACTAAGTGATCACCTAACAACATTAACTCTGTGTTCAGGTTAGAGTTACTCTGTTTACCAAAGGATCAGTGTACATCTCTAATTTCAGTCTATAAAAATCCAATTTCATACTAAATTGTGTGCCACGCCAGGAAAAGCACAATTTCATTTTCTCCTGTATAAACCAACATAGACTAAGGATTACTATTTCAATCTCATTTGGAGTGAGATAACAACCCAACCCATGTTCAAAGCAGCAAGAATGATCTGCAATTTGGATCGTAAATTTACAAATGTCACTTCTGTGAATTAGACTTGAAGGGAATTGTTGAACAGTTAAGTACAAACCGGCAAGTAAAACACACAAGACAATTTGTACAGGAAAGAGAGTGATTTCTTCTGTAATACTCTTGGGGGGAAAACACTCTAGAGGTAGTAAGAGTAAAATGCATTAAAATATGCCCATGCTTTTTATATCTATTAACTCCTAAACTTTTTGATTTGGGATGATTTATGGAAATTGCATATTGAGCAAAATGAGCTTTGTCCAGCTGGACATCACTCTCTCTCTCTCTAATACTCCACCTTAAAAATGGGTTGGATCCTGAGGTAGAAGAGGTTGATTGGAAAGTGGATCATGAATAACTCTCCACTGATTTCAAGGAGCTTACTCTATGACAAGACTTGGATCCAACTCAGTATTTTTAAGCAATTCTGCAGAACTAACTAGATAAATTATTTTTAAAAAAACTCATAGCAGAAGTCAAAAGTGTTAATTAACAAACCACTTCCTACTATCCTCTATTGGTCAGGGGAATAACATTGCCCACATATCCAATACTAAAGAACTTATTTCTTGTATCATGAATTATGTATATTCTCCATACATGTTTCAGGTTCCAACATTTATTGATCAAGAAAAGAACAAATTAAGTAGAGATGGAACAACTGCTTGGAAACATTTTAAAAAGTGGTTGAAAAATACATTTCTTGGGCATCAGGAAATCCTGATGAGAAGAATCATAGATGGGGAAATGTATTAATAGTCTGCAACAAATTTTGTGTGGAAAAATGCATTTTGTATGCAGAAAACTACACTTCTGCAAGGGAACAAAAAAACATTTTCAGTGCAGAAAATGTTGTCTGTTCACACAGAATAACTGCACATGCTCTGCATGAAAAAAAAGTGGTTTTATGCTGAAAATCATATTTTGTAAGCAGAAAATAGCATTTCTTTGTGGAAATGTTGCTTTCTGCATAGAAAATATGTAGGAAATACCCTTTTTTGTGGCAAAACACAATTTTTGGCTCAGAATAAGTCCCAAACAGTGAATGGTCTTGAAAAATTGTGCCGCTATTGACAATTTCTTGCAGCAAGGGAAAATAGAAGAATGACATTCTGTTTGTGCATTGTTCCATAGAAACATAGCTGGATCCTGCCTGAAGTCCCATTGCATTTCCTCAGCCACCATATGGTCATGGAGATATGCAGCAGCAGTGGTAAAGTAGTACTGAATATCTCCTTCGATAATGGCCTCAAAAGGGCATGTCCAGCATAACAAGAATTTAGGTCTGTGTCTATCACCAACTGGATTCTGGCCATTGATGACTAACTAGTGTCCTTCTGTCAGCACCTAAGCTTCATGAGAGGTAAACTGAAAGGGATGAACCATTATGGAAGTCTATGAGTATCCTGACATTTCATTTTGCACACTTGCCAGTTTGGAAGGGTCACAGGGTGTTTTACGTACTGAGTATCTCAAGGCCTGAGCAATGGTTATAAATTTATTCATTTGTCTGTGGATTCTGAGACAAAGTTTATTCATAGTATTTAACTGTACTGTGAAAAGTATTCTCGTTAAAGAAGGAGTATATTTGTGGTTATTTTATTTAAAAAAAACAGAAAAAAAGAGCCCTTTCTGGCCTCAATATGTGTTTTTTTCTATGATTCATCGAGCTCTTTGAATTAAACATAACAAACAGAACATGTCAGAGTGTGTTTTGATGCAGAGGGGTATCTTATACCAGAATGCCCAAGCATTCTCATTCTTGCAGCTGAATTCAAGCGATGGCAGAGTTCCAGATTTTACAGTCCGTCAAAATAATATGGCTACAGATATAAACCTTTCAAAGGGCTTGTGTGGCTTGTTCTCAGAGCCAGCGTTTAGACTTTGATTTACAAACATAATACCCTTCACTCAAAAGAGGCAAGCATAAAAGAGCTTCTGTATACACTTAATCTGCTTAGCGTTATCGAATGCTTGATGGTACCAGAAAAGGGGGAGAAAAACCCACACGTCTCTTTTAAATATCCCCTGAAGAAAGAGGACTGGTGCCATTTCTGAAAAGGATGCTTGCCTTTTCTCAGCAGATAGTTCCCTTTTGTATTACTGTGCTGCTACCGAGACTGCGTAGCTAGGGAATTTTTCTGTGACGATGACAATCGGGGTAGGATACAGTAACCAGGGCACAATCTATACACTTCCAAGTGTCTGCTGAAATAAAAAGCCTTTTTTTAAAAAAGAAAAAAAGGATTTCAGAGATTTTTTTTTAATATAAAACCAACTATAATGTCAGAAGTTTGCCAACTATTGTCAAAGCAGGACTGCTAAAGCTTAAAGCTAAAGTCTAAATAAGACATAAACAGTGTTATCATTGTTGTTCTGTGTCATCCTGATGATTCCAATGAATTATTTGGTGTATTTTATTTATTTATTTACTCATGTTTATTTTATTCTACAGTGATGATAGGAAAAAGAGAGTCAACAATTGAATTTTGATAGCATTTTAATAAACCAATTAAATGATTTATCTGGACATCACAGGTTGTATCCATAGCTCCATAGTTTACTTCTTCATCTTCTGTGTATGCTTGAGAACATGGAGATTAAAATTCTAATTTAACAGCCTTGGAGAAGGTGATTTCAAGTGTGCCTTCTGATGGATGGGTGGAAAAGAAGATACAGGAGTGGCTATTGAAACAGCTTTTGTTTACCATGTTGTCCGTTCTAATGCCTTAATCCCTCAGCATCATGGAAATGGTTGCATTGTTTCCAGTCCTCATTAGCATATGCTAGAAACTACATCCCAAAAACATTAATAAAGAAAAGCACTAAAACGAGAGGCATCTTGGGTGCTGTAGTCAAAAGGCTCATGAAGACTAAGACTTGGAAAAGAGTCAGGGTGAAATTTCTTCTAAGAAAATATCTTCAGATTTTCTTTTTCCTCACCTTGCTACTAAAGAAGGCTACACTGAAGAGTTTAGTGCAAATATTCTCCATCATTTTAAAAATATTTATGATATTTTTGGGTGGTGTGACTAATATTGCCCACCGCTATTCCTTAGAGCCAGCTCAGTACCTGTCTGTATTCAGTTCTTCTCTAGAGAAGGGGAGACCAGTTCCTGCAGAGTCCTGGATGAGAAAGATAATCTGGATCAATTTCAGTCTGGCTTCAATACTGGTTTATAGAGTAGGACAGTTTTGAGCACATTGGTAGAAAATCTTTGCCAGGAGCTGCACAAGGATGTGTGTTTCTGGTTGGTTTTGCTGAACTTCTTATTGGCTGTCAGTGCCCTCAGACATAACATCCTTTCGGGCTGGAGATAATTTTTTATGGTAGATATCTTCCAGCCTAGAAGAGTGAGCCCATAAAGGGTGATACCAGTTTTGTGACTTGGCCATTGGTCTGTGGAATCCCTCAAGATTGCTTTCTCTCCTTCATACTATTTAACATGTATGAAAAAGCTGTGTGAACTTTTGGGGTCTAGCACCATCAGTACTCTGATGACATCTGACTCTATTTCATCTTTCCACCTAAATCCAAGGAAGCAGTTTCAATTTTAAAACAGTGTCCGGAATCAGCAATGGACTTAATGAGTATGAGCAGACTGAAGGTTAATTCCAGACAAGACAGAGGTGTCTCTGTTCATGTGAAAGCCAAATCAGGGAATAAGGATCCACTCAGTGCTGAATTGGGTTGTATTCCCCTTGAGGCAAAGGATCACAGCTTGGATGTATTCCTAGACTTAGTCCTGAGTCTGTCCGCTTAGGCCTCTGTGATGGTCAGCAGGTCATCTGAACAGTTAAAGCAGGTTTGCATGTGTACCCATTCCTAGAGTGGTCTGTTCTGGCTATAAGAACACATGCCTTAGGTCATCTTCCATGGATTACTGTG